>JAHDVF020000776.1:0-338158 GCA_022606425.2 Lepidostoma basale | reverse complement strand
TAAAACGTTCTATCTCAGATAATTTTTTGTAAATTATTTCGGTCTAAAAAATGTATTTTTACCTCAGTCTTAACACTGAGAGAAAGGGCGCCTGCCGCACAAAACTTGTGAAATGGTCATATTTGCGAAAAGTACAAAAAAGTGTTGAGGTGAAAAAACAATGTTTTAAAAAAAAATCAAATTAGAAAAACTTTAAAATTTTCGCTTTGTTTGAACATCAAACATATATAACGGAATTTATGCAAAAATAGATCGCGTAATAATTTCTAAGATAACCTATAAAATCTGAGAAGATAAAAACTAATGAAAAGTAATACAAAAACGAAAAGGTGAATAATATAATATAACGGATTCTCGGAATAAGTGAAATCCCAGACTATTTGATATGAAGTATTCCAACGAATTTATACAGTAATATATCTGTTACCTATCATATGTGTTAGGAACACAGATGTTAATGTGTTCGCAATACATTTTGGTGCCGAAAAATAACATCGCTTGAGGTAGGTGTTGCGATCTTTACAAATGAAGTAAATATTAAATATTTACTCGGAAAACCTACCGTTTCAGATTATTACCCAAATTTGCTTTTAATCTTCTAGATGGCTGTTAATTGGTTAAACAAATTTCAAAAGAGATATATTTCATATGGGCCTTTGTCGTAATAAGCTAGTTATTACAAAATAATTAAATTTGACACGTTGTTTCGCACAAAGGTACTCGGGGGTTAGCGAAAAATTTGTCAAAGAGAAAGCGGTAAAGTGAAAGTACAAATCCAAATTAAGCAAATAAAATGGTACCTACATCTTATTTGTAGCATCGTGCTCTGATGATTAAATAAATTTAAAAATTTACGCGTATTTCAACTCGTATTTCAAAATTATGCTTGATGAAAATAAAATTAATATATATGGCAATCAAGACGTAAAAAATATAACTAACCAATCATCACGCTAGTAGCCAAAGCACTAACAATTTTTTATTTTTTTTTATTTTACATGTTTTATTTTACAAATTTGCCAAAAAAGTTGATGGACTGTAGTTGTCACACTAGGCATGGCCTGTATCGTGACCACTACATAAAATATGATGTTAGTAGCAGTGTTAGTAAAATGGCGGTTTGTTAGTAAAATGGCTTGTTAGTAATCTTATGCTAACATTGGTAATCACAATATGAAGATATAATTAAAATTACTAAATCTAAAAGAAAAAAGTGTTTTCTATGTCTAACGATGACCCCTTTATAAATTTGGTTAGAGCACGTTTAAAGTTCTTAGTGTTCTTAGTGTTCTTAATCAATTTAAATTTGTAAAAGTAATGAAAGAGCCTATAAAAAATAAACTACATAATTCTTAATGATAATGTGTAACAACCATTAGGGAATAATTTTGAATAAAACATAAAAATACCAAATATTTAACTGACTTAACATAACTGTAAACATGTTCGTTTTGACCGGTTTCAACGGAATTACTGCAATTATATATTATAGTACCCACATCCAGTAGGTCGGCAATTTAGTTTGCTGGTTCTTGGGATACCACTAGGCCCTTTTTTATGTGATAGTTTCCCGATGCTTTCCACATTTGTATAAAGCAGGTCAATTTAATCCAGTTCTGTATACAATTTTTAAATACAAATAAAATATGATGGGACCAGAAGATGACGCCTGGCTTCAGAAACCGGACGAAATTTAAAGAACTTCTTCTTCTTTTTATTCTTAAGGATTGAGCACTTTATGCATAAATAACCAATTAAATTGGACTAAGCTGGGCAGCTTTCGGAAACATGGGTTACATCCATAAATCCCCGAAAAGTCTATAAAGTCTGCGCTCTGCCAGTTGGTACTTTTGGTCTTGAAACTGTAACATTGTCCAAAAAAGTGCCGAAAAACTACGAGTGACCCAAAGAACCATGGAAAGAGCCATGTTAGGAATAAGCCTAAGAGACAGAGTCAAAAACGATACGATGAGAGAAATAAGTCACTGATATCATCCACCGGGTGGCGACTCTAAAATGGCAATGGTCAGGAAAATGGACGGCAAAGAGAGGTGCAAGGTGACCGCAACTACGGTGGAAGGATGATCTGAACAGACACGTCGGAATAACCTGGATGCAGTCTGCACAAGACAGAGTGACATGGAAGCGAATGAAGGGGGCCTTTGTCCAGAGTGGACGGAAATAGGCTGAGGAAGAGAAGAAGAAGAATAACCAAATAATAAATCATGAATAATTTATCAGAGGTAAGGAAGACGCTTCCACGTGTTGTATTTGTATAACGATGTCACCTCGCATCCCTGAAAACGACACAATATCGGCTAAACCTTCACTACAATGGCAAGAGAAATATGATAGATGAGATACTATTTAAGGTCAACTATATATGACTAACTAGGCATTAAGCAGTAGCGGTACTACGATAGTAGCTCAGAAGCCCGGTTTGCGTAAGAAAATTTTAATCAAAACCCCCAAATCTAAGAAATCGTGCCCTTCCATAAACCAACAACCCACCAAATCACCTTTCAAGAATGTTTCCATCAGACGTAAGAGGAATAGCCACAAGAGCTAAACCTCTGTAAGCCAGAAGAGGTTTTGATTCAAAATTTCTTACGCAAGCCGGGCTTCTGGGCTTCTATGGGAGTACCGCCACCGGCATTAAATAGAAAAATAATAATACTTCTGAAAATATTTTTTTTTTTTTATTATACGATTTTATTTTGGGAGTATCGTGAGAGGACTCTCATTACTGATACCCCACTATTTATGACATGACTTTTTAATACATTATTATAAACAGGAAATATACTTATTGTAAAAAATTATACATAGAATTACTTAAAACTAACTAAACTAAATAATCGAGCAAATACAAATTACGGCAAGTCAAAATTACAATTAAATTTAAGTTTTTTTAAAAGTTAAATATAAATTACTATGACAATACATCTATAATATTTACTACACAGATAATAAATGGAGAGTGAAATGAAGAAATATATAAATTCTCGGCTTGAAACAGAAAATCAGGGAGAGTTTTGAAAATATCACGAAATAATTTATACAAAGAAAAGATAGAATATGAGTTAGAAAATTAATATAATTTTAAATAAATTGCGGTAACATAAGAGTATTCCAAAGTAAACAGTTTAATCACTATATTAAGTTAAAAATCGTTATTTTCTAAAATCTGGTTAAGGAAATATAATTTAAGTGGGTTATTTTTTGTTTCATCTTTAAGGTGTTCCGGAAGTCTATTAAGTGCAGAAAGAGCTATGAATTTAAGTGATTTTATTCCGTATTTAGTAGTGGATACTTTGGGGATATACAGGTTGTTTGCTTGTCTAGTGTTATGGTCATGTATGCCATTGTTGAGATTAAAGGTTGTATTAAAATGCAATGATTTTTGAATCAATTGCTTGATTGTACAAGTTATTTCGTATAGCGGCAGTATTTTTATTGGAAGGATTTTTGTATTTTTGTAGATATCTTTAGTGGGGGTGTCAACTGGGAGTTTAAGTATGTTTTTTATTGCCCTGTTCTGTAGTACCTGTAGTTGGTTGATATTTTTTTTTGTTGTAAAACCCCAGATACAGGACAGGTATGATAGGTGCGAGTGCACGAATGCATAGTAGATAGAAAGCAGAGTATTGGTTTTTATCAATTTTTGGAATCTATAGAGAATACCTATTACTGGAGTTATTTTGTTAATAATTTTTTCTATGTGCATATTCCAATTTAGTTTGTCATCGATTATTAATCCCAGATATTTCGTAGAGTTTTGTTTATGTAATAGGTGACCATTTAATTGTATGCTTATATCATAGTGAGGTCTGTTATTAAAAAGTAGGTAGTGCGTTTTTTTTTCATTAACTGTTAGTTTGTTCAGTCTCAGCCACTCCGCAAGTTCCACAAGATCCGATTGAATATTCTTTTCTAATTACAATTCGCTCTTTAGGTGATCGCGAGATATTATACTTTTCAAAGGATGAAATGGATATCCAAATACATATAAAGCTCTAACTTCACATTTTATAATATCTCTTCAGTTTTGCAGATTGTAAGTAGTAACCTACATTTTCCTATCTAAAAAGGTGGTATTAAATAAAAGGGGTTATAAAATTCATCGCGATTCGTTCCTCTGGTGGTTTCCCGGGAGGTGTTAGCAAAGCGAATGCGGCTGGCGAGTAGGGACTGCGGATATATTCCGCACAAGTCTCATGTGCACTTTATAGTCATAAAAAATCTTAAAATTCTCGATATATTGTATGTATAATCCGCAAAGAAATCGTCAAAAATTCTCTGCATAAAAACGGAACGATGAACACCGGATGAAAAGATGTCGACATTTATAACGATATATTTCATTGTATGGAAGGCAGATAGGATTGACCGCCACACTATTCTTTCTTGGCAAACTTGTCAAGATACCGATCACTGTCGAAATAAAGACAAATGTTGAAGTAGTTATAAAAAAATCCTTATATTTCATTATTATTTCAAATGAGCTTCTAGCAAGAGATTTCAGTTAAATCATTTGATTATTTGTCAAGATTTCATCACATTCACATAAAACTCGCACTCTCATTGATTTTTCCGACATCGAGTATAGCCGTGTTTTTTTAGTGATTTGTTAATTTAGTCATGCCAAGTTTTTGTCCGTCTTCCTCGACTAATTTTCCAAAACTATTATTTCCTTATTTTTGTTTGGGTTCGTTCATCAGTAATGTATTCTCCATTAGCACTCCACTAGCACTCAATGAGGTTCTGTTTTATTTTATTCAGTTTGTACATTTGTATCAAAATACCTATATATTTTTAAATCTCTAATAATCACATTGTATTATTGTATATGAAGAATTTCTTCTGTGGTTAGATTTTAATAAATATATAAAACAAAGTGAATTCTGTATTTCATCCACAGAATCGTCAATATATTTGAAGCACACTTTTATAGTTTCGCTTGTACCCAAGATTTATCAATTACATCAGAACACAGATAGACTTTAAAACTATAAAAGAAGAAACATACCTAAGCAACAACAACCTCCTGAAAGTACATATTAATGAAATAGATCTTACAATAAATGCAATATACAGACAACCAGGAACCAGCAACAAAAAGGAATACATAGAATATTTAGACAGAATGTTAACGGGAGAACACAGGAGTGCAAAATGTGAGATCATAATAGGGGACCTTAAATTCAACCTGCTTTCCAGTGATAAACTCACAAAGGACTATATTAATACAATTAAAGGAAGTAATCTTGGATTTATCAACTCAATAAAAGAAATTGATTATACACGGAAAAATGACAAAGGAAAAAATACTATAATTGACCATGTAATGACAAACCAGGAATTAGCTGATTCAACGACACTTGAACTATTCGACACACCACTGAGCGATCACAGAGGAATAAATATTGAACTAAAAACTATACCCAGACAGAGAATAAAACATCAACAATATACCACAAAGAAAATTAACTACAACAAACTAAAAGAAAGCCTAGGAGAAACAATACAGAAAGAAGAACCAGGAACCTTCAAAGCGCTTCAAGACAAAATATCTGAAACAAATCATAATTAATAGTACCTAAGATCTAAAAATGTAACCATATAACCCAATCGGGTTTTTAAAAAAAATAAATCAAATAAAAAAAAAAAAAAAAAAAAGACAATATAATATTTTAAATAGATTCAATTTTATATTCTAATGACAAGTTTTTACAAAGTTTCGAAAGTGACAAGCAAAATTGACTTCAAATATAATGGCGATTCCATGGTTAAAACATAAAGTTTTTGTTTTATTTTATGTATTTATAATTTTTACAAACATTTTATTAAATACTTTTTCATTAGCGGATTTTTCATTTCACATCACATAAAACTAAAATAAAAAAATGTATTGAAGTATGAATAAATTTTAACAAGTAAACTGTGCATTAAAGTATGGTTTTAAAATTATGATGTATCATGTTAATGACTGTTATTTTGTTTAATTATAGTTATTATAATATATTTAACATGTATTATTATATTTATCTAGTAAATCAATTATTTTTATTATATTATATTATATTATTATTCACGTTGATGAATGTTTTAATATGTTATTAATTACATTTTTTACCACTGAATAAAATAAAAATGATTATATCAAAAAGAAATGCATAAAATTAATTCAAAGTTTATAACCCTTTCTTATACGAGAGATTATTAAACAATATTTTTAGCACATTATTAATATTTCAATCCCACATATTCTCAAATATTCTTACACGATTATTTCAAATACCTCAGATCAATCTCTGATTTATCCTTAAGTGATAGCGGATATAATCTTCTCGGAAATGATCCTCCGAAAAGCCGAAGAGAGTGTTAAGTCAATACCCTAAAGCAGAGGTTCCAAAACTGCTTTGGCTCGTGGACCGTTTTACAATTATTTATATCATAAATTATTGCCTGCCATTCACATAAAATATAATAAGACATTTCGAAAACGGACGTTTTCATTCGAATTTATATGGAATATGGAATTTTACATCGTTGTTCAAGAAAGGAAAAATACGTTATCATATAGAAAAACGGATAATATTTTCGCTACATTTAAGAATACAAAACATGTCATTCTCATTCAAATAAAACTTTCAAAAAACAAACGATTAATAAACTAAGTACTCTTCCTGAAGGGGTAAACGAAGAGAATTGAATGCCATACTGTTATTTCCTGACAGACTTCTCTCGAGTCTCAATATTCATACATCGTGTCATTCACGCACGTCGATTTCTCCAACTCCTCGCGTGGTCAACGTTTAATATTTCATTTATTTGATCATGCCACGTTTTCGATCATCCACCATTACTGGTACCGTTTAAGTTGTTTATATATATATAATTTCTTAACCATTATTTCTTCATTCATTATTAACATGTATAAAAACCATGTAAACGACTATTTCATTGTTTTATTTAAAAAACATGCATTTACTTTTTATATTTATACGGATGTTTTCGTTCATATTAATTATTTAATTTGGGGTTTTACGTCATTGTTCAAGCAACAATAAATACATATATTGAACACCACAAAGCTGATGCATTTTTTCGATGAAATATCAAGTAGGTAATTTGCTTATCTATTAAATGTATTATCAACACATAATCTGATTGGGTGTATTATGTCAGTTACTTTTGTATTGTATTGAGTATTACAAAGACTTTATATAAATGGGGTTTAGGAACATGTCGTTAATACCTATCTCGCTAAAATGACTCCCCAGCCAGGTGAAATAAATCCCCGTAGAAACCACTTTGGGAACCATTGCCTTAAAGGTTCTAACATGTGTTTACGAAAATACATGTGTTCGTCTCCTGTTTATTTTTAGATTATGATTTGATAACATTTTTCTGGCAATTTTTCTGTATTTAGGAAAAAATCTACTCTTTATTTACGGAAAATGAAACGAACTGAAAGAGCTTTTCTTTTTATTTTTAACTTTTTCAATACCAGTGTAATATCCGTTGATAACCAACTCATGCAAATAAAATTATCAAAATACAATTTTTTATCCACGTCTTAAATAGATGATATATAATCAAATCAAGATTTTATGAATTTTATTTTACATTAATGTTCCATTTTCATGTTTCGCAAATTGTACTTGTATTTTAATTCTGCCTTATTTACGATATCGATCATTTTTCTATTATTAAAATTGTTAATAACAAAATTTTCTCTGAATTGTTACACGTGTAAAGCTAATATTATATATTGCCAAAAGTATATACAGATTAAAACCGGATTAAACTTACGTAGTGAATCGGTGAAGTGAAACCAATTAATTTCCTTGTTAACATATTTTATAAATAACTGTTTTAAATTACAATATATTTTAATTTTTTATGAACTGAAAGCCATTTTTAATCAATTAAAACACAGTGTTGTCCGCTTTTAATTTTATTTTTTTGTCATTTTTCGAAGGTTATACAACATCATCGTCAGTTTATACAATGGTGATACTGATGATTAAGACGTAAAACCTTCAAATATGTCGAGAAAAATAAGCTCAAAAGAAGAAAAGATAATGATTTAATTCATTAAATAAATATTATTAAAAATATTGTGTTTTGACATCAATATATGAATATTAATCTGTAATCCCGTGGTTATTTAATCTGTATATGGACAATTGTATGAAAGAGCTGAAAGGGTTGGATGTAGGTGCCAAAATGAGCGGAGTGTCAGTAAGCTGTCTCTTGTATGCGGATGACGCTGTCCTACTTGCTGACAACGAGCATGAACTACAAGTCCTGGTGAATTGTATGTATGAGGTATGCATGCGAAATGATCTGATGATGAATGTTAATAAGTCCAAGGTAATGATTTTTGAAAAGGAAGAAACCATGACAGTCTGCAACATTAGCGTGAATGGTGAAAATTTGGAGCAAGTAGTTGAGTTCGTGTATTTAGGTAGTATGTTTACAAGAGATGGGCGAGTGGAGAGGGATATTGAAAGAAGGGTTGGGGCAGGCAACAAAGTGAATGGTGCACTTAAAGTTGTCATCGCAAACAAAAACCTATCCAAAAAAGCTAGAATGGCAGTGCACAATGGTGTTCTTCTACCGACCCTTATGTATGGAAGCGAAGCATGGAACTGGCAAAGGAAGGATGAAAGTAGAATAAATGCAGTAGAAATGAGATCTCTTAGACGAATGTGTGGATACTCTGTGTATGATAGAGTGTCGAATGAAAATATAAGAAGTGAATGCGGTGCGAATGATGGTGTCATGAACAAAATAATGAAAGGATCATTAAGATGGTTTGGACATATGGAAAGAATGAATGAAGAAAGAATGGTAAAAAAATTATACGTTAATGATGTAAATGGAACCAGAAATAGAGGAAGACCAAAGAAAACGTGGCACGGTCAAATAAATCAAATATTGAATGTCGGCCATGTGAGGAGTCAGAAAAATTGACGCGCGTGCATGACACGATGTATGAATGTTGAGGAATCGAGAGAAATATGTCAGGAAAGAAAAGTGTGGCAGTCCATTCTTTCTGCCTACCCCTTCGGGAAGACGGCGTGATGGTTATTTAGTTAGTTTAATTTGAATTACTCCCAAGAAGTAGACGTCAAAATAAAATAAAAAGTAAATAATCTAAATAAACTTGCTTCATAAACATATACAGAATACGTGGTTATCAAACGATTTTCTTTTTATTCACGGTGATTTACAATCAATGGAAGAAAAATACAGGTTGTTTAAAAACGGATTATTTTCTTAAATAAATTCACTTTGCGGTGCTCCGCATAAAACCCGCGTAACTCTGTTTACCTACTGATAGCACACGTAAAGCGTTATGACGCAAGGAATCTTTCCAATGACGCAGGAATCGCGATTAAAAAGGCGAGCCAGAACCTCGATGTACACAGTCTACACGATACGATAAGCCAGAGGCTATTCGTGATACTTCTAAATTACGCTAATCTATCATCGATTCATTATGATTTTAACGTGACCTTAGCGTAAACGAGAACTTCTGGATCTAATATTAATCTCGACGTAAAATTATCATAAATTTCACAAACCGACTGAGTTATTCAAATTAATATAATTTGAAATGTTTTATTAACACATAAATTGATTTTAACTAAAACACCTGTGCTAAAAGTCCAATTATTTACAAAAAATATTTAAATCCAGGCGATAAATAGTGTTCTAAAATTAAAATATACGTAACGGTTCATGGAACGATCGATTCTATGATTCTTCAAGAATAGAATGAGAAACGAAGAGATCAGACTGAGAATCTAATCAAAGCATGAACCGTGTGGTAAAACTGGTGATAGGCAGGACATATGGTCAGGCAGGGGAAACTAGAGGGGTGCCACGAATATTAAAGTCGATGCCTTATAAGGCCTCCAAAGAGATGGACCGACTACATTGCGGAAAGATCATGACAGAGAAAAGTGAAAAGAATTAGAACAGACTATAATCCGGCAGTAGAGAGGAGAAGACTATAAAACGAAAAGAAGAAAAATTTACAACATTTTGAAAGTATACAAATACTTGTAGACGAATACTGGATTTTACCCATTGCGGGTTATCAATTCAAGGAGTAATTGTTTCTCAATAGAGACGAAGATGCAAATTGGAAACAGAATATGGTGATCGAGGTGTTTACATGACTTATGACCTCTCATTGGTTGGGTTAAGCACACGCTTTATGTAATACAACATATGGAGATCGATTGGGTTAAGCGCACGCTTCATGTAATACAACATTCCCCATTCCACCTTTTCTTATGACCACCTAGTGTGTAGATTGAAAATAACATGTGAAATTTGGTGTTACAGATTAACATATATACCACTTCCAAAAAATTGTCAGACATGGTGGTCATAAGAAAAGGTGGAATTGGGAATGTTGTATTACATAAAGCGTGCGCTTAACCCAACCAATGACAGGTCATAAGTCCTATAAACACTTCGATCACCATATTCTATTTCCAATTTGCATATTCGTCTCTATTGAGATACAATTAATCCTTGAAGAAAATTTTTATTTTAAATAAGAATAATTATAATAATGTTCAAAAATATATGTTGCTTATTTTGTTTAAAATAAATGCAAATGTCTGTTTTCTAGTTTTATTATTATATGTATGTAATAAAGGACATGTTTCGTAATGAAAAAAACTATTTAAAAAAAAGATTTTTCAAAAGCACCTATAATAACGCCTGTGCCCGGAAAACATATCACACTGCATAAAATAAATAGTACTTTAAAAAAACTGTTAATATATCTTAATACCACGTAAAATATATTTTTCCCGGTTTCTTGTTAAAGCCCATTGGTCCGATCGGATTTTTTTGTTTGTATTGAAGCAGGTCGCCTAGTGCAGGCGTCGGGTAAGCCGATCGGTCATTTTTTTTAGGTTTTGAAGGAAACATGTATGCAAATAAATCAATAGATATCACGTAATTTAATATATAAGTATTACATAATATAATATAATAATCAAACCATTTCCAAACTATATAAATCATTTCCAAACTATATCAATTATTGATTAAATTATATAATTTTACTGAAATCTCTTGATGGAGGTTCATTTTAAATAAATAAATAATTTTTTAATAAAAACTTTTACTTTTGTATTTAATTTGACAGCAACGGTTTCACCAGTCTATCGCTATTGAAATATAAAGAAAAGCAATCATCGTTTTATTTCATTCCTTTTCTTTCGTAAATAAATCGTTTTGGAAGATTTTTACGCACAACAGCCTAGAAGATATTTGTTTTATTGAGTTTCCGTATTCAAAACGTCAATATAATTTACTTATATTAGTATCAGAAGTAAAATAACTTTCCAATCCCCTACTAAAAGTAATAAATAGCGCAAGCTTATTTATTTATGCTACAGTAGGTTAGGTCGAAGCTAAATGGTTGATTTAATGCCTGAACTAATCAACTGTAATTATAGGCCCATTTTTACAAGCTCGAGGAAAATCACCGCTCTCTAATAATTACAGAGCACGCTCCTAGACCTAATTAGCATTTCAAATCTCAGCTTATTCCTTTATCCCTAAAAAACATATTGATAAAATTTTGTTTCGAATTCTTCGCAGAATTAAAAGCGGATCGTGTCTTTGTTGTTGAAAGCGAATCGTGTATTTGTTGTTGAAAGCGAATCGTACTTTTGTTGTTGAAAGCGAATCGTACATTTGTTGTTGAAAGCGAATCATATTTTTGTTGTTGAAAGCGAATCGTATATTTGTTGTTGAAAGCGAATCATGTTTTTGTCGAATTCTTCACAGAGTTGATAGCGAATCGTGTATTTTTAAAGCGATTCGTATTTAAGTGTTCTTAAATCATTATTGATGTACGAACCAAATTCTTAAGCATATTAATCAAATAATTTAAGAAGTTGGTTCGTGAATCAACCTATGTTGACATCATCAGGTGTTACAACAATATATCAAATGTTAAATTTTCGTGATTTTTCGAATCTTTATGTGTATTTGTTCCTATGTCAATTTGAATAATTTCTTTGATATAATTTTGAAGTTCTTACTGAAATTGAGTTAGGTACCAAATATTTTAATTAAAAGAGTTAGTTACTATTTATAGGAGGGGAATGTTGTATTACACATACAGCATGCGCTTAACCCAACCAATGACAGGTCATAAGTCCTGTAAACACCTCGACTACCATATTCTGTTCCCAACTTGCATCTTCGTCTCAATTGAGATACAATTAATCATTGGAATGATAACCCGCAATGGGTAAAATCCAGTATTCGTCTACAAGTATTTGTATACATTCAAAATATTAAAGGTGGAAAACATAATAATGAAATAATAATAATAATAATAAAACAATAATTAGAAGGAACAAATACAAATAGTATTGAGTCAAAAACGATGAAACATAATAAATTAAAAATGATAAACATAAGTATATTAATCAAGTAACTTCAATTCATAATTTTAAATTTGCCAATTAGGCGTACATAATTAATTACTTTGTTATCACGATAAAGGTATGCACTATTTATTTTTACAATTTTTATAATATTCATATTTATAAGATCTCTTAGAAGATATATATTCATATATATTCATACATTCATTTATATTTATATATATTAGATATATATTAGATTCATATTAGATATATATACATATATATTAGATTCATATTAGATATATATTCATATATATGAGATCTCTTAGAAGAATGTGCGGATACTCTGTGTATGATAGAGTGCCGAATGAAAATATAAGAAGTGAATGCGGTGCGAATAATGGTGTCATGAACAAAATAATGAAAGGATCATTAAGATGGTTTGGACATATTGAAAGAATGAATGAAGAAAGAATGGTAAAAAAATTATATGTTAATGATGTAAATGGAACCAGAAATAGAGGAAGACCGAGGAAAACGTGGCACGATCAAATAAATCAAATATTGAATGTCGGCCATGTGAGGAGTCAGAGAAATCGACGCGCGTGCATGACACGATGTATGAATGTTGAGGAAGCGAGAGAAATATGTCAGGAAATAAAAGTGTGGCAGTTCATTCTCTCTGCCTACCCCTTCGGGGAGACGGCGTGATGAGTAGTTAGTTAGTTAGTTAGTTCATATATATGTATTTTTATTGATTAAAAAGAAATGTTCAAGATTTTTTTTACCTTCATTGAATATTAAAAGTTTCAGCGCTTTTTAACTCGCCGTGATTATTTCAACACAGCACGTTAATGAACGCTGTAGGTTTGAATGGAAAAATAATTGACTCGGTCGAATGAAATCCATTCCAATTGAATAAAAAAATAAACCTATTTAACTTATTGCCCAATATAAAAGAAAAAATGCTGTTGGTGCTGGGAATAAAATAAATGGCGCACTCAAAGTCATTACTGCAAATAGAAATATATCCACAGAAGCAAAGATGGCAGTACTCAATGGAGTTCTAGTGCCAACCCTCATGTATGGAAGTGAAGCTTGGAGCTGACAAAATAAGGATGAAAGCAGGATAAACGCCGTAGAAATGAGATCACTAAGAAGAATGTGCGGGAAAACGTTGTATGATAGAATACCGAACGATGAAATAAGTAAGAAATGTAAGGCAGATGACTGCATCATGATTAAAATTAAGAAAGGATCCCTGAGATGGTTCGGACATTTGGAACGAATGGATGAGAGTAGAATGGTTAAAAAGTTGTACACAAGCAGCGTGAGTGGGAAGAGAAGCCGAGGACGACCGAGGAAAACATGGCATGACCAAATTAACCAATTACTTAAAGGCGGCCACATTCGATGTCGGAATAATCGACGTGCGTGCATGGTGCGATGAATGAATGTGGAGGAAGCCCGAGAGGTGTGCCAGGACAGGCCAGTGTGGCGATCCATCCTCTCTGCCTACCCCTCCGGGGAAATGGCGTGATGGTTAGTTATTTAGTTAGTTAGTTAAAAGAAAAACATTGATTGGATTCTTCAGGGGGCGTTTTTTGTAATTTTTATTTTGAATCAGACAGACAAGTTTTTTTCTAATTTGGAATGCTTATTTAAAATTGTTTTATGAGTGTATAATATAAAAAAGAAGGCGTAGGTTTTATGTTGAGATGTACTTAGGGATCTTGGGAGAATCTGTGTAGTACTAGTTTATTTTTTTAAGATACTTTGTAATTCTTAAATTTCTTAGATTTTTGTTCAGGCTTTTAACTAAACATTTTATCATAAAAAACAACTTTTAATTTTATTTATTTACTTTTGTTATTTTTATGACGGTTCCAAATCTCTCGTCCATATGTAAGAATCACTATTTTTAACAATTTAAGCGTTCAATTAAAGATTTCATATATTTTCAAATCAAATCAAATCAGTTTATCAACTCAAAAGACATTACAAACAGCAAAATTATGAGTACATCTACAACAAAAAATTATTACGCCGTTTATCTGGAAAGGTAGGCAGAGAGAACATGTATCTATATAATTATTAAATCCCAAAATTGAGATTATCAAATTCACATCATTTATATAGAAATTAATATTTTGTATGGAAGCGAACGGCGATGAAAGTAGAATAAATACAGTAGAAATGGGAACTCTTAGACGAATGTGTGGATACTCTGTGTATGATAGTGCAGTGAGAATGATGGTGTTATGAACAAAATAATGAAAGGATCATTAAGATGGTTTGGACATATTGAAAGAATAAATGAAGAAAGAATGGTAAAAAAATTATATGTTAACGATGTAAATGGAACCAGAAATAGAGAAAACGTGGCATGATCAAATAAATCAAATATTGAATGTCGGCCATGTGAGGAGTCAGAGAAATCGACGCGCGTGCATGACACGATGTATGCATGTTGAGGAAACGAGAGAAATATGTCAGGAAAGAAAAGTTTGGCAGTCCATTCTTTCTGCCTACCCCTTCCGCGAGACGGCGTGATGGTTAGTTAGTTAGTTTGTTAATTAATATATACATAGTCTCTAGATCAGTTTATGTCTAACATATCAAATTATCACTTTTTTTTCTTATTTCAGAAATTTATATCGCGTACACAGGTAGGTGATGTAATTTTTTGTCTCGTAATAAATAAAATTTTCGTAAATCGCGTAAAGTGATGCGCGACACGCGAGTATATTTCCTTTCCATTACAGGTGGCGCTCGTTTGTGCCACTCCATGAATATTTACAATTTTCTGTCGTGTTTAGAATTTGTTGGGAATGAAATAAGCAGCATTTATGGCATTAAAAAGAATGAACTTACATAATATAAGATATTATGTGACAATGCGTACAAGTAACCGTAAAATATGATAAAAGAAACTAGATATTATACCGTTAAATGAAACTATTTGACTATCTTCTTCTTATTATTATTTTTTATGGCTTTTCACCGCTTGTGGGTGTTCTGGCCAGTCTCAAATAAGGGTAGTTGTGTAATAGTAGTAGTAAATTAAGGGATTAATCTATGGAAGATTGTTATATATACAAATTACATCTAGGGTAAGTCTCTAAAAATTATTTGTTAGTAGTATGGAATATGTTACAGATTTATGTTATTAAGGCTCAGGTATTTTGTTAGTATTTTATACAGGTTTTTGTTAGATGAGGAGATGAGAGTGGACATGTTAGTAGGTAAGGGTATATTAAGGTCTATAAGGTCTAGAATAAAATTTGGATATTGTACATTGAACGGGCAGTTGAAGAATATGTGGTCGAGATTTTCATCCTCGATGCCGCATTCACACATGGCAGAGTCTAAAATATGAATTTTGACTATTTGACTATACACATTTATTTTACAAGTATATTTAAGGAGGAGAAGAATATTGAATGAAGGGTTGTAGCAGACAACAAAGTGAATGGTGCACTTAAAGATGCATTGCAAACAAAATTCTATCGAAAAATTAAGATGGCAGTGCACAATAGTGTTCTTGTACCGATTTAAGATTACACATTCATCAAATTATAAAACAAGTGCGTATTACTGTGCTGACATTTTCTCGTAAGTGTGTTTTGTGATATTTTAACAATGAAATATATTAATACATTTTAACGGTGAAAATCTGGAACAAGTGGATGAATTTGTTTATTTAGGAAGTATGTTTACAAAGAGAAATGAAAAAATGTAGTAGAAATGAGATCTCTAAGATGAAAGGGAGGTAAATCTGTATATGATAGAGTGTCCAATGCAAATATAAGAAGTGAATGCGGTGCGAATGAAAGTGTTATGAACAAAATAATGAAAGGATCGTTGAGATGGTCTAAGCACATGGAAACAATTAGTGATGACAGAATGGTGAAGAAGGTATATGTAAACGACATGAACGGAACTAGAAAAAGAGGAAGAAAACTTGGCACGATCAAATCAGTCAAATATTAAATGTCGGTCACGTAAGGAGTCTAAAAAATCGACGTGCGTGCATGACACGATGTATGAATGTAGAGGAATCGAGTGATGTTTATCAGGACAGAACAGTGTGGCGGTCCATTCTTTCTGCCTACCCCTTCGGAGAGACGACGTGATGGTTAGTTGGTTAGATATTTTAACAAGGTTTGTTCAAAGAATGATTCTTTTACAATTATGATAATCCCAGCAATGTCCGCACACTCTCGCGACCTATTTACGTTTAATATAATGTTCTACTCAAGAGAATTGAATATAGTTATGTCTTCATCTAGTCAGCTTATATTTGATTTATATATAATATATTTTTTTAAATGTATTTAGCACTATGTCAAGGCACAAGTTTTAACAAAAGGGGAAAAACATATCACTAAAAATATCATCGTAAACAAAAGTCTAAAAAGCTAAAATGGCAGTTCATAATGGTGTTCTTGTTATATACACAAGTAAAACATGGAACTGGCAAAATGCATGAAAGTAATATAGATATTTTATAATAGCGATTTGTTTCGTTTTGCTGAGGAATTATTAAATGTAATATAACGGTTTCCCTGATGTAGACTTCACTATACTGAGCCGGGAGATTTTTTGTACTCTCTGCTCATTGAAGAGCTGCTCGGGACTATTGGCCTTCGTATTCCAGTTAGTTCGATGGATTCCCATTCACTCATTTTTATTGTAAATTACTGGGGAAAGATAATCAGACTCATTTCCCGTTGCCTTCCTTGATGGATTTTTTCGGGGTCGCCTTCCAATATATGGGTAGGTCAGGTTATCTGACACCGGACATTCGCCATTTGCCCTCTCACTATCTCTTCACGCTACGATGCTGATAGTAATGCCAGTGACCATATTAACCAGGGTTTAAGGACCTAAAGACCACCCGTGGACGCTAGTAAATAGGATTTTTTGGTATAACTGCTGTTCATAATATTTTATAGAAGTATACTTTTTTTTTTTATTTGGGATAAACTTAACGCGTTAACACTATGGATTTTATCATGAACGCTGTTTTTTCTACCTTTGGGTTTATTTTTATCGACGTGTTTCCAAGGCTTTACACCTTCATCATCGGGAGAACGATATAAATTAACTAAAATTATTACAAAATGAATAAGGGGTAGAGAAATGTACTCATATCATCCCATTTTCTTAAATATGTTTCATACTAAAAAAAAAAATTGTATGAAAATTTGATGAGGAGAAAGGCGGTTCGATCCTTAAGGGGCAGAAAAATGGCGTCAATCATCCCTTTTTAATACATATTTGATGAGAAGAAAGAGAGTACGACCCCTAAGGTGTAAAAAATGTCTCAAGTTTTGCCCATTTTCATACATATTTTTCATAATAAAGTGAAAATCAGTTTCTTAGTAGGAAGATTTGAT
This sequence comes from Lepidostoma basale, assembly GCA_022606425.2. Taxonomy (NCBI): domain Eukaryota; kingdom Metazoa; phylum Arthropoda; class Insecta; order Trichoptera; family Lepidostomatidae; genus Lepidostoma; species Lepidostoma basale. The sequence continues at coordinate 320,334 of JAHDVF020000776.1, read as the reverse complement.
GAGGAAAAAGGGGATTCGACCCGTCAGGGATCGAAATATGTTCTCATTTTAAACTTTTTTTATCCAACTTTTTAATAATAAAGTGATAAATATTTTTTTAGTATGAAAAGTAGATGAGAGGAAATGGGGTTCGACCCCTTAGGGGTAAGAAAATGCCCCCATTATTTTCTCTTTTCATAGATATTTGATGAGAAGAAAGGGGGTGCGACCTTTTAGGGGTAGAAAAATGTTCTTATTTTATCCCATTTTCATACATATTATTCTTAATAAAAAAAATTTTGTATAAAAATTTGTTGAGGAGAAAAGGGTTCGACTCCTAAGGGGAAAAATAACAACATGTTTTCCCATTTTCATACACATTTGATGAGGAGAAAGATTTGTTCTCATTTCATCCCATTTTCATACATATTTTTCATACTCAAATTTAAATATTATTTTTGTATGAAAATTTGATGAGGAGTAAGGGGGTTTGACCTCTTAGAGGTCGAAAAATATCCTCATTTATTCCTTTTTCGTACATATTTGATGAGGGAGTGCGATCCCTTAGGGGGGGAAAATGACCCATTTTTTTATACATATCCCATGTTATCCCATTTTCATTTATATTTTTCATACTCAAGTGAATATTAGTTTTTTAGTATGAAAATTTAATCAGGAGAAAGGGGGTTCGACCCCTTAGAGGAAGATAAATGTCCTCATTTTATCCCTTTTTAATACGTATTTAATGAGGAGGAAGGGTTGCGACCCTTCGGAAATAAAAATATGTTCTCTGTTTAACCAATTTTTATCCAATTTTATCATAATTAAGTGGAAAAAAATATATACAAAAATGTAATAAGGAGAAAGGGGGTGCGACCTCTTAGAGGTAGGAAAATGTCCCAATTTGTTCCCATATTTTATGAAGAGAAAGGGGTTTCGACTACCGGGGAACGTATTTCAACTTATCGTAGCCTTTTTCTGATACTCCCATCTAGGGCTCCCTCTATAATTTATCTCTAAAAAAAATCCGTCTTTTGAATGTCTTGAAGGAGATGCTCTTGGTGCATGATAAAGCCGATCTATTGGGCTCACCTCTCTGGTATTATTTTGATAAGTTGCCTCTCCTTAAATTCTGCGTATATTTTTCTACAAACATATTATACAAAATTTCATTCCCTTTTCACAGAATTAAAACCCGAATTACACTTATAATAATTTACAAAATGGAAAAAGTTCATAAAATTAGATAAATCAAATCCCAACATTTCGTGCGCCTTTACGTATTTCGTTAAAATGATTTGCAAACAATGCGTGTTAATGAAAAATAACATTCTGGTTTAGCAACCAAAAAATCGGTTACGTATTCCAGATAGCACACATGTTTTATATCACCGGAACATTCACCAATGTTCATAAAAAGTATCATATATTATCAGAATACATTTACGATCGGAACATTGAACAGTTTTACGAAGTCAATAAAAGCATTGCAAATTCACTGACAAATCTTCAATAAAATATATTGCTATTTGTGACAAGAAGTCATTTCAGTGTGACAAATTTATGATAAGAACCGATTTCAGTATATCAAATCAGTGGCATGAACCAATGTCTGTGTAACAAACACCTGTACGACAAAGTGGTAGAATCTCTCCGAAATCTCCTCTGGAAGATGTCTTTAAAACAATCAACTGAGAAAATAGTGTTTATCAGCGAAAACATGCAAAAACTCAAGCATCTTTAAAAGTTGGCTTGGAAACCAAATGTTGGTAGAGTTTAGAAGAGGGTTATATCCAGCAGTGGAGTAAAATTGGCTGAGAAGAAGAAGAAGAATTTACATAATTTTAACTTGGATAATAAACTAATATCAGATGTTTCTTCGTGGTTACAATCCCACTGATTAATCTGCCACAAGCTTCACTCGTTCATTCCACTCAGTACTACTCGTATCTCTAGTCAGTCTTTTCATCTCTGTGTAGCTGTTGCAAGTGCATGTCTCTAACCAGTTGGTTCAGATCAGATGTACGTTATCTTAAAGATTCTTTTGTATTTCTACCATCCACCTTTCACCTAGATTTAGTTTTGTGTAAACAATTTTATTTATCAACTTATTGAACGCTAAGGCATTAACACTGTGGAATTCCATAGTATGAGATATACTCGTACATTCTAAACAAAAAACAGACATTTGGCAAAAAAGTGTGCATATAAAATTAAATGTAAAGATTGTGATGCTTTTTACATAGGCAAAATAGGACGAACTTTTAAAACACAACAAACATAAACAAGCTTTCACCAAACATACTGTTATTTTCTGAGATGGCTAAGCATTGTATTGAATTTGACTATAGTTTCGATAAAAATGACACAAAATTTCTACACACGGTTAACAATAGTAATAAATTTAGCAAACTTAAAAATTTTGAAATCTTCAAATCGGTAAAATTAGGTGAAAACATTATTAATAATCTGATTACTTCTTTTACTCCTTTCTCCTTAAATACTTTGTCTACATTAAATCTCATAAGCTCCCATTCCCAGTCAAATGCAAATTAATCATTTATTAATTTCTATATAAATTACTCGTATGTCTTTTCAAATGTGTGTTTTTTCTAAATAACAATTTTTTTTTTTTTTATATTATCATCATGTATTATGATTATTTATTAGTTGTTACTGTTAAAAAAGAATTGTTAGTACCTACTTATAACAAATAGCAAAGGTTAATTTTTAAATTTGAACTAATGTATCGAATTTTAAATGCGTTTTTTATTAGTCTTTCTTTGTTTAGTTTTTATTATATTTTTACACCTGAAGATGGAGGTATCCTCCGAGACATGTCGTGTTTTTTTAATATTTTTTTATAAAATAGTGGATTAAACAAAGTTTTTCCATTTTATTAATCATAAATTAATATTATTTTTTATAAGAAACAATCAGACAATAAATCATGATCACATAACTACATTTTAACATTTATGAGACATTTATTGGATAAAGTATTTGAGAAACAAAACTTAAATACAAAAATCGCATTAATCATTTTAGTTTATAAGCTAACCATATACATACATAGGAACATCGATTTCAAGGCGGTTCGTGAGATTAAAATAGTGTAGCAATGTGCTTGTTATTTTTAAGGTAAGCCCACGGTTTCTTTTTCGTAAATTTTAGATAACCGCAAAATCTATATTACTAATAGTTATTTCCAGAACTTGGAAGTTATAATCTAAGAGCACGCCATCGTTGTAACTCGGCGGCCTATTTTACCGCGGTCAGAAATAATAAACGGCTGTATATTTCCATTAAAACGTTTACGGGTTTTTAAACACAATTTTTACGTAAATATTAGGCTAATGCTGCCTTTACAAATAATTTGAAGTCTCGTGAATACGTTCTTTCAACTAAAATTATAAAAAAAACTTTATAAACCCTTCAACTACTAATTATATTACACATATATACGAGTCATGTCACGACTTAAGTATCAGTGTTTAATCCAAGAATAGCCGGCTACTGCTTAGATTACTTTTAATGTTAGGCTAACATTCGTATTACAAACTTTTTTATACCCTATTATATAAGGTCGCTACCCGACAGAATTTTTCAAGACTTTTGTTAAAAATATTGCGGAGTAAAACCTAGCATAAATTAGCTATTTAAAAACGAATCTGGTTATCGAATATTGGACTTGGCGTTCAATTTCTCCTATGATATTTCCATTTTTATTTCTTGGATATGTAATTATTATTATTATGAAATTGTGGCTCAATACGACTTATATTAATAGCCAAATAACCTTAAGTTGAAACCAGTGTTTATTTTATACCATTTAAATTAACTGTACTTACAATTATAAAAAAAATCAATATACTCGTAATATATAATACCTAATGGTAAATACATTGATTAAAATGTAGATGGTGGAATATTTTATTACTGATTGAAAAGGTGCAGAAAAAATTCCTACCTTTTTTGTACCTAAAACAAAACGGTTATTACCCCTGGCTGTACCAAACTCATTCCGTGCTGGGTATGCTGGACTACTAATAAATGGAAATTAGACGAACTGTCTATTTGGGAGTTCATTTTCTTCAATTGATTCATCATCGAATACATTACTTGGATTATATTTTAATTTATTCCTCCTGTCTTCGAATAATTTTTTTTATTGTTCCTAAAATTGATAATTGTCTAATGTTCTTTAATGTATTTATTAATTGTAACTGTTTAATAAAATTGTATTCTGTAATAATAAACTTATTTGAAAATTTTTGTGAAGTTTATTATTTTTAATAAATTGAATTGGAATTGAATTCTTCTTCGTGCCCTGTCACACTCCCCGTAGTGTATAAAGCATACAATCCTTCTCCACCCGACTCTATTGCACACCTGATTCCTTTCACTATTCCGAATAAGGCCTGCCACCTTAACCTAGTGACGTTATAATGATTCATTTAAGTGTAGCTATATTATTGTTCCGGTTTTTTTTTTCAATTTAATTCTGTTAAAATTATATAGACAGTGCTGAAAATGTCTCTAAAGAATGGATCGCCCTAATTGAGAAGTATGAAAACTCTGAACTTTGTGTCATAAATAATCAATAAATCAATTATTTGGGTATTACAGTTGGCTATCAATACTTGTGTATATTTTGTAAGAACAATGATTTATCACATATTTGACATATTTTCTTAACACATATTAGGATTCACAAAACTATCAAATATTTAATTAATAATGAACGCGGAGTATAACAGAGTTACAGAGGATCGAACGGAGTGGAAGAGGAGTTGCGTCGCCTTGCTGCAGACCAATCACTAGATTGAGACCGGAGAGAGAGATCAAGCAATGGTAATAATGCCACTCTATAATTATATTATAAAACTTCAAAAATGAATAAAAATACCAAACTTGTGGAATTAATTAAAGGATCATCTTCTTCTTAAAGTACCCTGTCAGGTCCCCCCGACGTTGGCAATCACTCTGGTAAACTCTTCCTTATCCTGCGCTGTCCGGAATAGCTCCTCCACAAATCCGATTCCCGTCCATTCCCTCTCCTTTTCGCAGCCAAGAGATCTGCCTTCTCCCTGCCCACCTGCGGCCCTTTATTTTTCCCATCAAAATTAGATCAATGGATCATAAAAAAATATATATTTTTAGATATATTTCTACTTAAAAAATCTTTTAATCGTTGGGTTTCTACACGAATTATCTTTTATTAAAAAAAAATCTGTTTCAAAATCAAAGCTTTTCCTCCTTTGTTTTTTTTAAATATAATCTTACTCTCCTTCTATTGTACCACAATTCCAAAAACCAGTTTTCGCAAAATTTGAATTTAACAGTGTGTGGAAAATTGGCTGGTATTAAGCATTCCTAATAGTAAAAGTTTCTAGCAGCTTATCCAGCTGAAATAATTGAATTCAAAATTGGATTGTAGGTATAAGGGTTAAGTCATTAAATGCAGAAAACTTTACCCATCCACACTTGGAAATCCAAAATCATGAAAGAACTCTCGTGTTGATAGCAGTGGCGGTTGTTTATTATTTTTTTTATTGTATTTAGCTCGAAGTATATTATAAATAGGTGTTTATTTTTAATTTCTGTATTATAAACAAGTATTATAAACTAATTTTGTGGCACACGAAGCATAAATGTGAGGTAAATCTGTAGATGACAGAGTGTAAAATGCATATACGAGTATAAGAAGTGAATTAATCTGAATGAAACAAAATAATGAGACTGTCATTAAGATGATTTGGACATTTAAGACAAAATGATGAATGAAGTGATTAATGTATTGATTTTTTGCTTTTTTCTCGCGTCTCTTAATTTTTCCCTTAGTGAAGAGTTTGTGGCACTTAAATAATAAAAATATTTTATTTCAAATGATCTGTAATATTTTACTGACTAAGGATAACTTGAATCTCCGACAAAGAATGATTAAATGTTATACCTTTATATGATCTGTTCTGCTATATGGCTGCGATACCTGGACTCTGAGAGTGAATGTAATGAACCGGTTGGAAGCATTCGAGATGTGGATATACCGCAGAATGCTCCATATTCCGTGGACCGATAGGGTCTGTAATGCAGTCGTACTGCAGAGAACCGGAGCCAATAGAGGGCTGTTGTCGAGTGTGAAAATTAGAAAGGTTTCATATTTGGGTCATGCGCTAAGGGAAGAAAAATACCACCTACTTCGACTGATATTAATGGGTAAAGTGGAGGAACGTCGAGGAGTTGGTAGAAGGTAGCTGTCCTGGCTGCGGAACATCAAAGAGTGGACAGGAATAACAAGAGTTCAGAACCTGTTCCAAGTGGCGCAGGATAGATATGCCTTTTCAGCAGTGAGTGAAGAAGAAGACTAAGGATAACAGAAGGGTGGTGGAGTGGAGAGTGCGAAGATAGAAGAAGAAGAGGAAGACCTATCACACGATGGTCTGATGACATATAAAAAATTGCTGGTGACTGATCAAAGTAAGTAAAAAAATATTGAATTAATACGTGTAAATACGTCTACCTGCGCCAATCAAATTTTGGCAGTAAATTTAAAAAAATTCACTTACCGCCACTGGTTCGAGGTACTTATGATAGTTTTATAAAGTTTGTAGGATTATTATAACCGTCAAAGCCGTAAACGTTATTTTTAGAGTTTTTAAAGCTGTTTTGTGTGGAAAAACACATGAGCGCTCTAAGAACTGTAGTTTTATAAGTAACTTTTTTTTTCAAACAACTTGACACTTTATTTTCACGAGCAAGTTGATATTTTAATTCATTATTTATATGTTGTTATTACCATTTGATTTTTTTATGTAAAGTTATCACTTGTTTACTTACACTTAGACTTAAAAAATTGTGAGCAGTATTTTTCTTCTATTATATATCTTTATAGCGTAATTTAAAACTTTTTTAGAATGTATGTGTGGTAGAACGATGTACGACAGAATCTCAAATGCTGATATAAGAAAGAAATGTAGAGCGAAAAAAGGTATTATGAATAAAATTAAGAAAGGACCGCTGCGATGGTTCGGACATATGGAACGCATGGGTAAAGAAAGAATGGTTAAAAAGTATACGTTAACGATGTAAATGGAGTACAGAGTCGAGGTAGACCGAGGAAAACATGACATGACCAAATTAATCAAATTTAAAAGGTTAGCCATGTTAGAAGCCGGAAGAATCTACGTACATGTATGACTTACTGTATGAATGTGGAGGAACCTAGAGAGGTATGTCAGGATATAGTTGTGTGGCGGTTCATTCTCTCTGAAACGGCGTGATGGTTTGTTGTTGTTATTAGAATGTCCGATAGCTGTTTCGTCATCATCAGGTGTTACAGACCCTTTGACGAAATTCTCAAAGAGTGTATAATAAACAATTGTGTATATTATTATAATAGTGTTGTAAATTTAACAGTTAGTAATGTTTATAGTGTTTCGACCAAAACAATAGATTTATTGATTTATTTAAAAATATAATTCAATTTCATCAATCGTTCTTTATTTTTAAAGATTCAGATTAAAAACTAATATTTTTTTTAATATTTCATGTAAGTATTTCTGTAATTAAACCCTTATTAAGAAATAAAAACTGATTCTAAGTAATTTCGAGAGATCATTTGAAATATAAAAACGTTTTTTTTAAGTGCAACAAGATCCTTACCATGATTTCGGTTTTAAAATCGGAACAGCAATTATCTAAATTAGAAATGAAGAGACGAGTGAAAAAAAGCGGGAAACAAAAGAAGAGCGATGAAACAAAAGACAAACACGGACATCAAAAAATCTAAAAGGGCTTAAAACCGGCTTGCATCACAAGAGAGACATTACTTATAGTGTGCTCTTGAGGTCCACTGACTTAAAAGATTTCAGTGGCGATATATTTATGTTTATTCATTTATTTTATTTAAACGTTCCTTTTTTCATTCATTTATTTTAAGGGGGTGAAATATTTCACCGTTCTAGGGCAAAAATGACATTAATGTCAAATAAAACATGGTGAGACAAACACTCTCATTAAATATAATGAATCTTCTATAAAACGAGGATTTAAGACAATAGTAATATAATATATTATACAATCTCAAAAATGTGCAGAAACTCCCCTAGATCAGAAGCCAAGCATTCTGTTCTTCAAACCACCATCCGTTTCAATATATATGAAGAAAGAAAAAGACATATAAAGAAAGAAATATAAAGTGGAGGGGAGAAAGAGGGGGGTAGGAGAAAGTGGGCACGAGGACGAATAGACTATTAAAACGGTGAGTCATGCTCATTTGGGATTAATTATGGAGAATATCTAATTCATATTTTAGTTGCGGACTGCGGAGTTCAATTTTTTATTTTTATGGGAATATTTTAAATTATTTTCAATGGGGAACATTGCTAGAATGGGACTATGGGAAAGATTAGTTTAATTATTAATTAAGGGTAGATTATTGTTAAGGGCTTTCTTAATTTCTAATGCTTCGAAATTATATAATTTTATACCCGGGGAATTTTTTTGAAGCATTTTCAGGCCAGAATTTTTAGATATGCGTGGTTTGTTTCTAATAGATAATTGGCGAACTCAGAGAAACCGTTACTATTTAGATATCTGAGATGTCCTTCACCCTTACGTTTACATTTTTAGCGGTTACCTACTTAAATGCTTCAGAATAAAAATAATAAATGGAAAAAAAAAATTAACTCTCCTGCCCGCCATTACAATCTGAATTAGAAATTCTCCATAATTTTTCGATTATGAGTATGTCTCACCATTTTAACAGTCTATTTGTCCTTGTGGTCACTTTATTTTACCTCTCCCCCCCTCTTTCTCCCCTCCACTTTATATTTCTTTCTTTATATGTTGTTCTCTGATTTTATATTTAGTTTACTCTTTCACCCTGACGAAGCTCCGGCGGGAGCGAAACCGGTTGGTGTTACCAAATAAAGTAGTGTAAATACAAATTTATAAAAGAGTTTTTTTTTTTATTAATACTTTTTTAGTGAGAGTTGTGGTGGAATCGATTTACACACGTGAAGAATTAATTAATCCTGGTCACGGCACCAAATGTGGTGTAATGCCCTATCCACGAGGACACCTAGGGTGGAAGGATTCCTCTCTTTCTCCAGTCCTCTCCTGGTCACGGCACCAAATGTGGTGGATTTGAGCTTTCCCTGAGGAACCTAAGCAGAATCCCTCCTAACCTTCCTCCACGGATGGTGGAGCTTCCTCCAGTCATTCCCTCTTCATCCACTTGTACGGAGCTTACAGGTGTTTTACCTTACGCGAGTTGGCCTTCGTGATCGTCTAGAAATAATACCGTGTGACCCTTCGTTATGACCGATGTAACCCAAGTCCTTTTATTTGGCGATTACTGATAATTTCATTCTAAAGCTAATCGTTCCTAACCCTTCCGAATATTCTAAGCAATCCTGACAAACCCACGTGTAATCAACTATATGTCACTCAATATTTCCTAGGAACATCTAAACCAAACAACCTAAAATATCTCTAAGTTTACAGAATATAAATTCAAAATATTATCTCTAGAAAATGTGGCAGCCCTGGAAGAAACATTCACACACAATATGGAACAAATACGATGTACAGTAATTTAAATCAGAGCGTAATGTAATAATGATGCAATAAAGAACAGCTTTCTGAAAGGTACAATTATATAGCAATTCAGTATCAAAATATAATATATTAAGTATACGAGTATAAGGATTTGTGGGAACTGGGATATGATAGTGTTAGTATCGCGTTGACCCAGATCTTTCGTCAATCTGGTGATTTTTCTCCACTGCTCCACAGCAGAATCGTCTGGGGACCAGACGATCTACCTCCCAACCCTTAATCAGTGGACCTGGGGATTCAAACCCATGAACCTGGCCATCACCCTATCAGGGGTTTTCGAAGTTCGGTCCACTCACCTTCGAGACAATCTCCACCAATAGACAGATAGCAGGGTCTTTCACCATACTACCTTATATTTCGTCTTTCGGTGGGGTCAAAGAAGTGCGCGATCCCAACCTCCCCTAACTGTCTTCATTCGTCAGCAGTCGGTCCACTCACCTTCGAGACAATCTCCACCAATAGACAGATAGCAGGGTCTTTCACCATACTACCTTATATTTCGTCTTTCGGTGGGGTCAAAGAAGTGCGCGATCCCAACCTCTCCTAACTGTCTTCATTCATCAGCAGTCAACCATATTTATGTAGCATAATTTGCATGGGTCGAAGTTTATATGTTTATTTATATAGAAGATGGCAAATTTTGTTAGAACGCTACATGTCCATAACTAAGATTTCAGTATTCGATGAGTTAGTGAATACCTGTTTCGGGCGCGATGCGTTGGCCCGAGGGTTAGTGAGCTATATTACGTGCAGTATAGGAAAGGTATCGATATATTATATATATATATATATAGGTATATATATTTAGGTACATGTATGTAATATATAATCGTAAGCATAGTATAATCATGGAGTAAGCCGAACGCATACGTTCCAATTTCCTGAAATATAAATTCTTAATTCTAGACTTAGCTTTCCGTCGATCAGCTCTGGACACCGATTCTATAGTATTTTTAAATCTGCAAATGCCGCACCCCTCGTACCACCATACTTGTATACAAAATAAAATGAAGTTCTTGATAATCAAAACAACAAACACCCACTGAATTTAATACCAAAAGCGACCGCTTCCCGTCAGGTCCAAAGTCAACTGCCGCGAGCTATCTTTCTCCCTGGCCCACACCCCTCTCGGCTCAACCCCCCTCTCTCCCCTCCCCGCGTCTCCCCTGCTCCCCGCCTAGACCTACCCCCACATGGTTAGGTGTTATATTTCCTAGTCATTTGAATTTATTTTCGTATTACGTCTGAATTCACGCATCTCTCTCTACGATGGTTCAATACCATCACAGAGTTAACCAGGTAAACGTGTTTTAACTCGTTTCCTGAAGGAGTTAAATCATTAAAACAAACTCTGGCTCGTGCTGGCTTCTCGGTAATCTAGTTTAAGTTTTGTTTAATTCGGTGGAAATTAAAGATTCGCAAGTCCGACAGCCTTAATGATATTTTTATTCCTTAGAAGTTGAATATTATTTGTTAATATTTATATATTCTTTATAAACGTAATAATAATAAAATACGATGTATTTTTAATTAACTACTTCCACTTATTGTATTTATTTCGACAGCTTTACAGCAAAACAAGTGGAAATAGTTTTATAAAAAGCTTCGGCGCAAAACAAGCAAAAAAGTTAAACGCAATAAAAACGCAGATTCGTTAGCAAAAAAATAAGTGGAATTAGTTTATTAATAAATCGTTTTATTTAATTATTATATCTAATTAAATTCCATCAAGAGGTTTCAATACCATCATTTGATTAACTTTATAAACGTGTTTAAATAGTTAAAATCTTATTTAATGTTAAAAAGAGACTAATCAGTATTTTATCAGGGGTTAGGGAGGTTTTCGCCCTTATCACCACGCCGCACAGACGCCGAATTCGACAATTTAGGGGGAAAAAAATAATTTGATGTCAAAAAGATTTTTTTTGAATAAAAGCATTTCTAAAATATTACAATTTATTTTATTCAAATATTATTGAGGAAAAATACTATATCAAATCATTAAAAATAGGTATTATATGCATTATGAACGTAAACAAAACGGGTAATTTATGTAAGAAAAAAATGTGACAGGAAAAACGCATTTTATAAACAAATTATTTTCATTAAATTACTTCTGTATCACTGTCCTCATAATCGTGCACTGTTATTAATTGTGGTAGGCTTAACAAATTTAAAACTTCTTTTGAAAGAGGACGACTTTTCCCAAGCGGAAGTTTCCGGAAACTTGAAATTACGGGATCAGATGAAACCCATAATCTATTTATTAGGTCCGTATTAGTGTTTATTCTCGAGGTCTTTCTTGTGTGGAATTTCCTAAATATCTTCCAATCTTTCTGACGTATTTCTTGAACGTCCTCTGTAACTGTATGATCTAAAAAAGTTTGTAATTTTATTTCTGCAAATGTTTCAGTAATTATCGTAGATTCTTCTCTTTCCGGATAGCACCCTTGTTTAGCCTTCAATGTTGAGTCATAGCTCGGGTAAATGTTTGCATTTCGTTTTTTAGCATCTCTTTGTAATGTTGTGTATTGTTCTTTTGTTAGCTTCCAATCAATAATCAACGCTAAAGTTTCTTCTGCAGTATATGGTTTTAAGACAATATTCGGCGTTAATGATTTCTTCATTTTTCCTAGTCTCTTTGGAGTAACATTTGTCGCCATTTTGACAATGTCTGCACTCATATGATTTCCAGACATGCGTAAGCTTAATTGCGTTGCATACGACAGTTCTTGTGCTGTTCTTTTTTCAACAAGATCCACTACTTTTCTTCGTTTCATTTTCGAAGAGCTAGCATCAAACATTTTTTTAGGACGTCCGCGTCCAGATCCACGAGAGATTGAAGGTATTGCCAACGAAATTTCTTGATATGCTCAATTGTTTTATCAAGCCAGCTTGAATTTTTCCTAGTATTTACTGTATTTACAGGAAGAAAATATTTACTTTCTTTCCAATTAAATAAAAAAATTTGAACAGTCCATTTAATTTGAGACAAAATACTCCGCTTACAGTTTTTGGAACATGTAGCGTACTCTAATTTTGTTTTTATGTAATTTATTAAATATTTGACACATTTACTATGTGCCTGTTGTAAAAAAATGCCATTTTTGAACTCTAAAAATAGCTCCATGCGAGTAATATTTAATCTTCCGCTCGAACGACCCAAACTGGCACCTGGAGAGACAAAAGATAAAATCAATTATAATGTATGAAGAAAGGGTTGTAAAGGGTTACGATTTTAATGTTACTTTATAGTAGATAGTACAAAGAATACATATATAACAATATAATATAATTGTTATATATGTATTCTTCTGTTATATATGTTTGAAGTCCAAATTATCGCGGAAAAAGGTTAAAAAATCATAGATTTTATGCATATTTTTTAAGCGTCTACTTTGAAACGTACCTCCTCGGTTAGCACGGAGAGCATGGTTTTTAATCCTCAGGGTGGTAATCGTGAGATTCTTTTCGGTATATTATTCGATTCAGGGACGGGTGTAAATATAAAGACAGTTACATGGGATACATTAAGGTTTATTATCTAGTTAACATTATAACAATAATCCAGAGGCTAGGGATGTCGTACGAATACAAAAAAAAAGGCACATGGTGAAATAATGAAGAGGCGGTTTGAGGCGATTCCTCGACGGCGTGCTCGTCAGGACATCGACCGGCGACGTCGTCCGTAGACGTTATCAGCGACGCTGACCAGAAGATGGTGGGTCAGCAAATCAATATGTAGAGCGTCACCTGGCAGACACGAGGTTCCCTAACCTGTTGGTGCTGTCTGAAGCGGCGTGAAGAAGTGGTCCTCGCAGTTCCGCTGGCTGGTGAGGTCAACCACGTTGTCGGGACATGATGTGCGACAACACGTGGGCGGCAATTTCGGGAGCAGAGGATGGCTCGGACCGTGGCGGAGGGAATCAATCGCAGACACGCGGACACATGACGCACATGTGTAACCAATGTGCGGTCTTCGATATGGATATTATTATTAGTATTCTACCTGATATGATGGGAGAAAGGCTGAACCATTGCTGGTCCAGCCGGATGCAAACGGATTAACGTTTCTCCTACATCGTGGTGGTAACTGGGCACTGGCGAAAAAACACAAGATGGCGGCCTACCCGCAACGGCTGACTGGAGGGAAGTGGCGGGCTTCTGCCTCGAAGCATAGAGTACCGAAAAAGCAGTGTTACCAATTGGAAAGGCGGCGGTGGCTCACAGGGCGCAAACAGGAGAAGTTGGAAATGAATTTCGAAGAGGTACTTAACTGGGGAGAATTGGGGCGAATACAGTGGCCGAAGAAATCGTAATGATGTACCATTACACTCGCTCTTATGTGGAATAATAAAAAAAAATAAAAAAAAAGCTCCTTCAGTGAATGGCATACAAAAGTTGCAGGTAGATAAAAATTCTAGAAGGTGACAGTTTGGACAATTGAGAAATACAAAGACAGCCTATTTAAAAGTACCAATCAGATTCACAAGCTTAAAAAAAATTGGTCATTATTATACACATGGCAGACAGGTTTATGTCCTAAAAGGGGGCAGTTAGTTTGACATATTACAAATTGTTAAGTTTAAAAAAAAATACAAATTATAGTTTAGTTCAGAAAATTAAGGATCATTAAACACAGGAAAGACAAGTTTAAGTCCTAGGTGGCAGTTAGTTTGACATATTACAAATTGTTAAGTGGAAAAAAAAAATACAAATTATAGTTTAGTTCAGAAGATTAAGGATCATTAAACACAGGGGAGACAGGTTTAAGTCATAGGTGACAGTTAGTTTGACATTTTACAAATACAGTTTAGTTTAAAAAATACAAATCATAGTTTAGTTCAGAATATTAAGGATCATTAAACACAGGGGAGGCAGGTTTAAGTCTTAGGTAGCAGTTAGTTTGACATATTACAAATTGTTAAGTTTTAAAAAAAATACAAATTATAGTTTTAGTCCAGAAGATGAGGGATCATTAAAGACAGGGGAAACAGGTTTAAGTCATAGGTGACAGTTATTTTGACATATTACAAATTGTTAAGTTTAAAAAAAAATTACAAATTATAGTTCAGGTAAAAACATAAACACAGTTAAGTTATAAATACAAAAATTTATCATTGTTTAAAGTTTCCACAGCACAAAAGAGACACAAATGTTTTTTTTTTTTTTTTGTAGCTAAATGGCACTCACTGATTCTAAAAGGAGAAGGGGTTAGGGTCTTGAGGTAAATTATTGTTGGACATCTCTAGCCTAGATGATAGATTATAAAGAAAAACAGTTACAACAATATTATGTGTTCAGTCACCAGTAAAAACAAAAATTTAAATTACATACAGCAGAGGCATGTCCGTTTACATATTATGAGGCTGTATACCTATAGCGTTGCTTTGTATTAGGGTCTAGCTCTCTTTCGCCTCGGATAATAAGGCACATCTACATATTCTAAGGCTGTATACCTATAGCGTTGCTTTTTATTAGGGTCTGGCTCCCTTTCGCCTCGGAAAATAAGGCACATCTACATATTCTAAGGCTGTATACCTATAGCGTTCTGACTCCTTCTATTCTCAACAAAAACAAACTCTACAGGTGACTGAAACAACATATATACCTACAACATTTTAAAACATATAATGGACGTTATTGTTCAGGTGAATCGGAGAAGTGAACTCAATCGTAAAAGTGATTACCAATCCAATATGCAACACCTTTAACCGACTCACGACCCAAAACACACATGAACATATAAAACAATCAATGATAAGTAAAAAATCTAAGTTATAAAGAAAATGGTGTTACCATATTTATATATTTAAACAATTGGCACATACAAAAATTGTATGTGGAGAAAAATTCTGTTCTGGTGAGATGGAAAAGTTCATAACATTATAAGTGATGGACAATCTGGTATTCCACACAAATAAAATAAGTTTTTATCCATCCAGAACACACAAGAACAAATGTATATAGCAATGAAAGATAATTTAAAAAAAAACTAAGTATAAAAAAAAATGGTGTTACAATATTTATAAATTTAGACAATTGGCACATACAAAAATTGTATGTCAATGAAATTTCTGTTCTGCTGAGATGGAAAAGTTCATAACATTATAAGTGATGGACAATCTGGTATTCCACACAAATAAAATAAGTTTTTATCCATCCAGAACACACAAGAACAAATGTATATAGCAATGAAAGATAATTAAAAAAAAAACTAAGTATAAAAAAAATGGTGTTACAATATTTATAAATTTAGACAATTGGCACATACAAAAATTATATGTCAATGAAATTTCTGTTCTGCTGAGATGGAAAAGTTCATAACATTATAAGTGATGGACAATTCAGTATTCCACACAAATATAGGAAGCCTAATCCACCCAGAACATACAAGAAGATGGAACATTCAAGTAGGAAGGTAAAATATAACCAAACCATAATACAAATGAGTTTGTAGGTCTATCAAGTTTCTCTAGCATTCGGGAGATTTACATTTATTCATTCATTCTATTGATTCATGCATCTTCTTTTAAAGCGCTTCTAACATAACTAGACCAAGTGGAGAATGGGGGCAGTTTATTCTTCATCAGACACTTATTCATACATACCATTACACAATAGACACTACAAACGCAAGTAAGATAGAAATTGGGACGCCACTAGATTTTCACCAGCTAAATCTAGAAAGTATACGTGTTTAGTGAATTTAATTACTGATTTATATTCATTTGGACGCCACTAAGTTTTGAGTTGAACTTAGAAACTATTCACACTTGACAGTGTACTATTCTTGTCAGTTCAGATAGTTATTGTGTTGTAAACATATTATTTTTACAGCACGAGGATGACAGAAGTTTTATTATTGAATGTTATTTACAACTAGTATAAAAAATTAAGGTTATTACAATTAGGTGAATACTTGGTCAGATAGAATATTAACAAAAATATATACTCATGATATTGCGACTTTGCTAGCCACAGTTGAGAGACGAGAGAAAATTTAATAACGATTACCATGCGGGATAAGAAGGAAATGTGCGAAATACTATGAATTTCCCTTATGCCAAAGTGCAAGCGTACTGACAGTTATTTCGATCAACCGGTTCACGCGCGAAGCGTTTGAAATTTGAGAATGGAATACGCGGCGGATACACGCGCTGAGTACATGTGTACCGAAAGGAAGATCGACGCATGCGCATGTGGGAATAATTCGTTAAATTTGAAATTACGATCTTTACAAAAGGATACAAGCGGGAAGATTACAAACATTTTGAATGTGAAGATATATGAATTTTGCATGGTAAAACTTGAAATTGTTTGCAGATATGATAAGGATACCTAAATTTACACGAGTCCTAAATCGAACAATAACACCGAAATGCCACACGTTTGGGGCGCCAGTGAAACGTACCTCCTCGGTTAGCACGGAGAGCATGGTTTTTAATCCTCAGGGTGGTAATCGTGAGATTCTTTTCGGTATATTATTCGATTCAGGGACGGGTGTAAATATAAAGACAGTTACATGGGATACATTAAGGTTTATTATCTAGTTAACATTATAACAATAATCCAGAGGCTAGGGATGTCGTACGAATACAAAAAAAAAGGCACATGGTGAAATAATGAAGAGGCGGTTTGAGGCGATTCCTCGACGGCGTGCTCGTCAGGACATCGACCGGCGACGTCGTCCGTAGACGTTATCAGCGACGCTGACCAGAAGATGGTGGGTCAGCAAATCAATATGTAGAGCGTCACCTGGCAGACACGAGGTTCCCTAACCTGTTGGTGCTGTCTGAAGCGGCGTGAAGAAGTGGTCCTCGCAGTTCCGCTGGGTGGTGAGGTCAACCACGTTGTCGGGACATGATGTGCGACAACACGTGGGCGGCAATTTCGGGAGCAGAGGATGGCTCGGACCGTGGCGGAGGGAATCAATCGCAGACACGCGGACACATGACGCACATGTGGAACCAATGTGCGGTCTTCGATATGGATATTATTATTAGTATTCTACCTGACTTCAGAAGATATGATGGGAGAAAGGCTGAACCATTGCTGGTCCAGCCGGATGCAAACGGATTAACGTTTCTCCTACATCGTGGTGGTAACTGGGCACTGACGAAAAAACACAAGATGGCGGCCTACCCGCAACGGCTGACTGGAGGGAAGTGGCGGGCTTCTGCCTCGAAGCATAGAGTACCGAAAAAGCAGTGTTACCAATTGGAAAGGCGGCGGTGGCTCACAGGGCGCAAACAGGAGAAGTTGGAAATGAATTTCGAAGAGGTACTTAACTGGGGAGAATTGGGGCGAATACAGTGGCCGAAGAAATCGTAATGATGTACCATTACAACTTTAAATGATAAAATTGTAAATCAAAACTAAATAAATATATAATAAAATAGTACATACCTTCAACAACTTTATTCATTTTGAAAATTTTAATCTTTTTTCACACAGAACTAAAAAAAACGACTTTCACTTCGGAAAAAAGTACGCTACTATTTGAAATTTGGATGACCGGCGAGACAATTGGCGTGGTTCCCGCTGTTTACAACCTTGTCAATTATTACAGACGCTAGTTTCATGTTTTTTTTGTTTTGATTTATAAGTTCTAGACAGTTTTTAATAAGGATATATCCTTTTTTCTAAATTAAAAAAATCATTAAAAATTTCTTTTCTTCCCCATACATTTCCAATTTCGGCGTCTGTGCGCCGGGCAGTCGGGTTGGTGATCGCAGAGTTTTACTACTTCCTCCAATGTCACTGCTACCCATCACCGTTTTTTCATTTGTAGGAGTAGCTACTTTACATGGTTATCCCGCGATCTTTTCGGTCGCCAGAGCCTCGTTTGTTATACATACGTATGTAGGTGAGGTTGACTTTTGTGCAGATATACTGATATTTTCTCCTTGCATCCCATTTTATTCACTGAATTCAAAATACTTCTTGAGGTGACTACATTAGGAAACAGCACTTTATAGTACAAAAGAAATTTAATACCGTAATAATGCTGAACACATTATTATTATAATTATTGGGTTGAATTGCTCTTTACATCATTACAGAGCAAGCCAAATCGATGTTAAGGGTATAGCTATCATATTGATTCTCGTGACGTGTGATGGGTATCTAATTTATCGCCATTTTATTGTCACCTTAATTCTGCACCAGACCAGTGACAACCACACTGCCATTGCCGATATGTTGTGGAAAATTCTAAAATAAGATTTATATTGATGAGGTGAAGCATTATGGAAAATTCTATAATATTCTATTCAAATCATATTTATATGACTATCTAATGGATTCATTAATCACACAAGGCTCGCCTATTTCATAAAATATACTGGTTGGTGAAACTCGGAGTTAATATATAAAGATTAATTGTAAACATTATATGTGATTAATTTCTAATTTAAACTGATAGATACAAAACAATAAAACACTTTGTATTTAGCCACGATATAGTTATATTATATATAGTTTATGTACCGTGGTAAAAAAGCAATTATTGTTTTACATATTTAAATAAGAAGTCGAAGTGAATTTTTCTATAAATATGTGAAAGAGCTGAAAGGGTTGGAAGCAGGTGCGAAAATGAACGGTGTGTCAGTAAGCTGTTTGTTGTATGCGGACGTCGCTGTGCTACTAGCAGACAACAAGCATGAACTACAAGCCCTGGTGTCTAGTATATATGAGGTATGCAACCGATAAAATTTGATGATGAATGGGAATAAGTCCAAGGTAATGATTTTCGAAAAAGAAGGAAATACGAAAATCTGGAACAAGTGGGATGAATTTGTTTATTTAGGAAGTATGGTTTCAAAGAATGGGAGAGTGGAGAAGGATATTGAAAAAAGGGTTGGGGCAGGCAACAGAGTAAATTGTGCACTTTAAGTTGTCATCGCAAACAAAACCCTATCCAAAAAGCTAAGATGGCAGTGCATAATCGTGTTCTTGTGCCGACCCTTATGTATGAAAGTGAAGCAAGGAACTGGCAAAAGAAGGATGAAAATAGAATAAATGCAGTAGAAATGTAATCTCTAAGACGAATGTGTAGTATGGTTTCAAAGAATGGGAGAGTGGAGAAGGATATTGAAAAAAGGGTTGGGGCAGGCAACAGAGTAAATTGTGCACTTTAAGTTGTCATCGCAAACAAAACCCTATCCAAAAAGCTAAGATGGCAGTGCATAATCGTGTTCTTGTGCCGACCCTTATGTATGAAAGTGAAGCAAGGAACTGGCAAAAGAAGGATGAAAATAGAATAAATGCAGTAGAAATGTAATCTCTAAGACGAATGTGTAGTAAATCTGTATATGATAGATTGTCAAATGCAAGTATAAGAAGTGAATGCGGTGCGAATGAAAGTGTTATAAACAAATTAATGAAAGTGTCATTAAGATGGTTTGGACACATAGAAAGAATGAGTGAAGACAGAATAGTGAAGATGGTATATTTTAAACGACGTGAACAGAGCTAGAAATAGAGGAAGACCGGATAAAAACATAAATGTCGGTAACGTGAGGGGTCGGAGAAATCGACGTGCGTGCATGACAAGATGTATGAGAGAAGTATATCAGGACAGAACAGTGTAGCGTTTTATTCTTTCTGCCAACCCTTCGAGGAGACTCTTTACCATTATTTCTTCATTCATTCTTTCCACCTGTCCAAACCATTTATCGTTATTTTGTTCATAACAGATTGTTATTATAGATAGACAGATTACATACATTATTCATTCATCTTCCTTTGTCAATTTCTTGCTTCACTTCCAAACATAAGGGTCGATATAAGAACACCACTGTTTTCTGTCATCTTAGCTTATTTTATATAGTTTTGTTTGCAATGACAATTATAGGTACGTCATTATTTTTTTGCCTGACTCAACCCTTCTTTCAATGTCACCCTCCGCTCATCCATCTTTTTCAGATTTTCACAATTTTCTAAATCCCTAAAATACATTAGAAATTTTTAAATTACGTTTTTATCTGTACGATATCAAAACTTAATTAAAAACTTTAATGATGAATAATGCTTGGCACAAATTATCCCCCGAACTATAAAATTGCCTATTTGTTACAAATTATTTAAAGCATGAAAATAACGTCAATCTCTCTTGGCTTTAAAATGAGTTTCATAAATTTAGCCATTCTAAAATGTATTTTGGGTAATTGTTAAAAGCTTAACAATGAGCGTTAAGTTCATGCTTGGATTTCAAACAATGAGCTTTTCATTCGTACAATGAAAATCTGTGAAACCAGGAAAATATGTGTCATCGAAGATATATTTTACGTAGTCCCTGATTTATTAGCTTAGTTTTAGAATAATGTGAAAATAATATTTATGCAATGATTTTTTTATTTTGTTAATTCTTATGACTTATTTCCTGCTGCTTAATAACTTGTACTAAATTATTATTATGTTAACTTTAGTATTATTTTTGGTATTTATTGTTCCTTGAACAATAATTTTTATTATTGAATACATTAGATTTACAGTAGTTTTAATGTTTTTTTGCGAATGTTAGGTTTTTCATTGGAAAGGCTACATTTGATAATGCTTTAGTAAGGAAAAACATATAATTTCGATAAAATATAATAAAACTTCTAGAAAACAGATGTTTTTATGCGTGTTAAATATTGTTGATTATTATTTTCGATTCAGCTCTAGTTATGTTAACATAAATAGTTATCTATGATAATTGTTTACTTCATGAAATAAATGTTAAAAAATATAAATATTTAGAACGACGTCATCCTGGTCGAAGGCAAATCCCCTGAGTAATCTAAAGAAATGGGTTATAAAATGCCGAAGCTCGATTCGAAGCTGCAGAGAGTTAGCCCCAAGCATTCCTAAAAGAAATGCCGTGGGATAGAGCCACGGATAGCTACCATACTCCCTCTTGTAGAGATACGTCAGAATTTTTTTCTGAACCCTCTCCAGCATAACGCAATATCCCGTCTCGTGAGGACTCCATATCACCGAACCACTTTCGAGTCTGCTCCCAACCAATTCGTTGTATGTACTCTGAGCACATGAGGATCCCTGAAAACTCTTCCGGTCCGGAGGATGAAGCCCACCATCCCCAGAGCAGTGCTACAAATTCTCTCAATATGTGCACGGAAAGTCAGCCTACTCTAATAGATGATCCCGATATCTCTCATCGTAGATACATGTGCTGGTTGCTGGTTATAGTTGCTGGTTGTTCATTGTGTATCTGTAATACACAGTTTTTATTGCTCTAGGAACAATATGGCAAGATGTGGGTACCCTTAAGGGCAGTAGCAGACCCGATCCATGCGGAGTGCCCTTGCTGCCTTGTGACATGCACGGAAGGGGATCTGGTTTGAACATTCCGCAGGGTAGTACAGCTGACGGATCTTTAACTGAATTGCCATTGACATGACGAATTTTTTTTTATACATATTTTCCCTTTTTCGTTTATTTTTCTCAGCATATTTCAAAAGTTTTAACCTTCATCATTGGAAGATAGATATTAAACTGGTTTAATATCGTTTTCCCAATAATAAAGGTTTTAAATATTTGAAATATATTAGGCAAAATGACCTCAAAAGGAAAATTTTGTTTTTTAATTCATTAAAATTTCATCAATACGGAATTTCAGTGTAGTAATTAACGTGAAAAAAAACTTTTATTTTCTTTGAAAACGCAAAACAAAATATGTAAAATGATATGTCTGATTCTGTATTATTTACATTAATGAATGAACAATTCCGCTTTATTTGAATGAGATTCGATTTCAATGAAATTTATTTATAATGAAATTTCTATTATTTTAACCTTTTATCATTCAATTCATATTATATTGTATATACATGTACGTAAACAGATCTTAAAGCGAGAATATTTTAATCTAGAATAATCCCTTGAAATTTTTGCAACGGGTTTGACTGATCAAAATGATATATTCGAATTCTCGTATATGTGAATTATTCTGATTCATTCACAAACTTGATAATCTGGTATTGTTAGTAGGTGAATCAGTGAATAAAGAACACAAAAATGCCATAAATGAAATATTTTATTTTGCAATTATTTAAATCTTGTGGGAATTAAGCACAACGCATGTTAATTTTTTAATATAAAAACTTGTTTTATATGGTTATATTTTGTTATGGCGTTCTTATACCGACCTTTGTGTGTAAAAACAAAAACAGGAAACTGGCATAAGAAGGCTGAAAGTAAAATAAATTCTGTAGAAATGAGATCACTTCTGTGTATGATAGAGTGTGGAATAAAAATATAATAAATGAATGCGATGCGAATGAAAGTGTTATAAACAAAATAATGAAAGGATCATACAAAATTGTTTGTACACATGGAAAGAATGAATAAAGAAAGAATGGTTAAAAGAAGTTAATATTTACGACGTAAATGGAACTAGAAATAAAGGAAGACTGAAGAAAACATGACATGATAAAATAAATCAAAATTTTTAATTGTCGATCCGTCCTAAAGGAGTAGAATAAGGAACTTATTGAGATAATAGATGTGGCTTTTCATACATTTTAATCGTGAGCAGAAATAACTCATTTTATGAAGGCAGAATAGGATCGGTTCAAGGTTGAACTGCAATATGATTTTCTTAGAATCATTAATAAATATGACATATGTAAAATTATTAACATAATAATATGTAAATAATTGTAAATAAGTTTACTATAGTATTTTCATCCTCTCTACCTACTCCTCCGGGGAAACGGTGTAATGGTTAGTTAGTTAGTATTTGAAGATTATTAAATTATTTCGTGTGGCATTGATACAAATCTTTATTGTAAATCTTTACTTTTCTTTTATTCAAAGAAAAACTTTTGGTCCATGATTTTTTTTTTAGTTTCAATTAAAAATACTAAATGACTAGTGAATTGCGTTGACAAGGGCGTTTTACGATAAAACGCTGACAAATCTTCTTCTCATTCTTCTTTTTCTTCTTCTCCTTATAGACCTTTGGTGTGTTCCTGAAATCAGGCTGGCCTCTCTTGGGAGGTTGACTCCCAGCTATCTCTCCATCTCTTTGGTGGTCTTCGGGGGGACGGAGGTCGGCAGGAATCTGATGCGCCACAGCGTGTGGGATTCTGGTGGGATCCATCCTCTGCACGTGCGCATTCCAGTATCTTCTGCGTTGTCTGCCCCATCTCACGACATCCTCCACCTTGCAGATCTCGCGGATGGCCTCACCCTATCGCGAATAGTCCTTCCTGTTATCATCCTCAGCGTCCTCATCTCTGCCACTTCGTTCTTGTGGTATCCGCTCTGGCCTCAATGCTATATGTCAGTAGCCTTACGCAGGTTTTATATATTTTGACCTTACTGTCAGTTCTCGTATACTTGTTTTTCCATATTATATCCTTGAGACAACCTGATACCAAAATTTGCAAATGAGAATTTTTAAATCGTAATCTACAAAATGCTGTATTTACAAAAATATGCAAAATTGGTGATAATGTATACAACATTTGTACAGATGCCATAGAAGTCGATCCTTCTTGATTGTTGATAAAAAATTAACGACTCTTGTCAATTCTTAAATTCAGATTCTTAATATAAGATATATTCTTTGTTATAATTTCTAGTGGTTTTGACTAAACCTTTTGTGTCAGTTCGCTTGAATTTTTCATCAGAGCGACGTATACAGAATGGCGCAAGAGCATGTATTTTCCTTTGTGATCCAGTAAACGTGGAACTTATCTTCTTCGCCTTCTTCCATGACACGAAACGTTTAATCACTCCACTGCTCATTAGTGGAAGGATTAATTCCAGCTTTTCTTTCCTTCTCATTGTGTCGTTTGTTTAACAAAGTACTCGTATTCCTACTCTTAGAGGTTTTTAATTGAATGGAGAATTCAACAAAGTTAAGCACGCGTAATATTATATTTCTTTTTGCGCTTAAAGTAAAATACTATAATATATATAAATATTGCATATATAAGCGTTAGTAGGGTCGTTATTAAAAAAACAAAATTGATGTTTATATTCAATCTAAATTGTAAATGGCATAGCAGGAAATGGTAAAAGAAGTAATATCAATAGAACCGGTGTTGACAAATAAGAAAATAAATCTTAAATAGTTACATTTGATTCCGTTTGCTCAATTCTAAATTTATTCTTTCTTTAGTATTTTCAATTTAAAAAAATTAACAGTAATTTAATTTATTTAAAAAAACCAACAAAATCAAATTATTGTATTATGTTTTAAACTTGATTTGACACAAATTTGAAAAAACATATTTGAAGTTATCGGAATATTTGTTGGATCCTGTTCCATAAGTGATGCTTTGAAATGACCATTATAACTTATTACAGATTCATCGAAAATCATTCAAATAAAAAAATATTTTAATACCCAATCTAGTGCCTGATCGAAGATTTTTTTAATAATCAAAATGCCGGCCACTGAATATTTACTAACGGATTTTCGAGGAAAAATGCAACACTTAATTGTTTATAAAAAATAAAAGTTTAAAAAAAAACGAAAAAAATTCTTCAATCAGGCACTAGATTGTATATTAAAGTAATATTTTTTATTAGAATGATTTAAGATGAACCTGTAAGAACTTATAATGGTCACCGCATTATGGAACAGGGTCCAACAATTATGGCGATAATTTCGTATAATTTTTTTTTTTTTCAAATTTGAGTCAAATCAAGTTAAAATGTATTATATGAATTTTATATTGTTGGTTTAATAAAATTAATTAAATTAACGACATTTTTTTCGTTTCGTCTAAATCTTAGGTTCTCAAAGTGGGTAATAACGCCTCCTTGTGGGCGTTTGAGACTTTCAGGGGGGCAGTAGAAGACCCAGAAAAAATAGAGAGCGTGGGCAGATAAAAAAATATAGTCTAAAACGACAAAAAAACACGCTAATCACGTAGGTGCTAATAAAGCAAATTAAACTTAAATATTGGTTTATTTTGTTATTTTATGTATTGTAATCATTTTCCCTTTTTTTGGAATAACTTTTATGTAAGGGGGGCGTTGAACGTTTATTTTTCTTGTAAAGGGGGCGGTGGCCCAGAAAAGATTGGAAACCTATGGTCTTAGGCTTAAATTCAAAATCTGTCAAATGAACTAAGTAGAGCAATTTATTATAAAGCTCCCGAAACTAACAATTATTGTAAAAAATATTCCTTGTTTTTTATAGTAGTTATAATAAAAATAAACAGTACAAGACAATTGAATCATTGTGATTATTTTTTTATGTAGAACAGATCGTTTAAACACAATTGATTCTTATGACATGTGATAGATAGCTAATCTATCTCCATTTTATTGTCATGAGAATTATACACCAAACCAAAGATGGTGTGACAATTACACTGCCGTCGCCAGGAATCGAGCCCGGGACCTTCCGTATGGCAATTATAGCTCTTACCACTCGACCACAAAGGTTGTCTTATATCATATAATTAAAAATAAACTAATGCTGTACATGCTGACAACATGTATACCATATAAAGGAATATTATATGTTGTATAAATTTTTTTTTGTTATTTTTTTTATATCATTTAATTTTATATTATTTGTTTTAGATTTATTTTGTGGACGTTGAACGATCAAAGTCTGCGCTGGAGATGCCTATTGGTGGCGATGAGGTTCGCAACTCATCACACCGCGTCTCCCGCGGGGCGAAAAGAGAAGAATGGGATGCCGCGTCGATTGAAGTGTGGTAGTCCATTATTGGGGAGACGGCGTGATGGTTAGTTAGTTAGAAATAAAACAATTTACACGTACATTTATGAAAGTATAAAATCAACATAACTACTTCACTTTGATCAATTTCTTTCTACAAGATAAAAATATTTAATTTGCATTTATTCTTAAATTCGATTGAATAAACCCTTTGTTTGACAAACAAAATATCAAACGTACTCAAAATTGGTTTTTTGTATCCAACTGGGAAATATCAACGTGAATGTTATTTCAGGTGTGAAAATATTACAAAAAAATTGTGTATTTTAATTCTAGATTGAACGAGTGAGAGTTACTATAGTAGCCACAGCTTATTACTGCTAAACCGATTTCGATTTTTGGCGATGACGATGAACAAATTCTCGCGCTGTCTTTAGTTCAGTAGGATTCACGTGACAATAAAAATTACGATACGTATAGACGCAAGTCTATCACGTATAATGAGAATCAGTTACTAAAAAAAATTTACAGTTACAAGGTTCAAATAACCAAAACAATTAATGTGGAAAGTAACAGGAAACTACCGTATTTAAAAGGCCTAAACGGCATCCCATGAATCAGCAAAGCTGTTATACGACTTTGAAACTCATAACTATATAGAACGAAAACAACCATCGTTCAATAATAATGATGCTTTTTTTGTGTATTGCTTTATTGCAGAAGTATTTTTAACTGAATTTCATTTTAAACTAGCAACACTTTACGATATCGCCACTCAAGTCAGCAAATTTTTAAGTGAATTTGCTGGAACGAATTTCTTAAAACTTTGCCTGTGCATTTCCAAAATTGAAAATCTGTTACTTGCCAAATAGAAGCTTTGTCAATACTACCTTTTTTATTTAATAAGATGTGTAAACTTTAGTCTTCGCTCGTAAGAATTTGTATTCTCGGAACAAAAATTTGTATTTACGTAGACCTTTTCACGGAATATCGCTCAATCATCAGTAAACGGTAAGATTCTACTTGATAAGTCAGCAGTTTTTAGCTGATTTTTAGTGCAAATTTAAAGATTACCTTATTTCTTACGACGTTCAAATACAGACCTAAAAATAATACATTTATATCAATATGTATAAAAGGAATAGTGATTCAGGCTTATCTCAAAATATTATTACTATTTTCATATGTTTTATTATTACGTCAATATCTGGTTTATTGAATTCTCAGATATCTCTACATGAGGGAGTTTGGTAGCTTTCCTTGGCTTTATCCCACCAGATTCCTGAAATGAATTTTTCAAATTTCATTTGAGGAATGTTTTTAAAATTTGAAAATAACTAACTAACTAACTAACTAACCATCACGCCGTCTCCCCGAAGGGGTAGGCAGAAAGAATGGACTACCACACTTCTTTCCTGACATATTTCTCTCGATTCCTCAACATTCATACATCGTGTCATGCACGCGCGTCGATTTCTCTGACTCCTCACATGGCCGAAATTCAATATTTGATTTATTTGATCGTGCCACGTTTTCCTCGGTCTTCCTCTATTTCTGGTTCCATTTACATCATTAACATATAATTTTTTTACCATTCTTTATTCATTCATTCTTTCCATATGTCCATATTAAAATTTGAAAAACTGAAAATTCAATTTAAAAATCCCGGTTGTTAGAAGTAATCAATTTGTGAGTGACCAGAGTCTGCAACACTCCATTAGTATTTTATTATCAGTAATCATTCCACCCATAATATGACGAACCAAAATTTAATAATAATTTTTTCTTCTATATTCGCCTTTACATTGTGTTGTGGAATCATGTATCATCATCATCATCAGCCGTCTGTCATCCACTGCTGAATGTTGGCCTCTCCCAAAGCACGCCACCACCCCCTATCCATTGCCGCTTCCATCCATCCATGTACAGCAATCCTCTTCAGATCGTCGATCCAGCGGGCAGGGGACGTCCAACTCTGCGGAATCCTGTACGCGGTCTCCACTCCAGAACCCGTCTCCTCCATCGGCCGTCGTTTCTCCGACAGCATGGCCAGCCCATCGCCACTTCAGCCCGCCCATTCTCAGAGCCACCTCGGTCACCTTGGTTTGTTGTCGAATAAATTCGTTTCTAAATCTGTCCCTCAAGGTTATTCCAAGTATGGCTCTTTCCATGGGCCATTGGGCGACCTCAAATCTATAGACTAGACCTTTTGTCAGTGTCCACGTCTCGGCTCCGTACGTCATCACTCGCAAAACGCACTGGTTGAAGACTTTAGTCTTGAGACATTGTGGTATTTTAGAGGTGAGAACATGACGTAATATTCCAAAGGCCTCCCATCCCTACTGAATTCTTCAGTCAGCTTTTGTCTTGAAATTGTTTCTACCCAGTTGTATGATTTGGCCAAGATATGTATATTCTTGTACCACTTCGAGAGCCAACCCATCGACGGTTACTGATTTCGAGATAATATGTTCATTATACATGACTTTCGTCGTGCCTAAATTCATCCCGAAACCCGTTCGTCTAGATGCAGTGTTCAGTTCATCAAGCATGCCTTCGAGTTCCCCCACAGATTCCGCCAGAATGACAATGTCATCTGCAAAGCGAAGGTGGGAAATTCATAGATCTGATGATTAAATATAATTTATACTTTGTATTACAACATTTTTATTTTCACTGAACTCAAACATGTTTCTGCTACAAGTAACCTTTATCAATGTATTAAATTTTAAGCTTAAAATTGTATCCATTGATTAAGGTTACTTGTAACCGAAACATGACTGAGTTCAGGGAAAATAAAAAGTGTTGTAATACGAAGATTAATTATATTTATTCAAATATTATAACTAACTTTACAGATAGAAGTTATCTCACCTCAACGTTTTCGAACAATCCACCCTAACCAAACAAACTGACAGTAGAGGTAGGATAGAACTAACCGCCTAACAATTCTCGGGGTTCCTCTACATTGATATATCGCTTTATGAAGGTTTAAAAATTACCGGGATAATTTATGTATTTCTACGTTACAAAATATTTTGTGAAATTTGATACGAAGACATTACTTGGTGGTTTGACACATTTAAAAATAAAATGAAACTATTTTTCACTTAGTCTTTCTTCGATGGCCCTACAGCCCATATCGAGCCTTAGCCTCCAGTATTCTTCGCCTCCAATTCCTCCTGTCCTCCACTTCGACCCTCCAATCTGACACTCTTAACAATCTTGCTCCATCTCTCCCAACTTCATCCTCCCATCGCAGTCTTGGTCGTCCAATTGGTCTTCTACCACCTGGGTTCCACTCCAGCAATCTTTTTGGGGTTCGCGATGACGGCATCCTCTGCACGTGACCGGCCCATCTCAGTCTATTCGGTCTGACCTGTGTGGAGAGACTGGGAGCTTTGTAAATATTGTACAGCTCGTCATTATGCTGCACTCTCCAGCCTTCACCGTCATTCACAGGCCCCAGAATTCTGCGCAGCACCCTTCTCTCAAAAGTATCCAGTCGCTCTGCAGATTTCGCTGTCATTGTCCACGCCTCACACCCATAGGTCACTACTGTTCGGATGATTGTTTTATACAGGGTGATTTTGGTTTTCCAGTGTACGTTTCTTACTTAGTATAAACCACTTTATTTAAGTAAGCAGGGCCAACCAGTTTCACTTTTTAGTGAGCTTCCTTGTTCTTTACACTAACACACAGTTTGTGTATAGCACAGTTATTGCTAAGTGAAAAAGTGTTTAATTGTTTATTTTAACAGCGAAAAATATTAATTTTGAGAAATGTAGTAATAATATTTAAAGTTAATACCATATTATAAAAAATACTATCTTTAATGTTATTAGATTGTAAGCATTTATTTTGTAAATTCCATTACTTAATTATCATGCGTTTTAATTTAAAAGATTACGTTATTTCTTTTGTTTTTGGTTTTATGCATGACATTAGATGACATATTAGGACAAGATTGATTCATTATATAAAAATGTACATGTAATCTCGTTTACTTTTTTTTTAACCTTAGCAATTATTTCCCAAAAGTTTTTTTATACAAGCTATGAATATAGATTTTTTTAAACGATATTTTTAACGTAAATTTTACGATTAATAAAAACATTTCTTTATTTGACTGACATTAAAACTTGGTTTTCATTTAAACGATAAATTTTCTATCATAATTCATGGGTTTTATCGTTCTCTTAATAAATCATATGACTTAGACCATTTTACTCGCAAAGCAGAAAAAATATATAAAGTTGATGTTAAGTAATTTTCATAGTTGGAACGTCAGAAGAGAAAGTTTTCCATTTGGTTCGCGTCTGAAGGAAATGGCAAAAGTTCCTAACTGTCTCTAGAATCTCGCCCAAAGCCAAATTCATACATAATTATGTTCGGTAGCGTCTGAAATATAATGTTTCGTTTCCATTTTCCCGATTCAGTCACCTGTTTAAACTTCTGCACCTCACAGGTGAACACAGATGAATTCCATTTATTTCATTTACTGAAATAGCTTTAATCAAATAATCTCACGGTTATTAAAAGGGGAAAGTAGAGGTTAAAATATTTTTTTCTGTACGTTATTTGGATCTAGGATATGTTTATTATCTAGTAGATGTTTGACGAATTGGGAGTTAGATTTATTCAGTCTGAAGGACCTAAAGTATTTCGAAAAACGTGTTTCAAAAGAACGTCCTGTATAATGCCTATGGATACAGCGTTGCTATCATTGCATTCTAATTTGTAAGTTCCGTTTTTTCACTAAATCTTTTTTTTTTTTGTTTAGAGTTTTTCAAATTAGTTTCAGTATTATTTGTGGTGTGGAAGGCAATACGAAAGCCACGTGTTTTAAGAATTTTACGTATTTTAATCAATGTTTTCCCCGTTAATTCGATGCATGCTTATTTTATTTTTATATTTTATTTGTCATAAAATTTCTAAACGAGTTCCAAGAAACACTTTTCAGTATTTCTGGTATTTCTGGTCCTACCCGAATAATTATTTGTTAAATATGTATAAGGTCACATCAATTTTCGTTAACTATCATATCCTGCTCAATTTACTAGTGTATATAAACAGCAACGAGTTGAAATTTCGTCACATTCGATAATGCCTTAGAAGGGCGAAACATGTCATTCCCATAAAATCTAAAACTGACATTTTCATTCGTATTAATTATTTAATATGGAGTTTAACATCGTTGTTCAAGAAACAATATATAAAATTGTATATATTTTTTAATAAAAATTTTTTTCATATCTTTGGTTTTTACTTGTTTAACATCGCATATAAACCATCAAAAAGGACGTCCTTAGTGAACTCAAAATAACCGGAAGACTATCTGTAATATGCTGTCGGCGAGAAATGAGTTTCTTTGGTCATATTGCCAGGAGGGAGCTTGGTAACCCGGATAAAAGTATTTTCATAGGAAGTGTTCCAGGCAAAAGAAGTAAAGGCAGATCTCCTGCGCGGTGGTGTGACCAGATTAAGGAGGTGACCGGGGGAAACCTTTACTCAGCGGTGCAGACTGCGGAGAACAAAGATAATTGGAGGCGTTTTGTTTTAGCCGCGGGCAGTTCCGTAGATCAGGACCCTCAGTAAGAGCAAACAAAGAAAGAATAATAATAAACCAGAATTTGAAAATAATTTATCAGGGACCATATAGAATAATAAGAATTAAGTTATTCTTCTTCTTCTTCGTGTCAATGGTAAGTTAAGTATCTCTCATCTTTCACTTGCTATTATGGTGGAAAATTTGGCCGACTTTATGGCATTTCCCCTTAAGAACTTTCTTTGTTATTTCTTTGAGTCAAACAAATAATTATAATACATACAAATGTTTCTCACAGATAAAACTAAACAAATTTTAATTTAAACTATATAAAACCGATCTTTGATAACATTTTAATATAAATTTACTTCGACTTTATTATTTTTTTATGTATTTACTGATCATTTACCAAGTATATAACCCGTAACCCGTTCTAGAGTGAGGCAGAATTTTTTTTAAATAGAACTAACTACAAAACATTTTTTCGTTCAAGCAACGTTCAGTAATATTTTTCTACAATTAATTTTAGAAGATTTAAACACTTTTTAATTTAACATTTTTAAGAATAGAAAACCTTAACAAACAAAAAATTAAGAAAGCTTTTAATCAGAAGAGCTCTTATTAACTTTGATACGAGACTATTACTTAGTGGTTTGAAATATTTAAAAATTTAATTAAAAACGTTTTTTTTCCTTTCTATTAACCACTTAATTTTTAGTAAATTGGGTAAACCGATTTCATTTTGTAGCAAACTTCTTCAGCGCTATACACAAACAATTTGTGTATAGCCCTGAAGATGCTCACTACACAGATAAACCGGTTGGCCCAATTAACTCAAAATAAAGTCGTTAATACAAAGAAAAAGAAGTGTATCATTTAATTTTTAAAGATCTTTAATATATCTTAAAATAATTGGTTACTCTTTTTTACTTAGTATAAACAACTTTATTTGAGTAAGAAGCTCCAACCGATTTCACTCTATAGCGAGTTTCCTGGGGGGCTGTACACATAGTAAACTGAACTTTAACTCGCTACAGAGTGAAACTGGTTGGCGCTTTTATTCAAATATAGTAGTTCATACTAAGTGAAAACGTTTTTAATTTTATTTTTAAAGTTTATAATAAATCTGTAAAATTCTGTATTATTCTATTTTCGATCATATTTAAATCTTCGAAAAACACGTTGTAATCTCTGAAAGACACATAAATAATCATTTCAAAGTGTAATTATGGAAATTCATAATTTTCGAATGCTAAGCAGTTGTTCTTAACATTCTTCGTAAAACTGCATTCAAAAATGACATACGAAGTTATCAAGGAATCACTTCCCGGGAAGAAAAGACGTAAATGGGTTTGTTTACGTAAAGGCGCACGATTTTTTTTATAGTTTTCCAAAAACATACCTTAAAATGTAATGTAAATTTTTTTTTAAACTTTCATGTGAAGCACTTAATTTTTGATGTAACATTTTAAGCAATCATTAAACACAAAAACTTGTTAATTAATACGAATCAAACGTCGGGTTTTTTGAAGTTTCATAATATTTTGTGGGAATGTCTCGCTTTGCTGAGGTATTATCAAATGATATTTGATAATGCCTCAGCAAAGCGAGACAAGTCATTCCTATTTAATTTTGTAAAACTTCTAGAAAACAGACATTTTTAACATCGTTCTTCAAAAGACAACATATGCTATTTCAATACCACTTAATTTTTCTTTTTATCATTTTCTTTGGAAGTGACAATGGTGAACGATGTAAAACAACAACAGCGATGTAAAATAACAAAATAAAATTATGTTTAAACAAAAAGTCTGCAACATTAGCGTGAATGGTGAAAATTTGGAGCAAGTTAATAAGTTCGTATATTTTGGTAGTATGTTTACAAAAGATGAGGAGAGGGATACTTAAAGGAAGGGTTGGGGCAGGCAACAAAGTGAATTTAAAGTTGTCATCGCAAACAAAAACATATCCAAAATAAAACTAAAATGGCAGTGCGTAATGCTGTTCTTAAACCGACCCTTATGTATGGAAGTGAAGCATGGAACTAGCAAAAGAAGGATGAAAGTAGAATAAATGCAGTATAAATGAGATCTCTTAGACGAATGTGTGGATACTCTGTGTATGATAGAGTGTGGAATTAAAATATAAGTTGTAAATGCGGTGCGAATGATGGTGTTATGAACAAAATAATGAAAGGATCATTACGATGGTTTGGACATATGGAAAGAATGGTAAAAAAAGTATGTGTAAATGGATCTAAAAATAGAGAAAGACCAAGGAAAACGTGGCACGATCAAATTAATCAAATATTTAATGTCGGCCACGTGAGGAGTCAGAGAAATCGACGCGCGTGCATGACACGATGTATGAATGTTGAGGAATCGAGAGAAATATGTCAGGAAAGAAAAGTGTGGCAGTCCATTCTATCCGAGAGACGGCGCGATGGCTAGTTAGTTAAA
This sequence comes from Lepidostoma basale, assembly GCA_022606425.2. Taxonomy (NCBI): domain Eukaryota; kingdom Metazoa; phylum Arthropoda; class Insecta; order Trichoptera; family Lepidostomatidae; genus Lepidostoma; species Lepidostoma basale. The sequence continues at coordinate 286,070 of JAHDVF020000776.1, read as the reverse complement.
AAAAAATTCTGTTGTAAAACGTGCATCAAAAAACGGTATGAACTTTATTTTATACATTAAAAAATTATGAGATCAAATATATTTCATTTAAAGGCGCACTTTTTTCAATAATCAATTTTAAGCCTCCATATTCATTTAATATAGTTGTAAATTAGGACGATATATATATATATACAGAGTATATATATATATATATATATATATATATATATATATATATATATATATATATATATATATATATATATATATATATATATATATATATATATATATATATATATATATATATATATATATATATATATATATATATATATATATATATATATATATATATATATATATATATATATATATATATATATATATATATATATATATATATATATATATATATATATATATATATATATATATATATATATATATATATATATATATACATATATATATATATATATATATATATATATATATATATATATATATATATATATATATATATATATATATATATATATATATATATATATATATATATATATATATATATATACATATAGTATATATATATATATATATATATATATATATATATATATATATATATATATATATATATATATATATATATATATATACATTAGGGTGTCCCTTATTTTTCAAAGTTTTAATTTTACAATGCATAGGCTTTTGTTTTATTCATTTGGGCCTAAAACAACCGAAAACAATTTTTTTCCTTAATCGGAACAGTGTAACCCGTGCCGACTTTCGCGCAAAGATGTCCCATACAAATTGCGTCAGTAGCGGCGGGTTGTCGTTGTAAACTACCATCTAATCGTCAAGTTCTCGCAGTTCTATTTTTCAACATACGTGAAGTTAATTTGACAGTTAATGAAAGCGCAAATCTTGTCATTCTGGAGTGCAATATATTCTGAAAATAGGGTAGAATACCTAACAGAGCTGTTCTTAATTTTGTTAAGAAGTTAGTGGACCTTTATCAGGTCTGACGAGAACTGCAAAAAAATAGCAAGAAGATTCAGGACTTGCATAGGCGCCGCGAAGAGAACTTTCAACTTGAATTAGATAATTTATTCGATATCACACACGCCGATGCTCTTAAATGTGCTGTGATACGACAGTATCTTATACAGGATGCTTGAAGGGAGCTTATGTGCAAAAACTAGAAAGATATTTGTTACTCTTTGCTTGCCGCCATCATATATACGAACTGATGCTCAAAAGTGCGTTTGAATCGTAAAATCGAATTGTAAGAGATGATTATAGCGAACTCATTGAGCTTGCTATTGTTTTTCTGGGTGGAGGCAATGAAAATAAAATAAAAATCAGACCTGCTGGCCCAATGCATCAAGCACGATGGATGGCAAGACCTATTTACTCCTTAAAAATACGTTTGCTGCAGTCCCAGTTTAAAATGTGCGCTAAGGACAAACAAGCTTTACATGATGTTTGTTTATTTATTGTGGCAGTTTATGTGAAGCCTTGTCTTGAATGTAGTTTGGTGATAAAAGCTCCGAATCAAGATTTTTGTTTTTTAAAGACCTTAAAAGATTACGAAGAAGTTGACAATTTCCAAAGCGGCTTAAAACAAGTTCAGTGAACATTTGTTGTACTTGTCAGAGGAAATAGCCGTCCTTTTAATTTTTGATGACAACGTTGATAAGCAAACTAAAGGTGATTCGGGAAAGAGATATGTTCCATCAAAGGAACATATTTCTGGCTCTCTATATGGTACGTAAGTAGTGTTTATATTGGTATTCAATTTAGAACTTATTTGTTTTATTTATAGGTACTGCAAGTATTTGTTATCCTGTTTTATGGAAATCTTTGAGTGATTTCGTTTCTGTCAGGAGAAAAGATTTATTTTCACGACTGAGACTTGATAGTAGTTTCCTTCAAGAAATTGTATATTCATAGAAAGACAGCGCGGCGTTTGTGGAAGCTAAAAAGAAGGTTATCAGCTTAAATCAGTTAATGACACAGCTGAAAGAGCTGTTAATCTAATGACTGGCTTTCATGGTTTGACTACCGCAGATTAAGAACATAAACAGTTCATATTATATTGTGTGCAAGAACATAGAAAAATTTACCCAGACTGAGAAAAAAAAGGGACATTGAAGAGGAAATATCCTAGTAAATAAATATAAATTGGGATCTTTTTGATAATTACAAGAGAAACATTATATAAATATATGTTTTCATCAATATTTATCTAACATAATGGTTTTAAGTGATCATCTACAACTACATTTAAGAGACACTTAAAGCAACTATTTTCTAAAACTTTGAGGGCAAGTCGGCACGGGTTAGAATTAACGTAGGAAGTTGAAATTCTGTATTTGGGTAACTAGTAGACTATTAAACACAATTAGGGGGTATGCGTTTCAATAATCCAAAAAAAAAATTTTTTGCCCATATAAGGGACACCCTAATATATATATATATATATATATATATATATATATATATATATATATATATATATATATATATATATATATATATATATATATATATATATATATATATATATATATATAGAGAGTATATATATATATATATATATATATATATATATATATATATATATATATATATATATATATATATATATTATATATATATATATATATATATATATATATATATATATATATATATATATATATATATATATATATATATATATATATATATATATATATATATATATATATATATATAGTATATATATATATATATATATATTATATTTTTTTTAAACCATTCACAATAATTAAGTTTCTTGTGAATTGAATTGTAAATATTATCAATAAAATTTTAAAGGCTCAAAAAATTATTGGTAATAAAACTTAATCACTATCTTAAATATTATAGGGTAAGCAGTACAATGATTGGCACTCTAAGAAAAACTTTTCATGTTTCAAGTCTATGCGTCTCACTTTTTATGTTTATGATTTTTTTATTTTTAAATTCATATTTTATGAACTATTTAGATAATAAAAAACACACACAGCAATCCTTCTGAAATAACCATTAGTCGTAGATTTTTTTGCAAAAAAAATATCCTAAAAACATAATCATTGGCACCTCGAGTATAATGATTGGAATAACGTAAATGTATAATTATTGGCACAGTAAATATATTTATTCAGAGGGATCATTCTCATTATCTACTTCTTAATTGGTTGTTTCTGTACTAATCGAAGTAGGTTTAAGTTTTTTTGTAAATATTAAATAATGCATTGAAATCGGGTGACTTGTTAACGTTTTTTTCCATTTCCGATTCTCAATTTTTTTCATTTCCAACAATTTTTGCAAAGTTTTGATAGTTTATTGTTATGTTCTTGGGGGTTTTGAAATTTTGCCTTGGAAGTGTAGATCCACCAAGACATTTAGAAAAATCAATTGCCGATGCATTCCATGGGAAAAGTCCACATGCTCTAAAACCATTTCTGATTATATTATTGTTTACATGCTTTTGTAGAACAATTTGTAGAATTGGACCGAAATCTGCTTTTGTCAACACCTTGCTTATGTTGTTTCGTCTCCAATCTAACACTCCTCTTTTCCATGCTGATTTAATTGGCTTGAATGCAGCTACGTCTGCTGGTTGAAGAACTCTGGTTGCATTTGGGTGCAATGCTATTAAAATTATGTCTAATTCCGTACACATTTTACTAAGTTCATAAGTCGTATGACTTTTATGACCATATACAAAAAGAATAACTGGGAATTTAGTTTTAATTTTGCATAAATGTGGATGAAGTACATTTTTTATATAGTCAATGAAAATGTCTCCTTTCATCCATCCATTGTCTGACAAAGCGATTCCCCAGTCAGGATGAATAGATTGATGAATGTAATTTTGCATTATTTTTAATGGAAAAATTACCATTGGCGGAGTCGTTTCACCATTAGCTAAGAAGGTAAACATAACTGTCAAACATATCTTCCCCGGTGCATGTTCAACTTCATAAACATTTATTGCTCCTTTTTGTGCCAAAACTTTTGTATTTTTTGGGCATAATTGAAAATTTGTCTCGTTACCGTTAAGGACTCACCGCTAAATATTTTTCAGCTTGGCTAAACCAGCCTCTTATATTATTTTCAGAAACAGTAGAGCTTGCAGCTGTCACTGCTTCTGAGGTTCTTATTAAAATCTCCGGGTGACGTTTCAAAAACAATTGATACCACCCTTCTCCTGGTGTATTGTTTATAAACGTATTAGTCCTAGGATTGTTCTTCAAAAAATACTCCACACCATTCATAACAACTTCTTTCCGTTTGGGAAATCCTTTCCTACTGCTAGTACAAATCCACTCCATCAGAATAGATTCTTCAGCTTCATTCAAAACTGTACATGGTCCATGTCGAGATTTTGTAAAATTTGAGCTTAATCTAAATTGGATTGTTGCCCTAGGAACATTGAATTTTTTAGCCGCAGTTTTTTTCGGCATCCCATTTCTCACAGCTTCCAATGCAAGTTGTATTTCTATCTCTGAATATTTCTTCATATATTTTCCCTGACTTGATGGTACTTTAGGCATTTTCTGAAAAAAATTAAGATAATTCCATTACAATATCCCAAAAGACCCGATTAGCATAAAGATTGGCACCATTAAAAAGTATAAACATTGGCACTGCCAATAATATATTTTTAGCTTGTTTGTCAAGTTATGCATGCTAAAACTATTTGAATATCATTATACATTGAGTTTTGTCAAGAAAAAATTACATTAAAATATATTATCAAAAAGTACAGAGATTGGCATGTATGCCAATCACTGAATGCTCATACAACTGAAATATACAATTGTTGGCACACCAATATAACCCATTTTTCTAAAATATAACCTCAAAAGGGGGTTTTATAATGTACATCAATCCTTTTCCACCAAGTAATTAACAAATCCGAAAGTAAAAGGCTTACCTGACTGTAATAAAAAAATCTGTAGACGATGACTAACCTTGTGAAAAAAACTAGAATATGAATAAAAAACACACCGAAGAATTCCCGCTCTACAAATCGCATTGACAAATTTTAGTTTTACCAGGCATGAAAAAATAAATGCCTCAAATGCAAAATATATTAATTAAGGATTTTAAAACAGTGCGGAAATTTATTATTTCGATAATTTTACAGTTCCTACGTGTTATTGAAACGAAGAGTGCCAATCATTGGGGGAGTGCCAACATTAGTACTTCTTCCTAGTTACGAGTTGTATTTTTTTTTACAAAAATAAGTGATCGATAGAGTTTTCATCCATTGAAACGTAACGTTACGATATACGAGTATGATATTTTGAACAGAAGACTGCATAGAAATTTTGCTGCATTTTATCATTTTAAATCTTAGATGTGCTGTGTTGTGCAAAATTCCATATTGCATTTCAAGAAGAAGTTATATATACCTTAGATGTGCTGCGGTCAGATTTACGGTAAATACAATATTTTAAATTAATATTTCTTTACAAAGCTTGTGCTACAATTGATAGATTTTTTTGCTTTTGTTTTGTTTGCAACTCAAAATATGTTTAACATCTTAAACACAATATGTTTCTGCTAATTTTTTATGTGTATTTTCCAACTGATATTTTGTTTTGAATTTTGCTTTACCTTTGGATTCTAACTAACTAACTACCCTTAACAGCGTATCCTCGAAGGGATAGGTATAAAGAATGGACTGCCACACTTTTCTTTCCTGACATACTTCTCTCGCTTCCTCAACATTCATACATCGTGTCATGCACGCACGTCGATTTCTCCGACCTCTCGTGTGGCCGACATTTAATATTCGATTGATTTGAACGTGCCACGATTGCCATATTGATATTAATATATACAATACATTTTTAACCATTCTTTCTTCATTCATTCTTACCATGCGTCCAAACCACTTTAATGATCCTTTCATTATTTTGTTCATAACACTAATCATTCGTATCGCATTTGGATTCTTATAAATGAAACATTAATTTCCTTTATTTATTGTAGCAAGATAAATAAGTTGTATTTTTAAACAAAAAGCTTTAAATATATTCTGTATTCGGGTTTTATTTTATATTAAAACAGGGTTTAGTAGCAGCAACTGCTATATTTAGTTGATTTGACTGTAGTTCAATTATTTATTTTTACCTTTCAATACATTACTTAAATGTGAAACTCAATGTGAATAATCAATATGAATTATGTAATATACCTATTCAAATAAATTCACGAGAATACACGCGCATTCATGGCACAGTTTAAATATATAAATACATTTGAGTCTCGATTAACTAATATCGTCATGTTGCATGTTATAAGTAGGTGTCAAAAACAGAACTATTAATATCAAATAATACTCACCGTAATAGAAATGTTTTATATATGTCTAGAGGACGAACTCAATCGAATATAATGTTTTGTCACCTTCTCTCAAATGACATAAACGTTATTCGGAAAATGGTCCTAATACAATCAGCGCAACAGGAGCTGATGTAATTATTGGTGACATTTCTAATATAATTTAAATACAATAAATATGTTTAAGATATTTATATGAAATATTTTAGCTTTTTGTTCCCAGTGTAATATAATAATAATTAACTTAGTGTAATATTAATACACTTGTAAATTTGTAGTTACTACGCCATTTTTTCATATCAACAACCGACCAGTTTCGCTCCCGCTTGAGCTTTATCAGGGTTACACACAGTCAGTCAGTGTCTTGTTACCCTGAAGAAGCTCCATCGGAAGCAAAACCGAAGGGTTATTGAAGAGAAAAAAGTGGTGTAAATGCAAATTTACATATGCATTAATATTATATTTAATAATGCCACACCACAAATTAAATGCTTCATATGAAAATATAATATGTCTCCTTCCACTGCTGGACGTAAGCCTCTCCACCCCCACGCCATCTCTCTCGGTCTCTCACCAGTGTTCTCCAGGCCTTTCTCGCCGTCCGCACAATATCATCGCTCCACCTGGTTGGCTGTCCCAACCTTGGCATCCATTCAGTAACCCTCTGGCTCCATCTTCCATCATCCCGTCGACCACACATGACCAGCCCACTGCCACTTCATCCTCGCAATGCGTATCCCTACATCGGTGACCCTGGTGCGTCTTCTAATCTCCACGTTGGGTATATGGTTCCTAAGCGAGATACCCAACATAGATCTTTCCATGGCCCGTTGTGCAACTTTGATTTTGTGCATTGCTTCTTGCATTAACGTCCATGTCTCGCATCCCTAAGTCATCACAGGTAACACACACTGGTCCAGCACTTTCGTATTTAAATTTTATGGTATGTCCAACTTGAAGATTTTGCCCAGCTTTCCGAATGTAGATCAATCAAACAAGAATACATTTCTACAATAATTCATTGAAAGGTTTAATTGTGTGTTTGTATAATTCAATTTTATTTTTTATAATAGAAAATATTCTCTGAAATCAACATCTTCGCATAATCTACGGAGACTTTTGTTTTCTTTAAAATCTTTTTTTGATCATGTAATAGTCATTTGGCATTTTAAATAGCGTAGGTTACACGAATCTCAAATTTAATCAAATATTACTGTTTGTGTATACTCGTATGAATTGTTTTCTTTCAAAGAACGTTGTTCTTTTTCGTTTTATAGGCCGTCTGTCGTTCGCTGCTGAACGTAAGCCTCTTCTGAAATACGCTACTGCTCCCTATCCGCGTCCACTAATCCTTTTAATATCGTCAGTGTGACGTCCAACGGCTGTTGGTTCTTTAAATATGGCCAACTCATCGCCAATTTAGTCCGCCTATTCTCAGATCCACCTCATTCACTTTGATTTTTGTCTAATAAATTCATTCCTCATTCCGTACCTCAAGATTATACCAAGCATGGCTCTTTCCATGGCGCGCTAGATGACCTCATATACGAGACCCCATGACAGCTTCCACATCTCGGCCCACCCGTCATGACTAGCAAGACGCACTGGTTGCATACTTTTTTTGTTGAGGCATTGGGATATTTGAGAATCTTTGATGCATTTTTGTAAAGGTCGCCCAATCCAACTGAATTCGGCGATTGACTTCATTTTAATGTTGTTTCTGCATAATCGTATAATTTTGCTTAGACTACATAAGCCGTTGGCGGTTACTGGTTCCCATATAGTTCCAATATGCACGACTTTCGTCATGTCCAAATTCATCCTGCTCTTCAAGATGCAGTGCTCAGGTCATTAAGCATAACATTAAGCTCCTTATTAAAACAATCTGAAACAGCTTAAAATATAATACCTACTTTGGATATTTTAAAGTACTAACGATACTCGTATTTAATGAGAATGCGTGAGAGAGATTTTTTTATGTGTATTTATTTTATTAAAACAATTTTAAGCTTAAAAATATTTCATCATCATCATCATCATCAGCCGTCTGTCATCCACTGCTGAACGTAGGCCTCTCCCAAAGCACGCCACCGCCCTCTTTCCATTGCCGCTCCCATCCATGTCCAGCAATCCTCTTCAGATCGTCGTCTAACGAGCAGGGGGATGGACTCCAACTCTGCGGAATCCTGTACGCGGTCTCCACTCCAAAACCCGTTTCTCCCATTGGCCGTCGGTTCTCCTTTAGTTATGACCAGCCCATCGCCACTTCAACCCACCCATCCTCAGAGCCAACTCAGTCACCTTGGTTTAATGTCGAATAAATACGTTTCTAAATCTGTCCCTCAATGTTATTCCATGCATGACTCTTTCCATGGCGCGTTGGGCGACCTTGAATCTGTAGGCTAGAACTTTTGTCAGTGTCCACGTCTCGGCTCCGTACGTCATGACTGGCAAGACGCACTGGTTGAAGACTTTAGTCTTGAGGCATTTCATTTGTATAATTAATAAAGATTTTATAAGCAAATGATTGTATTATAAATCAACCTAAAATATGTTTTAGAATACTGATTCTTAATGAAATAAAATTACAGATATTATCAAGATCAAAAAATATTTTACTTAAATAAATAGTACGCAAATTCTAAATATTTATTTATCAATGATTAAATAGCATTTTTGGTGAGTGGTTGCATATTTTCCTGTATTTCGATTTTGAGAAGTTACGAAACAATTGTTATATTCATATAACAATTGTTTCGTAATTTCGTTGATTTCAATCTAGGCTTAAAGAACGGTACAGACAAATTTGTTTTAGTTGAACGTGATTTTTTTGACACTCCGCATCTTCTTTTATGGGAGAAAACGAAATAATCGAATCAGAAATATTGTGCCTTGTCAGTCACAAGAGCAATCGCCCCCGGATATTTCCACTGACATATGTTTTTACTCTTTGTTTCTAAATCAAATCATACTTCACTAAAAACGGAAATTTAATAACCGAATAAACTTTGCCACTGTTTTATCATAGTGTTTGAAACAAATATATGGCTTTTTGAAGAATTATGCAAAATGAAAAATTTTATAAGCAATTAAGTGTTGTGAATATAAACAGTAACAAGTAAAGTTAGTAGCGCGTTTTTTTATAATATTATAAATTTGAGCTTATTTTTCTGCTGTGTCTTCAAACATATGATACCGCATCACAAAATAGCGATATAAACTTTATGAATTAATAATCATAGATGGCGCAATCTTCATAGATGGCGCATTGAAACTGACATATGAATTGGGTTTTTGGATATTAACATATATACAACTTCCAAAAATTTGTCAGACATGGTGGTTATAAGAAAGGTGGAATGAGGAATGTTGTAATTACATAAAGCGTGCGCTTAACCCAACCAATGAGTCCTGTCAACACCTAGATCACCATATTCAGTTTCCAGTTTGCATCTTCGTCTCTATTGAGATAAAATTAATCCTTGAATTAATAATTCTTTAAAAATTAAGACAACGGTAATATAAAGGAGTGTGAACTTCACAAGTTTAAAGAAAAATTCCTCTCTCAACATTTTATGTTTGTGAAGCATATGGTAACATACATATTTGCGAGTTGTTTTAACTTATTATAAAGGTCAATAATATTTTTATAAGTATGTAATAAATTATGGCAATAATTAACTAATTTTTAAATGTACTGTTCATTGTCCTTATGCACAATCGTACTAATGAATAAAAACAATTATTTGTGAATAAAATACTACATTAGCTGAGTGAACAATCAACTATTTGAAAACAATTGAGCACTTTTTACCACACGCGGGAATCAACAAGTGTTTATAATTGCTGGGTTTTTTAATAATGAAGAATTTTACTTACCATCTATAAGTATCAATCTTGTTAGTAAACAATCCTTTTTGATTTTTTCTAACTTTATAAAAACCTTCCACAAAGATCAATAAAAAAGTTTGTTGATAAGATAAATGAAAACCCTAAACAACTTTTTGGTCCGTTCCCTTTAGTTCTCCCATTTTGAGATATAAGATTAGCAAATACAGACGTATCATTCAGGTTCTGTTTACTTTTTATTCTACAACTCGAAAACTTTTTTCATTCTCCCGTTTTTTAGCAATTTCAAACCCGTACATAAAAGACAGGGAGCTTTATCCGAAATGCCTTATCTGATTATTTATAAACAAAATTTAACTTCAAATATATTTCTTATATTCATTTTTACTTTGAATATCTGAATTATAATTGGTAAATTTCCTTTGACGTATTCTTACGAATTTTTTCGTAAGATAAATGTTTTCGGAAATCCATTTAAATGTTATTAACTTTTCCACCAGGAGTTTTAAAATGTTAGTACTAACCCTAATTTATGAAAGTAAAACATGAAACTGATAGAATAAGGATGAGAGCAGAATAAATACGTAAGAGATGAAATCTCTAAGTAGTAAAACGATGTACGACAGACTTTCAAGTGCTGATATATTGAAGGAATGTATAGAGGAAGAAAGTATAATCAACAAAATTACGAAAGGATTTCTTCGTTGGTTTGGTATACTCGTATATATAAATTGCATAGATGAAGGAAGAATTTTTAAGAAAGTATACGTCAACGGTGTGAATGGAGTACGGAGTCGTGGGAGACCGAGGAAAACTTGGCATTACGAAATTAATCAAATTTTATAGGTCGGAATTCATTATCATTCTCTCTGCCTACCCCTTCGGTGAAACGACGCAATGATTCGTTGTTGTTGTAGTTGTTCCCACCAGGTTTATGTTTATTCAAGCTTAGAAACTAACACGTTCTACCAATTGCCGTCTTTGCTAAAACCAGGCGCAGTCTCGCAACTGTTGAGTGCTTTCTACTGCTTGTAAATATTTAACAGGAAACTATTTGCTAATGTGAATACTACTGAACTTTTCAAATAAATATTTTCGTTTATTTTGAATTGAAATAACATAAAAAGCAAAATAACACAAATATTTGTTAACGACACACTGTAGAATACTTAAATTTTTAATAATTTATTTCTATCCATTTAAGTATTATAGTATATTTAAAATATTTTCGAATAGATTTTATAGTTTATTATTTTAAAGGTGTGTTTCCTTTGTTTTATATCTTTATGTTTGTATTGTATTGATGTTTTAGTAAAACCAAATATAGAGGCACCTCCTTACCCTCTAAAAAGAATTAATGAACGTTTCAAAATAATTAATTTTATAAATTTAAATTATCTATTAAAATCAACCTTTCACCATTTATATACGAAAAGTTTTCTAACAACCCCATTCCCATCATTATAAATTTGCAGATTTTTCATATTACCCTAGTATTTTGTGAAAAAATTTTCAATATTATTTTTAATAATAATGATTCCAAGAAAAATGAAAGCATCCGAAAATCTTAAGGTTTGAAAAATTTCTTGTAGATAAAATTACAAATAAATTACTTCAAAATTAATTCTTTATTTAAATATTATAAATTACCTGCGTAAATTAATACGAATATAAACGGCTGGGTTCTATTAGTTGTTTTTTTTAATTAAATGTTCTAATGCATTATCAAAATATTTGACAATTGCTTAACAAGGTGAAACATGTTATTACCATAATATATAATATGACTTGTTGAAAACAGATCATTTCATTCGTATCAATTAATTCAAATGATGTTTTACATAATCATTGTTCAAGAAACAATAAATAATAATGAAAATAAAAATAAAAATTATTAAGAATTTTTCTATGTTTATTTTTAGTGTAAAATCTACTTATTAATTTTCGTCTTTGACCGGTTTCGGCAGCTCGCTGCCATCTTCTGGTACCTACAACCCGAAACCGGTCGAAGAAGAAAATTAATAAGTAGATTTTACACCAAAAATATACATAGAAAAATTCTTAATAAAAAAAAAATATTTTCATTATTTACAATGAACTTCTACCAAGAAATTTCCATCAACAACATAAACAATAAATTAATTAGTCTTAATAATATTTGAAGAGAATAGGCTAGGTTGAACATCATAGCGGAGATGCGCGCGAGATGGATTGGTCATGTGTTGCGACATGAATGTTTCCTGCATGATGTATTGGAGGGAATGGTCGAGGGATCGATTGGCGGAGGACGATCTCGCCAGGAGTACCTAGACCAGATTTGCCAAGATATGGGCTGTACCTCTTATGCGGAGTTGAAGAGAGTTACCGAGGACCGAACGGAGTGGAAGAGGAGATGCGTCGCCTTGTTTCAGACCAATCATTAGATTAAGACCGGAGAAGAAGAATAACATTTCAGTATTATTATATATTTTGTACCATAGTTAATTCAACTTTTTTAAGAAAAGTGTAGTTAGTGCACGAACTCGAAATTAGCTATTTTTATTTCATAAAATTTTTAAATCTTTAAACAAAGCATTAATTTGTGTCAAGAAACACATTTGTATGCAAAATATGTGAGTTCTCTCAAATTAAAAACTCTTGTCCTAACGAAACTAATTACGCCGCGATGTGAGTATACCGCGCTCGGGTGTCAACAATAAAAGATGTTCGGATCGGGAATTGACAATATATGACAAAAATTAAAGTATAAATTTCAAAAATGGAATTTTGAAGAACACAAACGGAAAATTTAATTACGTGTCAGAGTAAGCAAATAACCTATGATACATACATTTACGAGTATAATCCAGTTACTCTGTTCAATACATCTCCTACCACTTTTGGTACAAAACTTTTAAAACTAACTAACTAACTAACCATCACGCCGTCTCCCCGAAGGGTTAGGCAGAAAGAATGGACAGTCACACTTTTCTTTCCTGACATATTTCTCTCGCTTCCTCAACATTCAAACATCGCGTCATGCACGAGCGTCGATTTCTCTGACTCCTCACATGGCCGACATTCAATATTTGATTTATTTGATCGTGCCACGTTTTCCTCGGTCTTCCTCTATTTCTGGTTCCATTGACATCATTAACATATAATTATTTTACCATTCTTTCTTTATTCATTCTTTCCATATGTCCAAACCATCTTAATGATCCTTTCATTATTTTGTTCATGACACCATCATTCGCACCGCATTCACTTCTTATATTTTCATTCGACACTATCATACACAGAGTATCCATACATTCGTCTAAGAGATCTCATTTCTACTGCATTTATTCTACTTTCATCCTTCTTTTGCCAGTTCCATGCTTCGCTTCCATACATAAGGGTCGGTAGAAGAACAACATTGTGCACTGCCATTCTAGCTTTTTTGGATAGGTTTTTGTTTGCGATGACAACTTTAAGTGCACCATTCACTTTGTTGCCTGCCCCAACCCTTCTTTCAATATCCCTCTCCACTCGCCCATCTTTTAAATATTTATTAATCGTATAAACGAAGTTTTCATGTAAAATTAACTAACTAAATAACTAACCATCACGCCATTTCCCCGGAGGGGTAGGCAGAGAGGATGGATTACCACAATGCTCTGTCCTGGCATACCTCTCGGGCTTCCTCTACATTCATACGTCGTACCATGCATGCACATCGATTATTCCGACTTCGAATGTGGCCGCCTTTTAGTTATTAATTAATTTGGTCATGCCATGTTTTCCTCGGTCGTCCTCAGCTTCTTTTTCCACTACCGCTGCTTGTGTATAACTTTTTAACCATTTTACTCTCATCCATTTGTTCCAAATGTCCAAACCATGTCAGGGATCCTTTTTTAATTTTATCCATGATGCAGTCATCTACCTCACATTTCTTTATTATTTCATCGTTCAATATTCTATCATACAACGTTGTCCTGCACATTCTTCTTAGTGATCTCATTTCTACGGCGTTTATTCTGCTTTCATTTTTCTTTTACCAGCTCCAAATTTCACTTCCATACACGAGGGTTGGCACTAGAACTCCATTGTGTACTGTCATCTTTCCTTCCCGTGGATATATTTCTATTTTCATTAATTAATACGTATGAAAACATCTGTTTGATAAAAGATTTATTATGTATAATAGGAATGTATTTGAAAGTATATTATAATAGCTTAGCGAAACATGTCATTCCTTAAAAATATAATAAAACTTCTTGAAAACACCCTTTTTTCTACAAGCATTTAGCAATAATGAGTTTAACATAATTGTTCATAATAATAAAAATTTCTCGTACAGTTTTCATACATCATCTCTTGGGTAACCAAATTCGTAAGTTGGTAATTATCGTTGTCTATCATTACTGCTTTAATATAAAGATGTTATATTTGTACATTTACATTAATTCAACTTTTAGTGACGTTCTCAGTGAGAAAAATATTTAGACAAGATTAGAACCAAGAACAATGGTATTACTTCGGCATGTCTTGACGCATTCATGATCTTGATTACTTTAATCTCTCTGGCTTGGCATACGTAACAAAATGATGCTGTGGAAATAACATTCACAGTACTCGTTAGAAAATGATACTGGGTAGTTGTGAGGATATCTTGATTGGTCTTATGTTTCTAAGTTCCCATTCCAAAATTAAGTCTGGGTCCCAGAATCATTTTATCGTATTCTCAAATCAATTGATGCTTTGTTGTTCTACAAGAATCATGTTTTGATCATTTACACCACTAGATTGTTTCTTGAGCAATGATATAATACTCTTACTTACTATTTAATAACCATCACGCCGTCTCCCCGAAAGGGTAGGCAGAAAGAATGGACTGTCACACTTTACTGATGCGGCACTCCATCCTCCTCTTTTCGCTCCGCGGGAGACGCGGTGTGATGGGTTGCGAACCTCATCGCCACCAATAGGCATCTCCCGCGCACACTTCGATCGTCCAATACCCACAAAATAAATCAAAAACTAATAATATAAAATACAATGATATAAAATAAAATAACAAAATAAAAATAATTTAACACAAAATGTTATTTTTAAATGGTGCACATATTGTCTATTTAATTTATGTTCCACGAATCCACCGTTTTTTTTTAATTTAGCACATAATGTAATAACACATAATGTTTTTTTTGATGTTGCACATGTTGACATGGACGATCCGGACTTTTGTGTTTATTTAATTTATGTTACACGTATCCACCGTTTTTTAAATTAGCTGTAATTAGGCACTTAACCAGCAAGAACTTTAAAATAATATTGAAGAAATTATTCGAATTGTCATTGGAACAAATGAAAAATTTATTTTTACACCTGTCAAAATTCTTTATAAAAACGATAAAACTGATATAATTTTAACGGCAAAACAGTACAAATGTATTAGGTGTCACAATTAACTATTATAAAGTGCGACAACAGTTAAATTGACCAAAACAATTCACTTATACACGAAATATCTCCAAATTTACAGGAGCACCGCACCACATGAACCAAACCAAATTTTCAAAAGAGAATTATTCTATTATACTCATTTTTTAATTATATAATATTTATACGCCTGATTTTTTTAACTCGTATTTATTTATTTTTTTCTGTATTTTTATCGCATTTGACAATACCCTAACAAGGGAAAATTAAACATGATTAACAAGATATAAAATGAAATCACAAATTTCAATTCTATCTCTCTATTATTTTAATATTATTTATTAAGATAAATACTTGTTAAATTCTCATCACATTTGTTAAAGCCTTAGCAAGATAAAATATCACATTTCATCCACATTTCTATGCATCGGTTTGCCAAAAACAAGATTCATCTGAATTTTTACATTTACAAATCATGTGCTTAATTAAAAACTGGAACATATCATAGAGGCCTTTGAATTAAAATGCTCTTTAATACTGCATGGATTGAACAAATCCAATTATTTTGAATCGTTATGTTGGGATTATTGTTGTCTATTGACTGAAGCAAAAAACGCTAACATTCATTCAAGTGTTTCGAATTTACCCATTTTTTAAATTCACAGGGATAAATTTCATCATACCCAGAGTTAAGCCATTTTTGTGAATCAAAGTGTTAGTTTTGAATAAACTGAACATTCTGTCTACTTAATCTAGTAAAAATAATGAATATAAATAAATATTTTTAATTGATATCGATATAAATATATATTTTCTAGGATTAAATTAAACGATAATGACGTGATTATCCTTGCTAGCGTATCATCAAATATTTAGTATCAAATTAGGTATTCAATGAAACTTTTGAAAAGCTGACTAATCCATCAAATTCATAATATTTGATACGGATTTTACCAAATTTTATTTTTATATTCGCCATTACTTTGTATTGTTAATTCATAGTTAATTTTGTTTTTTTTTTTTTAATGTATTTTCACAATCACACATGTTATTTTGCGAAAAGTGCATTTAAATTTTGTAAAATTACGACATTTTATAAAAATATTTCAAGTTTACTCCATTTTTTTTTTAATTTTTAACCAAAAATTATCATAGCAATGACCTATTAGTAAAAAAAGTATTTTTAATTTAAATATTATAATCATAATTATTTGGCATTTAGTTAGTTATTTAACATAACAACGTCATGACTACGTATTAAAATTACTTCATTTTTTATAAATAAAAAAATTAAAAAAAATAATTTAGTAAATTCATTATATTGTGAGTCTATCGAGGTCATAAATAATCACGTAGGAATGTTCGCAACATATCATGGTCATGCACGCATGCGCACGGTGAGAAAGTATAGCAATTTGGTTTCACAACCCCATTCTAAAGGTTATCGTTTCGTATTCTACTTTAGACGTTGGGTTTTGTCATTGGAATCCCATTTCAAGGCGGAAACTGAAATACCATTCAGCAATCTCGACTGCGCACTGCAATCTGATCGCACACAAACTTACGATTAAGAGGAATTTAGAAAATTTACGCGCAAACAGGTGTGTTCTTTAAACTGTAACCAAAATAACATAATAAATTGGTTTCTCGTCACACTACATTAATTCTAAATCTTATTTTATCGTATAAAAAAATTTAAAAATAATTGTAATAAATTTTTTTAATGTGTATATTTAGTTAAAACCCATTAATGTTATATATCTTCATGAAAATATTTTCCATTTTTCATTTATTATATTCTTAGCTCCGATGTAATTTCATATGAGAATAAAATACATTTTATTTATCACTATTCATATTATTTCCTCTTTTTACTCCTTTATCCTTAAAAACTATGTCTATATTTAATCTCATAAGCTCCCATTCGCAATCAAATGGAAATTAATCATTTAATCTCTATATACATAAATTTGGCTTTTCTAATGTTTTTTTTTTTAATTCTTCTTCTTCTTCCTGTGCCGTGTCAGGTCCCCCCGACGTTGGCGATCACTCCGGCGAAAACCTCCCTGTCCTGCGCTGCCCGAAACAGGTCATCCACCGTCCTCATTCCGGTCCACTCTCTAATGTTGCGCAGCCAGGACATCTGTTTCTCGCCATAGTGATTTCCTGGGAATGATAATCAGAGTGGTTTCCCGTTGCCTTCTCTGATGGGTTTTTCTGTAGGGGTCACCTTCCCTTAGCTGGGGGGGGGGGTCCGGTTTTGTGGCGCCGGACACTCGCCATTCATCCTCTCCCTATCTGCTATGGCTGTTGTTAATGCCAGTGGCCACATTGCCCGGGGCTCGCGGGGCCTTAGAGACCACTCGTGGACGCTAGGGAGTAGGACTATTGGTAGTGTTGCTGATGGAATGCAACTGTGGCGTTACACGGCATTTTATAGGCACATATTTTCCAGCGGAATATGCACCACCGTGACCCTACCAAACTTTGAGCCCCTTTAAGAACTTTGAGCTTTTTTTAATTACAATCTTTATATTTTTTTATATAATATTATATTATCATCATGCATTATCATTATTTTATATTATTTATGAGTTCTTATTGTTAAAAATATAATTAGTAATAAAATATAATTATTAATAAAGTTAATTTTTGAATTTGAATTATGGTATCGAATTTTAAATGCGTTTTTATATTAGTCTTTCTTTGTTTAGTTTTTATTTTATTTTTACACCTGAAGATGGAGGTGTCCTCCGAAACATGTCGTTTTTTGAAATATTTTTTTAATGATAAGTGGATAAAACAAAAATATTTTCAATTTGCTAAGTATGTATTGTATTGTATTAAGGAAAAACGTGTTTTGCATAGCTTTTCCATTATCGGATAATAATATTTGATTTACATATCATTCCAATATAAGAAAATCTTCTACAAAACAGATATACTCATTATAAATTACAAATATGGTATTTTTTAATATTAATAAAAAAGCTACGTTTATATTTTAAGGTACTTGCGAATAACGATGATAAAATATAATTTAACTGTTGCCGCACTTTATAATAGATAATTGTGACACGTAATACGTTTGTGCTGTTTTGCTGTTAAAATTATATTAGTTTTATCGTTTTTATAAAGAATTTTGACAGGTGTAAAAATAAATTTTCCATTTTGTTCCAATGACAATTTGAATAATTTCTTCAATATTATTTTTAAGTTCTTGCTGGTTAAGTGCCTAATTACAGCTAATTTAAAAAACGGTGGAAACTGTAACATAAATTAAATAAACACAAAAGTCCGGATCGTCCATGTCAACATGTGCAACATCGAAAAAAACATTATGTGTTATTACACTATGTGCTAAGTTAAAAAAACGGTGGATTCGTGGAACATAAATTAAATAGACAATATGTGCACCATCTAAAAAGAACATTTTGTGTTAAATTATTATTATTTTGTTATTTTATTTTATATCATTGTATTTTATATTGTTTGTTTTTTATTTTTTTTGTGGGTGTTGGACGATCGAAGTGTGCGCGGGAGATGCCTATTGGTGGCGATGAGGTTCGCAACCCATCACACCGCGTCTCCCGCGGGGCGAAAAAGAAGGATGGAGTGCCACTTCAGTAAAAGTGTGACAGTCCATTCTTTCTGCCTACCCTTTCGGGGAGACGGCGTGATGGTTAGTTAGTTAGTTAGTTAAATATAGTTAACGTTCTAGAAAATTGCAATTTTAATCGATATAAAAAATAATGACATTTACGTCATTCTAAGATACAAAAAATAAGGTTTTGTTCATACGATACATATCTTTAAAAAGTAATAAAGGGGTTGTTTTTATGCAAAATTTAAATTATATTCAAAGAACTTGTAAATTAATATTTTTTCCATCATACGTCTGCTAATTGAAAAATACTTCTGCTTCACAGTTTTATGGTATGAGGTGACCTTATTTTTAAACCTCGGATGAACAACGTATTATCCCCGCGAGATAACGACGTTGTTAGTACTTTTGCTGTGAAAGAAAAATATTAAACGTGTGGAGCATTTGGTAATTTCATCTGCCAAGAAAATGATATTCAACACACTTCACCAAAGCATTTCGCACGAAATTCTATTCCACTGCACCACGTCTTCAGAGACTCAACAGACAAAGAATATGCACTGCTTTGTATACAGAGTAAAACACATTTATGAATTCCTACTTCCGCCGTGCCACTGCAATGCAAGACTCGTGCACCAAGTTTTTCATTTTGTTAGATCTTCCTTTCCACTTTGTGCAAACGCCTACAGAGTACAAAATCTTATATAAGGTGTCCTGAAATACAAAGTTTATATAAAAAAGAATCTATCTTTATTCAAAAAAGTCATCTCCTTTCTCATCAAATTACCTGGTGTAAAAATAAATTCAAGTAACTTTATGACTAGGTTTTACTCGGAAGAGAAGGAATATATATTTATATCAAATTAATTTAGACACAATAATTAATTAATGAAATCCTTTATTAAAATCCTTAGTAAAAATCCTTCAGAAATTTATTAATGAAAACATAAATTTTATATAAATTTTATTGTATATGTGAATGAGATGTTTCTTCTTGCTAAGGCATTATCAAAGGTAGCGAAAATTAATCTTTTGGAACGTAACTAAAATGTTTGTCTCATATTAATTATCAGCGATGATGAAATATGTTTAGGAGTATTGAAATGAAATTCCCTCATATAGCTACTACAAATACCCCTCATTCTCTTATCAATGCCCGTCATTTGAACATTTATTGTTGGGCTACATACAGGGATTGTTAATACAAATGCAAATGAACAAACTAACAGTTAAATAAAGACATGGAAGGTTACCCCCCGCTTACCCGAAGCTGTTATAGGACGCAGCGGCGCCCCTTCGTCAGCTTCGCTCAAACAATCCCTAGGCCCGCCCTCATCTACGCAGAACTTACCGTCATTTGAACAATTGCATCATATTGGTTTCTATTACAATTATGAACCAAAATTAAGTCGCACAGGTGATATTAAAATTATAATACTAAAACTGATGGCCGCTTTGGAAAAATAATTTTGTATTTCCTGTTATTTCTTTTTATTTAAATCAAAAAAAGTATTGTAAAGATATCAAATTTAACACAAAACTAAGGAATATTTTTTACCAACTGTAGTTTTTTAGACCGTCAGGTATCTAACCATAGGATATGTATACCAACATAGTAAAAACCAAAAACATTTTTAATACTATATAATGAACTTTTTATTACTCCAAATGTAATTTTTTTTTTATATAAAACGTAATATTTTAAATGACATATTTCAAAATCTTTGAACACGAGTTGTGGATTTACTTCGAGGCACGATTTGGGTATCATAAAACAAGCTAATATTTAAGCTATTTAAAAAAAGTATTCAAACAATTCTAAATAAATGGATAACATGACTGCCTGGAAAATATAATACCATTAGTTTCTGTCCTATACGGCTAAGCGACAGTCTGTTTCACACAGGAGGTGACAATTTCTTCTGACCAGCGCAAGTTCGGACTCACGTATTCCTAACGTGACTTTTCAACAAGATTTAAACTCAGTAGAGTACTTGAAAAAATACAACTAAAATATACGTTATTATGAAGCCCTAAGGAAGCCTGAGTACAAGCGAAACTAGTCGGCAATTAAAATAACTCTTACAACAATAACAAATCTTATTGCTTAATCGGATCGCCTCGGAGGTCGACATATTTCATGATAGTGTGAGTTGCCTCAGGGATGCAATATCAATGTTATGATTTTTTCTTATTCTAAAGCTTAATTATTATTTTTTAATGCTTCTCTGTTTACAATGTAATTGCAAACGATTTGGAATTGTATGTCTGTAATGTTTGTGATTATTTTCAAAATAAATTAAATGAAATAAATGAAATGAAATGAAATAACCGCATAGTGGTGAGAAACAAAGTTCAATGTTTTTATTTTATTTTATTTTTAATACACATAATAAAAAACTAAAATGATATATAAAATATTAAAAATAATTTTAAAACCTGTTTCCATTGTTTTTTTACCACTTTATTTTTATTTTATCAAACGACCGATTACGCTCCCGCCGGAGCTTTGTCTAGAATACAAAACAAACAGTCTGTTTTGTTACCCTGACCAAGTTCCGGCTAAATCAAATCAGATTGATTAGATAAAACAAAAATAATGTGGTAAGAAAACAAATAGAAATGTGTTTTTAAGTTTATTTTTATGAATACAAATTATTAAGTGTTTCAATAAAAAAAATACCTGACGATGCTAATCTCGGTTAGCGAAACAGCTGTCGCGACCAATTATATTCAATATTCATATTCATAACAAAGTTGTTTTTTTACATTTAATAATGTTGAAATATCAAAGTGTTTCCGCCAACACAATAAATTATCTAATGAATACAAATTACTAAAATAATATTTATAAAAACCACGAATTAAGTGCTTCATACGAAATATTAAATATTATCTTAGTAATTCTCCTTGAATTTCTTAGTTCTGGAAAATGCGTTATCATAACAATATTAATGAATATGTGTAGACTAAATAGTTTATTTTGAGCCATTTATTAAAGTCTAAATTAATATTTAGAATTTATAAATCTACTTACCAGTTTGACTTAATTTTTGAAGTTTTTTTATGATTAATATGTAGCTGTTTCTAATGTTAATTGACACCAAAGGTGATTTTCCAGATGATTTCAATAGAGTGCGGTTTTGAAACTGTAAATGTGCTGCAGGAAAAAGTTCCTCTCTCAATATTGAAACTGAACATCGGGAATCTGACATGGCACAAAAAATATATATGTACTTAACTTAAAGGGAATAGATAATTGACTACTTCTGTTAATTTTTTTTTCAAATAGTTTCGTGTGCAGGGGAACATTCTGTATGAGAGCGGCTTATTCTCTCGAGTTCAACTATTTTATTTTTCTGATCAACATTTACATACAAAAAGGTACGGTAACATACTGAACTAGTGAACCTATAAGTATTCGGGATCAAGTTATTATTATTTAATTTAATGGACTAATCATGAAAGGGCTAGCATTGAATTATGTTCATGTAATTTATATTCAAATCACAGAAACAAAATAAAATATGCATTTGTTTTCATACGACTTTCAATAAAATTACAGTAATCTACTTATTTTCTTACGTGAAATGTGGAATGTGTGATGAGTTCTGTATTAGAACAATTTGCAGTGTGGGCAAGTTAAATCGAATTTTAAAAAGAAAATAGTTACAAAAGAAAATTTGTACGGAAAAATTTTAAATAAAAATTTTCAACGTATGTGCTAGACGACTTTCGTGAAAGAGTGGCAGGATCTATGACCCCTACGCCGGGTTCAATTCTCTGCGATGGCACTATGATTTTTACACTATCTGTGGTCTGCAGAGGAATTCAGAGATTAGCTACCTATCAGTCAATAAAATGGCGATATATTAGCTACCTATCACATATCATGAGAATCAAAAGCTAAAGAGTTGTATAAATTAAGTGGGTTCAAATAACCTGATGAATACAAATGTGTAAATCAACGGGAAACTACCACATTAAATGTCCAAGTGGCGTCCCAAGAATAAATAAAAAATGTTACACTTTCCTGCAAACCAATTCCTTGGTTTGAAACTAGCATAGAAGAACTAAACGAGCATACAGAAAATTGTCTCAAACATATATATTATTATAATAATTCCATTTTTTTTTAAATACATTACACAATTTGCTTTGATTACTCATGAATGTTCGGAAGATTTCACATCTGGGTCATGAACTGCGTGGGGAAAAGTACCACCTTCTTCAACTGATATTACAGGGTTAAATAGAGGGACGTGGAGGGTCCGGTACGAGACAGATGTTCTGGCTGCGAAACGTGAGGGAGTGGACCGGCAAAGGGACAGATTCGCCGAAGCGATCGCCAACGTTGAGGGGACCCGACAGGGCACTTGAAGAAGAAGAAGACTTAAGAATATTCATTTCGAAATACGGATTCACACATAACATTTAAAGCTCTCGATATCATTTTTTTTACTGATTTTCTGACTATTAGAAGAAAAAATATTTTAAGTATTTTTAATTCTTATATAATATTTTTACTGAGTTTTTTTTATTATAATAAATATTGCACCAACAGTAAATACATAAAATAACGAAAGAAATATCTGAAATCATTAAGTTACTTATTCTTTTTAAATATGAGAAAGAAATATTCTTTCAATAGATACCTAATAATATTTTGATTACTGGACATATAACGATATAACAAATACTACATACTTGTACATGTTTTTATGTATGCAGATATTATACGAAGAAATACATTGAAAACTAAAAAAAGAGGAGAAACCCTCAAAAAAGAACTGATATTTACCTTCGTCAAAGACAGGACAGATTATTTTATTTGCCACGCAGCAGAACCAACCTGCCAATGGTTATGCCTGTGGTTTGGGCAATATTATTGCTTAATCGGATCGCCTCGGAGGTCGACATATTTCGTGATAGTGTGAGTTGCCTCAGGGATGCAATATCAATGTTATGATTTTTTCTTATTCTTAAACTTTTTTTTAATGCTTTTCTTTTTATAATGTAATTAATAACGATTTGGAATTGTATGTCTGTAATGTTTGTGATTTTTATGAAAATAAATGAAAAATGAAATTGATATCGAGAAAATATTTTGTTAATATTCGTAAAATATTATAATTTTTCCGTACGAGTTTTATTTACCACTTCAGTTACCTTTAATGAGATGGAAATGATTCGAATAAAAGTCGATGTCCTAAATGCGGTGGGAAACGGCGTGGGAGAGGAAATGGCAAGATCGGATAAAACGGATATTTGCGCTCATAAGTCATGTCAAGAATCTCGGAATTAACGAAATAAGCGGAAATTTTTGGATTATTGGAATTCTTAAAGTGGCCCATGAGACATATTTTATCTCTCAATCGCAATAAATTATTCCAGTATAAATAATATTTTATCTTAATATTTATCTGCTTGTTGTTTTATGCTCACCTTTTAAACGCATTAGTGGAATAAAAGACAGCATTATCACTTAAGCGCTTGATCCGGATATTGAAATAAAATGCAGAATTTAAGTTGCACGAGCTACATTTTTAAAAATGAGAACCTTCTTTTGCAGCGATAATCTGAATCTAAAACTCCGACAAATAATGATTAAATGTTATATATGGTCTGTTCTACTATATAGCTGTGAAACTTGGACTCCGAACGTGAATGTAATGAACCGGTTGGAGGCGTTTGAGATGTGGATACGAGTATACCGCAGAATGCTCCGTATACCGTGGGCCGATAGGGTCAGTAATGCAAAAAGAAAGGTCTCATATTTGGGTCATGTGCTGAGGGGAGAGAAGTACCACCTCCTCCGACTGATATTAATGGATAAAGTAGAGGGACGTCGGGGAGTTGGTAGAAGGCAGATGTCTAGGCTGCGGAACATAAAAGATTGTACAGGAATGACCAGAGTCCAGAACCTGTCACAAGTGGCGCAGGAAAAAGATGCATTTGTAGTGATCGCCAACGTTGGGGTACCTGACATGGCACCGGAAGAAGAAGTGAAATAATTCAAAAATATCATTTTGAATATATAAATGTACGTAAATATATATCATATATATATATAAATGTATATAAAATTACTGTACGTATATATACATCTGCAGGAGTAGCGACAACGATTGTGTTAAAGCGACTGTCGCCACCTTCACTACTGTCAAAATGTACAGGGTGTCTCAAAAGAAAGTTAATGTTTCTTTAGCTTACTGCGTAAACACAACGCTCTGGCTCTTGGGAATTTAGTCACTATAGAGCGTTACCCAGAAGCAGACCGTTGGGCATGCGAGAGTTTTACTAAAACAGTGATTAGGCGAATGTAGCGCCTAGAAGATTCTTAAAAGTTATTAATATTAAAAGTTTTCGCAACTTAAATGATGCTCCAAGCATACCAATCATTCGAAAATGGATTAAAATGTTTTAAGAGACTGGTACAATACTGAAAAAATCAAAATCTGGGAAACTAAAATCATCAAGAACGGTAGAAAACGTGGAATGTATTTATCAGTCTGTCGATTATCAATCAGCCGAGCCGTTATAAGATTTTTACTGTTTGACTAAATGAGTGCTGCGAGTGCGAGAGTTTACATGTGGACAATATTATTTTTAAGAAATTAATTCCCAAAATAATTAATATGATAATTTTCGATATACGGCTAATATATATTTTTTAATTGATACACCAAATATAAACTTTTTTTTGAGATACAATGTATTAGTTGTACACTCATTTCATGAAAAGATGACACAATCTTATTCTCGTAGTATATAATTTAATAAAATATGATTTCTCCTTATTAAAACGATTCGAGCAGAATATTTTAACAGAATGGCGTTGACTCCAATTAGAGAATTATGAGGTGCTGTCCATTTTTTTTTCGTCATAAAATCAAAAATATATATAATAGTCGTCTAATTATATGTCATTAGAGTCGTGATCCTTCCACGTCGCAGAAAACATCTCAAATGTATCAAATATGTTATTTGCCTTAATTTTTCTATTATTGTTATTAACAATATCATTATTAATATTAATATTATTGTTATTATTATTAATAATATTATTATTATTGCCCTTTTTATTATTTTAATTATTATTATTATTATTATTTTTAATAATCAAATGTTTTATGGAAATCTCTTGATGGAAGTTCATACAAACAAACAAACCATCACGCCGTTTCCCCGCAAGGGTAGGCAGAGGGAATGGACCGCCACACTACTCTATCCTGGCAAACCTCTCCAGGTTCCTCCACATTCATACAACGAGTCATACACGCTCGTCGATTCCTCCGACTTCTAACATGACCAACCTTTAAAATTTTATAAATTTGGTCATGCCATGTTTTCCTCGGTCTGCCTTGACTCCGTACCCCATTTACATCATTAACGTATACTTTCATAACCATTCTTTCTCCATCCATGCGTTCCATATGTTCGAACCAACGCAGCGATCCTTTCATAATTTTGTTCATAATACCTTCTTCCGCTCTACATTTCTTTATTACGAGTATATCAGCATTTGAGATTCTGTCGTATATCGTTCTACCACACATACGTCTTAGGGACCTCATCTCTACCTCATTTTAAATAATAATTATGTAAAACGATGTTTTTTAACCACTTCCCCTTTTCTTTATTTCGACAGCGACCGGTTTTGCCAGGCTCTCCGGCATCGACAGACTGGACCAGTTCATCATACTCCATATTAAGTAAATAATACGAATGAAAACGTCTATTTTCTAGAAGTTTTATCATATTTTTTTGTAAATGACAAATTTCGTCTGTCTAGAGCAGGATACTTAAAATACAAAAGCATGTCAGTTTTCTTTAACGTAAAAGATTTATGAATAAATTTATTTGATCTGTAATCGTTTCTCAAGAATTTGTATTTAATTCTCTTTGTATGTGTTAATATTCCATTTATATAAATAATACAACCTTTTCAATGGAGTACATTCTTCGAAATCCATATAAAGTGTTTAATTTGATGTTGAACTCGTACTCTTTGATTCCTTTTATATATTTAAATGAAAAATATTTTGGCATTTTACATTTAAAATGAGGCAGCAAAAATTCAATATAATTTTGATAAAATTTCAAAGGATGTTAACATAATAATATTACAATCTCTGATATCTGAAAATTTTATAAGAATATAATTTTCTTACTTATTTTGTTCAGACGAACATTTCTCAATGTCAAATTACTTTTCATAAAATCCAACGCTTTGATCCTACACAATAATAAAGCACCTTAAACCTTATTTTATAAAAAGGAAAAGATTAATTAACCGTCCGGCTTGATTTTTCTCATTTAACATTATAATAATAAGCTTTGTGATTTTATGATACCCTTTGCCCTATACATTATTCAAACATCAATCTTTTGCAACGGAGGTTGGTGCGGCATTTGCGACATACTGAACGGTGACACAAACAATTAGATTGCTTTAAATTCTTGCGATTCCTTTTTTACCTCGGCAGCATTATCACTAAAGCGCTTGACCCGGCCATTGAAATGCAGAATTGAAGTTGCACGACCTGCATTTAATTAATAGTGGTACCTTCTTTTGCAACGAAAATCTTAACTTGAAACTCCGACAAAGAATGATTAAATGCTATATATGGTATGTTCTACTACATGGCTGCGAAACTTGGACTCATAAAGTGAATATAATGAACCTGTTGGAGGCGTATTAGATATGGATATACCGCAGAATGCTCGCAGAATATAAAGCTAATTACCAGTCTGTCGATGCCAGCGAGCCTGACGAAACCGGTCGCTTTCGAAATAAATTTGAAGTAGTTAAAAAAACTTCGTTTTATTTAATTATTATTTAAAATGAGCTTCCATCAAGGAATTTCCGTAAAATCATTTGATTACAATAGATTTATTATTATTGCGTATTTTCAAACGCTTTAAGAAGAGTGATGTTTATTTGTAAAAAAATATTTTAATCTAAATATTGAGATATTTTTTTTAAATATGTAACAGTATGCTGTACGTATAAGGAAGATAATATAGCTTTTTTTTTAAATACAAATTCTCTAAGAAATCAAATGAATAAATGAACGAAATTCATCAGAGAATACTCGTTAACGTACTTCTTTCATCCATGTTTCAATTTAGATAAAAGTGAATTATTACTAGCAAGCTCTTGAGTAAGCCTCAATTTCCGCCATCTCTAGGAGTTCTATTGGAGAGAGATTACAGGCTATAAAAATATGTGGGAGAGCGAGAGGGGTATAAAGAGCAATGTGTCTGAAAAGCAATTGTTCTGTCATCGATTTCTGCTTAATTTTTTTAATTCCACATTTAAAGCCGAGAACTCAGGATCGAGTGCAAGCACAAAAGCCAAGCGTCCCCACATAAATAGAGCATAAAGGAAGACCGGAGATAGTAGAGGGGGGAGCGTTTGTTAGGTCATTGAGCAAACATGTTCCGGGCCAAGGGGGTCGCCATTCACTCCCGACTGTTTAGTTTTCTCGAGACGACTGCGAACTGTTCCATAATTTTTAAAAGGGGTTTTTCAATTCCCGTGTGTTTCTTTTATTCGTTTCAGCGTTATTTACAGAACGAACTTAATTTTAATTTAACTTTGGTATTTGATATTCCATATTCAAATTATTTGTGTTTGCAGTTCTTTAAACAAAGAAAATCATTCTGAAAAAATGTTCCTTAATTTTGAGTTTCCTGAAAATACCTCAATATTAAAAATTAAGAATTTGAGTTTTTATGTTTGTCGAAATTCTCAGTATAAAATACTAGAATACCTAACAAACTAACTAACTAACTAAAGAATGGACTGCCACACTTTTCTTTCCTGACATATTTCTCTTACTTCTTCAACATTCATACATCATGTCATGCACGCGCGTCGATTTCTCTGACTCCTCACATGGCCGACATTCAATATTTGATTTATTTGATCGTGTCACGTTTTCCTCGGTCTTCCTCTATTTCTGGTTCCATTTACATTGTTAACATATATTTTTTTACCATTCTTTCTTAATTCATTCTTTCCATATGTCCAAACCATCTTAATGATCCTTTCATTATTTTTGGATTTTTTGGATTTAAGAGATAAGTTTTCAAACTGACACCAGTAAGGAAAGCTAGGAAAAGTTAAATAAATCTTATATTTGTGGTATGATATTATAAATAATGTATTTCATCACTTATTTAATTTGAATTTAACACTACTTTATTTGTTTTTATTACCAAACGGTTTCACTAAAGCTTCGTCAAGGGAAATTATAAAAATTATTTTGTTTTTTTACCCTTCAGCTCAACATATTATACTCGTATGAGACGCAGTTCATGTTCTCGCACACCTATCTATCTGGGGTCTCTGTAATTAATCCCCTCGACCAACCTCTCTATTATTAATACATCATACAGGTGACCCTCATAGCGCATAATTTGTTTATAATCTCATCAGTGCCCTTTTCATTTAATTTACATTCATTCATTTACAAAACCTAGATGGAAAATCAAGAAGACTAACTAACTTACAATCACGCCGTCTCCCGAAAGCGGTAGGCAGAAAGAATAAACTGCCACACTTTTCTTTCCTGACATATTTTCTCTAGATTCCTCAACATTCATACTCGTAAATTCTTTTGTAGTGTCACGTTTAGGTTTTCGCAGCGGAATGTACGCTGGATTTCCAAATAATCAATTAAGCAGAATATAAAGCGTATCCTCCTGAAGGAACTTCACTGGCTTAAAATCCGAGAGCGAGTAAAGTACAAATTGAGTTTGATAGTGTTTAAGACTCGACACCAGAGAGCGCCAGTATATATATCGGACCTCTTCGTGACACCCATGCCAACGTTCCGTTTCGGCAAAGTTCATTCCGATCAGTAGAAACAAGTGCGAACAACATAACAATTCCAGTCAGAACCAATAAACTAACTTTTTTTTATCGTGCTTTCAGCGTTGCGAGTCCGTTGGCGTGGAATAGCCTCCAAGTTTGTATTAAGTATGAGGATAGTGATGTTAAATTTAAGAAACTTCTAAAGACTGCGCTGTTCGGTCAGTCATTTTCTAGTACGCTCTTGGAGTAATTGATTTTACAAAACGGCGCATTTAAAATATAAGTCATCAAAATAATAATAATAATAATCGTATCATGCACGCGCGTCGATTTCTCTGAATCCTTACGTGGCCAACATTTCATATTCGATTTATTGATCGTGCCGCGTTTTCCTCGGTCTTCCTCTATTTCCGGTTCCATTACATATTTTTCTTCATTCATCCTTTCCATGTGTCCAAACCATCTTAATGATCATTTCATTATTTTGTTCATAACACTATCATTTGCACATTCCCTTCTTATATTTTCATTCGACACTCTCATACACAGATTTTTACACATTCGTCTAAGTGATCTAATTTCTACTGTATTTCTTCTACTTTTATCCTTCTATTGCCAGTTCCATGCTACGCTTCCATATATAAGGGACGGTGCAAGAACACCACTGTGAACTGCCATTTTAGTTTTTTATATAGAATTTTAAACTGTTAAATTAAATAACTTTGTTTAATGTATCACAATTGTATTATAGTAACACTTGATGATGCCCACATTGGTTGACGAAACAGCTGTAGCGTAAAATAAAATATGATTTTGATACATAAAACAAAGTTATTTAATTTAACAGTTTAAAATGTTAAGGTATCATAGTGTTTCGGCCAAAACAATGGAATATTTAATGATAGAATTTTGTTTGCGATGACAACTTTAAGTGCATCATTCACTTTATTCCCTATCCCAACCCTTCTTTCAATATCCCTCTCCATCTTTAGTAAACATACTACAAAAATATATACACTTAGGTATGCAAACAAATTAAATTCTTCTTCTTTAAGTGCCCTGTCAGGTCCCCCCGACGTTAGCGATCACTCTGGTAAACTCTTCCCTATCCTGCGCTGTACAGAATAGCTCCTCCACAGTTGTGATTCCCGTCCATTCCCTCACATTGCGCAGCCAGGATATCTGCCTTCTCTCTGCCCCCCTGCAGCCCTCTATTTTTCCCTTCAATATAAGATGCAGCAGGCGATACTTCTTCACTACTTCAGATATTCAATCTTGCGGACTTTGATTAATGTCAGCAGCTCTCTATTTACTCCTGCACGATTCAGGACTTCTGTGTTCGTCACTCTGTCTGTCCATGGGATCCTGAACATTCTTCGGTGAAGCCACATTTCAAATGCCTCTAACCGGTTCATTGTATTTACTTTTAATGTCCATGTCTCACACCCATATAACAGAACAGACCACACATAACACTTTAACATCCTCTGTCTTAGTTTTAAGTTGACATTGTCATTGCAAAAGAGTGACTTCATTTTGTTAAATGCTGTTCTTGCTGCTTCAATCTGACATTTCAACTCTACATCTGGGTCAAGGGTGTCTGTAAGCATGCTGCCGAGGTATCTGAACTTTTCCACCTTTTCAACATTGCAACCGTTCAGTTGTATCACCGAATCAGTATAATCCAGTCGTCCGAATGTAAATTAAATTAATCAAGAAGAATTATGGTAACTAGTTTGATACTAAAATGCAATTTTAATTAACACTCTCGACTTACAAAAAAGGTCACCGCCGAAGTTTCAGGATTTAAGGTGCTGTCAAACTAAAATCCATTATTCATACTTTTTGAGATAATGATTAAACTTTAAAAAAAGTATTCGCTATAAATTATTGATCACAAACCAACGTAGCAATTTATTAAGATTAATTTCATTTATATGCAAAAACTTTCTCCTGGTGTATTAATTTCAGTTTTCAGAAGAAAAGAGCGGTAGATACAAGAAAGTATCTACCGTTAAATTTTATTCAACTTACTAATTAACTAGCTTACCATCAAGCCGTCTCCTCAAAGGGGTAGGCAGAAAAATGGACTGCCACACTTTTCATTCCTGACATATTTCTCTCGATTCCTCAACATTCATACATCGTATCAAGCACGCGCGTGGATTTCTCTGACTCCTCACGTTGCCGACATTCAATATTTGATTTATTTGATCGTGCCACGTTTTCATGGGTCTTCCTATATTTCTAGTTTCATCCATTTACATCGTTAATATATATTTTTTTACCATTCTTTATTCATTCATTATTTCCATGTGTCCAAACCATCCTTATATTCCTTTTATTATTTTGTTCATAACACCATCATTCGCGCCGCATTCACTTCTTATATTTTCATTCGACACTCTATCATACACAGAGTATCACACATGCGTCTAAGAGATCTCATTTCTACTGCGTTTATTATAATTTCATCCTCATTTTGCCAATAACATGCTTCGCTTCCATACATAAGGGTTGGTACATGAACGCCACTGTATTTATTTATGTAAATAAAAATATTATTTTATTTAGGTAGATAAAAATACAAATTTCTTTCAGATGTCACATTCAATATTTACCTAGCAATGTGAAACATGCTACCCTTTCTGGTTCTCCTCTTTAAAAATCAACAAAACTTCTAGAAAACAAACATTTTGATCAATATAAAATCATGAAAATACAGCTTTAGATTATTTTTCGTAAATTAATATGTATCAAGGGTGTTTTATTCTTCGAATTAATTATCTTTTATTTTCGATCTATTTATGTTGACAAAACTTTTATCCTCTTATTTGATTTGGCATCACCAGCAATCTTCATCAGCTTGTCTCCATCCACTGCAGGACGTAAGCCTCTCCACCACCACGCCACCCCTCTCAGTCTCTCGCCAGTGTTCTCTAAGCCCTTCTTCGCTCCACCTGGTAGGCTGTCTCCCGACAATTCTTTGGCCCAACCTTGGCTTCCATTCAGTAACTCTCTGGCTCCATCTACCATCGCCCCGTAGGCACACATGCCCAGCCCATTACCACTTCTTCCTTGCGTTATGTTATATACATTGGTATAAACGTTCACTTCTTTCAGCTGATTGGCGGCCGTATACAGAACTCGGATGTCCTGAGTGATGTAGGTCTATTTGTCCCTGATAATTACCTTCGTCAAAGACAGCACAGATTGTTTTATTTGCCACGCTGCAGAACCAACCTGCCAATGGTAATGCCTGTGGGTAGGGCAATCTTATTGCTTAATCGGATCGCCTCGGAGGTCGACATATTTCGTGATAGTGTGAGTTGCCTCAGGGATGCAATATCAATGTTATAATTTTTTCTTACTCTTAAGCTTAATTTTTATTTTTTTAATGCTTCTCTGTTTATAATGTAATTGCAAACGATTTGGAATTGTATGTCTGTAATGTTTGTGATTATTAGCAAAAATAAATGAAATGAAAATAAACAGCATCTTCTTCTCCTGAGCCATCTCTTCACTGCAGAATGTAGGCCTCCTCAAACGTTCTCCATTTTTCTCTATCCCGTGCGACTCTTTTCTATCTTCTTCCCTCTGCTGGAATTAGGTCGTCAGCCGATTTTTTTGCATTCGACCGAAGCTCCTTTTTCCTCCCAGTCTCCACGTCAAAACTTTGGGTATCCATCTCGTTTTT
Source organism: Lepidostoma basale (assembly GCA_022606425.2). Lineage (NCBI taxonomy): Eukaryota > Metazoa > Arthropoda > Insecta > Trichoptera > Lepidostomatidae > Lepidostoma > Lepidostoma basale. The sequence continues at coordinate 252,320 of JAHDVF020000776.1, read as the reverse complement.
CCATATCTGGCGACACGTCCTGTACATTTTCAGTTTAGTTTGGTAACACGGTCTATTACATCAACAAGCCTTGTCCGGCATCTGATTTCAATATTGGATATTTTGTCTCAGATTTATACTAAGCATTTGTATCTCCATACCCCGTTGTGCACATTTCCACTTGGGTATGGTATTAGCTGCGAATACCACAATTTACAGTCTCATAAACTGTTATGTTCACGGGAATATCTTTGACATTTAGTATGCGATCTAGTTTTCCAAACGTTGCGCATCCTAGTCCAACTCTTCCGGATATTTCCGCAGTCTGGTTTTCGTTCCCTAATTTGATCTTGTGGCCGAGATAAACATATTCATCGACAGCATAATCATTTGATAGTATTTGATCTCTACGGTTTGTAAACATGTTTTGTTTACGTCAAAATAAAATTCCAATTTTTTTTATTTTGAAATGTTTAATATTCATTTCACTTGTGAAAAAACCGATAAAGCTGAATCAATAATTTGTTGGAATGAAAATCAATTTCACTGTTAAAAATAAGGGTTAATAGTTTAATGACGTAATTATGAAACATTCATGTTAGTTATTGAGTTTGCAGCAAATGTTATTTGTAAATAATGATAATATTTTTTGTTTTATTTTAAAAACTAAGATGTTTAAAACAAAAAGAAAGAATTAAATAAAATTAAATATGTTTTTTTCATTTACATTATTTACATGAACACTGCTGTTGTTATATCGTCCATTGCGTCTTAATAGTTATTTTAATTTATAATATATAACGCACTTTACCATCGAATTACTGCAATAACTAAAAGTAAAGAGAATTTCAACTACGAGCATGCATCAACTCGTTTATGGCAAAAGTTACCTAATAATCGCTTTTTCACAATATTGGAGCGAGGATAACGGCGGAACGTTTTAATTGAATTGAAGTTTCGTAACTCCATTACGTACAATAATACCGAGAAATCGAAACTAATGATGTGCATGTAATACTCTGCTAATTTGTAAAGTAAAAAACTTGTTTTATAAATGCTGTCTCATAAAGTTGCGGAAGAGTTTTAGAATTTACATTTGAACAATGCTTGTTTTTATAATGTGATTATAAATAAATAAAATTGTGATTTCAAACTTGAAAAAGAAAATCAAATAGCGGAACTCCTAAAAAGAAAACGGCTGAGTTTGGCTGCTTATAGGAAACTTAAATTTCTTCTTCTTCTTCTTTAGCCTATTCCCGTCCACTCCTGGACAAAGGCTTCCTTCATTCGCTGCCATGACACTCTGTCCTGTGCAGACTGCATCCAGGTTATTCCGACGTGTTTGTTCAGGTTGATCGGTATTTTGCGGTTTTTAAGGATGTAACTCACGTTTCCGAAAGCTGCCTAACTTAGTCCAATTCTTATTTTTAGCTCTGCGGTTTGGTTATCTCGGGTTAATCTCAAAACTTATATTTATTTTTGAATATTAACAAGTCCCAGAATTCGACTACAAAGGTCGTGTGTACCCCCAGGGACAGCATATGGACTAGTCTATGTCCATTACTCAAAAAAGTTGTCTAAAGCTAAAGCGCCCTTGAAGTGATTATACTCATCTCAGAAAAACGACGCTTTAAAAGTTAGCTTTTTATTATTATTTATTATTGTAATTAAAGTGTACACAACGATCCATGGAAAAACAGATGCTCGGTGTGATTGATAAGAGACCGAATAAGAAATAAAGAAATAAGATATAAACGCGGTGTGGTCGACATCAGAGATCGTACAGCTTTATTTAAGTGACAAAAGACTGGATTCAAAGCGAGACAAAAAAATAATAGGTGGACACCCAGATTAATCAAATAGAGTACCATGACCAAACAAATGAGCTGTCAGAAAGCCACAGAAGAGATAGACGGACAAACCAACATAAATAGCGGGTAGACAGTGGGTCAACGACTGAATGCAGTGGAAACGTTAAGAAGAAACTGTATCAAACAGCGGAGAGATCAAGGTTGATGAGGAAGAAGAAAAAGTATTTTTGATTTCAATTTGAAAATAGATTTCTTAAAAATCGATTTATTTTTGTGTTTAATCTAATATACATTTTTCTATGTATTTGTAAATAAAAATAAGCTTAAAGATATTTTCTGTCTTAAACAGATATATAAAGTATAATTGTATCCATAAAAATAATGATAATCAAGTTTATTTGGTGGTCATTTTTCTGTCAAAAAAAAATTATCACTCATAAAATATAATATATCATTCATAAAATATAGGAATATTACGAATACACTTACGATTGACTACTGTTTATGCAATTTACGAATCGTTATTTTTCTTTTGTTTCTAAGTATTTTAACTAAGTTATATTAAGTGTTTGCGTTTCTTTGACAAAAACTTTATTCACTTATTTTAACTTATGTGGGCGGCGAAGCAATCGAAAAGTATAATTGAACTTCTAGTGGCAATTAAACTATATTCTATCCATTTAAAAAAAAGTGTACAAATTACGGAGAATCACATTATTGGTCACTCAGGTCTGATTGGGACAAGATAAATGTATCGGGTTGTATTTTCTTTTCACCTAAATTAATTTGTAACTCCGTATAAGATGGTCAACAGACGTAAGTCGTCACTTAAAGTAATTAAAATAAAGGGTATTGCTCACTAACAAATGTGGGATATAAATAAGTATCTACTGAAATTTACAAGGATCCGATTTTGGTAATTATTTAGAACTTTGTTCAAAACAGAATACAGACAAACGACGCGACGAGCGTAGGGGGGCCAATACGGCCGAATATGGATGTAATAAATTACAACAGCTGTGGCACACAATGTACAAGCAATGATACCGTAACTTGCCGACTTACACGTATGTTTTCCTGGGATAGCAAGAGTACTTTGATATCAATTTCAAACAAGGTATGAATAACATGCCACGTTCACAAATTGACAAATTTCCGGAAAAAATATGTGTGAATATTTTCAATATAATTTCGAGATTCACAATTGTGTTTTATGTTTTATGTTAATTTTTTTCCGTCCACAAAAAATTTTTCCAACAAGATAACCATTACAAAATTTCAATATGTATTTAAATTTTCAAATGCTTTGCATCTCGTCGACAAAATTCACAGTAAAACTCTTTAAAAAATTCTACTTACTGTAAGAAAAAGGACAATACGAAATACTTAGTAGTACAAAGAAATCAGTTGGACGATGTTAACATTCTCGTTTCAAGTATCTACAAACGGAGTTAGTTCGAACATGTGGTACATATGTTGGCAAGTTTAGATTGGATGTTTCTTGCTACAAATAACACAGGAAAAAAACATATTTTAGTGAAACCATCGTATGACGGAATAAGTATAAATATAAAAGACAAAATCTTCAAAATTAAGCTTATGACAATATCTTCGAAAGCAAGTGTCCTCAGGCTTAATAAATATAATGAAACATAAAATGTTTTCGTTCTACGTCGTATGCTTTTACAATTAGTATCTAAAAAGAGTACTTAAACTAGGAATGTTTACATTTACCTGTAAATTCTTCTTCATCTGTGTACATTTTTTTAAAGCGTAATGTTTTTGCTTTCAGACCGGTTTTATCAGCATTCGATGCTGAATAAAAAACAGGTGACAAAAAATATCTCGTAGAAGAATTTTTTCTAATATATTATTATACAGTATTATTATTATTATTCTGATGACGTGTACATTTTTTTAAAGCGTAATGTTTTTGCTTTCAGACCGGTTTTATCAGCATTCGATGCTGAATAAAAAACAGGTGACAAAAAATATCTCGTAGAAGAATTTTTTCTAATATATTATTATACAGTATTATTATTATTATTCTGATGACGTGTATTTTAAAATCAATTACTCCAAGAGCGCACTAGGAAATGATAAACCGAACAGTGCAGTATTTAGAAGTTTTTTAAGATGATAAGATATATGTGTTTCCGAATCAAATTCTATTCGGCGATGATAATATTTAGATGTACAGAAATTTTGGTTTAGAAATTTAGAAACAGTTAGGACTGAAACAAAAATGTAAAACTTTGAAATATAAAATAAATAAAACCAAATGAATATTCATTCATTTTTTATAGAAAAGCTTTTAAAATTAAACATCTGAACGAGAAAATATGTCTGATTAATTGAATCTTAAACATTTTTGATAGGCAGAGAGTAATAAAGTTTTGTCATCTACAAGTAGTTCATTTCATTTTTAAGTAAAAAAAAAAAGAGTCCTATCCCAGATATTTACCCAAAGATAGATGCGCAATATTGATCACAGAAGATATTATATAATACAAACTTATATATTATATTATATCGTGCTTTTGTTTCAAAAAGAATAATACTGAATTTATATTTTATCGGAACCAGTGGAAAAGAAAACTAAATATTAATGAAAGGTCACGTTTTAAACTAAAAGAAATATTGTGCTTGAGATCGTCATCATAAAGAAAAACATCATTTTGATAATTTACTAATTTTACGACCAAATAGAACAAAAGCACAACATTACTGCCTAAAAAAGCTTTTTTCATTTGAAAACCGAAACATGCAGATTTCAGAAAATAAAGAATTCGTGTTTTCACTTTATTGATTTAAGTTGATTCAATTAATAGATTTACTCTAATATAATAATTAAATGTAATTGATGTGTGTATTGTACACTGTGTTAAACATTTAATAATCAGACTTACTCTCCCAAAACGAAATATTGAAAGTGAAAAATCGTTACAATATTTCAAACAAATCTTTAAACTAGTTTTATTATGTGGCTTTGGTGTTTGAATTTATGGAAATACGGTTCAAATTTATTTATCATTCGATCATTGATCTTCTTTTACGCATTAAATTTCATTCAATATCATTTCCATCAAATCTGATCTATCGAAAAGGCAAGACAAATCGTTAACTTGCTGTATCGAATTTCAAGTTTTCATATTTGAATCTCACAAAAAAACAAAGACCGTTCGTTTCATGGTTTCAAGTAAATAGTGTATATTTAATTTCCTCTTTCTGAAATGGACATTTCATTAAATTATTTTTCAACAACACGTACATTTTGTCCAAGTATAGTTTGCCGTCTTCAGCACTTTTTAACGTCTATAATCCATTGTTTTAGTCGAAGAACTATATAACTACAATATTATTAAAAGTTTGAATTTGAAGTACTGCTATTACGTATCATAATTTATTTAAATGAGTTTTTCTCGACAGTTCTAAACAACTCTCACGATAATCTCATAAAAATAGATTGTGATATTTATAAAAAATGGTGTTTCAAATTCGAACGTTTAATCGTTAAATTTATTAAACTTTACGATTTATAAAAAAAATAATCAAAATATTAAAATAAGTAAGTTTTAATAAGATGTAAATAACGCGTATCTGGGATTCCCTAGCGAAAATAAAATTAAAAATATTTTTGCTTTGGGCTTAAATAGTTAAAGGGCTCTTTCACTAAGGTGATTATTTATTCCAACCTGGCTCCAGTATTAGCATAAAAAGAAAAATTACCGACTAACAACCTTTTTTAACATAAATTGCCAGAGTTATACAGCTTGTTAGAGAAAAGGATGATTTCCCTAGATTTAAATTATAATAAATTAATATATTACACTTTGGAAATGAAAAATAACTTTTTTTCCACTAAAATATTAGATATCACGACTTGTTTTGGACTAGACCTCCATCTTGAGGTGTAAATAAATTACAAAAAACTAAACAAAGAAAGATTTTTTAAAACGCATTTAAAAATCGATACAATTCAATGGGACAATACATTTAAAAAATAAAATAAAAGTTACCTGGACTAATTTATTAAGAACTAATAATTAAATTTAAACAGTAATAATACATCAGCGAAGAAGATCAGCCGCAAAGTCAGAATATATAAGACTTGTATGCGACCTATCTGACATATGGGATCGAGTGCAGGGTGGACACCACAATCACAAAAAAAGCGCTCAGAGTGTCAGAAATGAAGACGCTCAGATATATATCTGGCAAGACACTGCAAGAGAGGATAAGGAATACAAGGATTAGGAAGATATGCGAGGTCGAGGATGTCGTTAGGTGGGGAAGGTAAAGGAGAAGATACTGGTATGCACACATGAGGAGAATGGATCCATCCAGACTCCCCTTCATTGTGTTGCATGGCCAGCCCCAAGGTAGACGACCCCCAAGCAGACCACCAAAGAGATGGATTGACAGCTGGGAGTCGACTTCGCAGGAGGCCAATTTCTCTTAAAATAGGCCACTAGGCCTACGCTAAGAATAAGAATAATAATAAGAAGAAGAATAATGCATAATAATTTTAAGTGATAAAATGAAATAGTAATTTGGAAAAAAACATACATTTGAAAAGACATATTTTGCCTAGTTATTAATAATTGATTAATTTACGTTGAAAATATTATTGGAAATGGGAGCTTGGAAAACTAAAAGTTGAGAGGGTATTTGAGGAGAAAGGAGTAAATGGAGGAGTTTTATGATTAATGATGTTTTCTCCCAGTTTCACGGACTTGAGGATTTTCAAAGATTCTAGTTTGTTTAATTTACTGCTGTTTTTAATTACGTCTAGAAATATTGTGTCTTTTCTGTCAAAACTATGATCAGACAGGATACAATGGTTGGCCATCTCAGAAAAAAAGTGGTGTGTTTGGTGTAAGCTTGTTTAGTTGAGCTAAATGTTCGTCCTGTTATGCCTATGTAAAAATATTAGTTCCAGCAAAGCAGTACTTCTTTTTTCCAAAATTAAGTAAAAAATGGCAAAAAAAATATGTTTTACATTGAATACAAACAGTTTTTATGACTGTAACATGAAATTATTTTTTAATGTTCTTAGAGTAGTCAAAATCTCATTTATATGAAACTATGTTACAACATCACGCCGTCTTCCCGAAGGGTTGGGCAAAAATAATTGACAGCCTCAGTTTTCCAACATACCACTCTTGCTTACTCTACATTCTTATATTATATCATGCACTCACGTCGATTATTTTAAAGATCACAAAATATTTATAGGCCTTAAAAAAATATGGAGAAATTTTAGTTTCTATTTTAATTATCAATATATACTATTTTAAAATGTTTTATTGTTTCTCAGACAGTGATGTAAAACTTCATGTTAAATAACATATCAATTTAAACGCATATTTTCTAGAAGTTTTATAATATTTTATGGCAATGTCAAATTTCGCCTTACTAAGGAATGAACAAATGTTTGTTAGAGCCTTAATGAGATGTAACGTATCATTTCTATAAAATGTAATAAAATTTCTAAATTAGAGATGTTTTCATTCGTATTCAATAGTTGATTGTCCATTAGCATGGAAATAATATCTAATAATTAATATAGAGTTGTTTTTAAGCCAGGCTATTTCGAAATTAATTCAAAACTATTTTTTCGACTAATTTCCTTTTTATCGGTTTCTTTCTTTTGCTTCAGATTTTAATTACTTTTCTGTATTTTTCATTTGTTTATTTTTCTTTTCTTTTATACATTATTTGCTTTATAAAAAATGTATGTTTATATGAGTATCAACAAAGTGTCGAGAAACTTTGAATGGCCATGTTTGAAGAGTCATGGAAAAAAACATGTTAGGAATAAGCCTATGAATCAGGGTTTGAAATGAACCAGTGATATTATATACTATGTAGCAACTAAAATGACAATGGACAATTTGCGTAAGTAAAGGCTCAAATGAAGAATTGACACGAAAACTACCGACTTCGAGACCATAGAGATATTTTTTTTTATTTTTCTTATACACAAATGTGACATATCAAACGAAAAACATTTAGGTGACTCATTTGGACACAAAATGGTAAAAGAAAATACAATTTCGCTTTACTTTAAGAGATAACATACGACTATCTCAGAAGGATCGCAAATAAGTCGACGTCAATGGGCCGTACTCTTTCCAGAATTTGTAATATATTCTTTATGAACACTGCCTCACTGACAGTAAAAATGTCCAAATCCGAGACGATTATTTTCAACGTCCGAATCGCTCTTCCTACTGGCATCACCAAAGAACTAAATGACGGTTGGTTCTGCGTGACGGGGTAAAGAACAATTGATGTCGGTGCTGTCGTAGGTAATGAGACCTATTTGTTCCAGAACATACGGATTCTCAATAGAGTCCCGAATCAACTTGAATAAATGGACTACATAGAGGGCAGGACATCCGCACCTACCTTTGTGGCCCAGTGGTAAGTGCTTTGACTGCCACTCCGAAGGTCCCGGGTTCGATTCCCGGCGATGGCAGTGTAATTATCACACTTTCTTTGGTCTGGTGCAGATTTCACGTGACAATAAAATGGCAATAAATTAGCTACCTATCACATCTCACGAGAATCCCTATTGCAAACAAATACCCTTTACATTGATTTGTCTCGCGCTGTTGTGATATAAAGAGCGATTCTACAAAATAATATAAGGATGACATGAACCGACATGACGGCGTTAACTATTTGCAGCCTGCACGACAGAATAGTTATGGAATCAAACAGGGGAGGCCTTTGTCCAGGAGTGGACGGGAACAGGCCGGTGAATTATATTTGAAACATAATTTGATCATGCCTTACAAAAAAATACTTTTCATATTATAATACTTAACTGCTCCCTGATGGGGCGTGGATTACTATACTTATTCTTGTTTTTTTTTTTCTATTATCATATAAGTTTAATTTCTCTTCTGCTCCCTGTGGCTCCTCCTCTGCCCTCATCTTGTTTACTCACTTCACTTTACTTTTGCACAGACCTCTACATTTTCTCTCTTTCTCTCCAGATTATGTCCCGCCTTAAATAATTTTAAGTGTGAATGTCTAATGTTTAACCTAACAGAAAAGTTGTTCCTTTTTATTATTTTTTTTAAAATACATTGAGTTATCTGTAAATTAATTTGGGACATAGAAGGGGAAAAAAGTAAATCAAATGTGGCCTGGCACCCCCTTTATGGTTGATTGAAATAAATGTAAGCCCCGGGTGGGCGGGGGGCGAGTTTAGGAAGTACACGAGCAAGGCTGGCAAAAGGTGACGCTGCGCCCTGTTCTATGTCTCTATGTTCTATGTCCTTCTATGGTTCCTCTGCTATCGGAGATTGGACAACAACATGGTTGTTTTTACTTTTGACACAACAGCTCTAAACAGGGATATTGTTTTGCAACTATTCACCATTTCCCAAACGTGTTTCATTCAGCATTTAACAAAATGAAGTCACTCTTTTGCAATGACAATGTCAACTTAAAACTAAGACAGAGGATGTTAATGTGTTATGTGTGGTCTGTTCTTTTATATGGGTGTGAGACTTGGACATTAAAAGTTAATACAATGAACCGATTAGAGAGGCATTTGAAATGTGGCTTCACCGAAGAATGTTCAGGATCCCATGGACAGACAGAGTGACGAACACAGAAGTACTGAATCGTAGAGCAGTAAATAGAGAGCTGCTGACATTGATCAAAACCCGCAAGATTTCATATCTGGGTCACGTTCTATGAGGAGAAAAATATCGCCTGCTGCATCTAATTTTTTAAGGAAAAAATAGAGGGCCGCAGGGGGGCAGGGAGAAGGCAGATCTCTTGGCTGCGCAATGTGAGGGAATGGACGGGAATCAGAACTGTGGAGGAGCTATTCCGGACAGCGCAGGATAGGGAAGAGTTTACAGAGTGATCGCCAACGTCGGGGGAACCTGACAGGGCACTTTTAGAAAAAGAATAAACGTTTTTCAAGTTTCCTTTACTTTATAGTCATAAAATAATATTTTATTCTTTCTTCACTCACTGCTTCCTCATTCGTGACTCTTTCTGTCCACGATATTTTTAATATTCTACGATATATTAACATTTCAAATGCATCCAATGCTTTTATACTTGAGTTTACATAGGAAAGACAGATAATCCAGTGGAAAAAGAAATATTCCGGGCACGTCGTTTTTATGTCAAAAATTTCTTTAGAAACATTGATTAATTAAAGATAGATTATTTTTTCACTTCTAAAATCTTTAATGATAATGATTTTATTACATAGTATTTAAGATATTATCAAAATCGTTTGTACATACGGGTAAATTTAACCCTTTACCAAAAAAGCTTACATTTTTTTCAGTAAAGCTTGAAGTAATGTACCCTTGAAATTTTCATTAAAATATTCTCCCTATCCATTTGCTAAAATAAACGCAGCAGAGCGTGGAGCCAAATATTCGTGACTTTTTAGCAGAAAATTAGAGGGAGGAAAAAATCTAATCCCATTACCTTATAAGCATACACCAATTCAGTAGATATAAAAGTTACCTTGAATATACATATTTTTCTTTCAGTTACTTGCGTATTAAAGCGTAATTTGTACAATTTTGCATATTAAAATCTTATCTCTTTAATACTTAAATAACAGACTAATCGCTAAATCATTTTTTCCAAGTTCTATACTGATCTACATCTTTCGCCTTCTCAAAATTCACTCATTGTATCTTACATACACATCTATTTCTCTTACAAAGCCGATATTTAAAATTGATTTATCTTATTGTGCCTAGATTTTCTCAGTCTATTTAGATTATAAACTCCATTCACATTAACGTTAACTTTTTAACCATTATTAATTCATTGAATCTCGTCATTTGTTTAAAAAATATCATCTAGATGATAATTTTATTATTTTTTTCATAACGCTTTCGTTCTCACTTCTTTACTTATGGTACCTGAATTTGTAACATACAAAAAATTCAATTTATCTGCTTTCACCCTTTTTTCAGTGTTATTCTTACCTTCTATACATAAATCTCGGTTCAAAAACACCACAGTATACTTTCATTTTACCTTTACTGTAGGCTTTTGTTTGTGAAGACAACCGTTCACTCTTTTTCCTGTAACACCCCATCTTTCAATATATCTCTTCACCTGCCCTTTCTTTGTAAATATATGTTCTTCCTAAATACACAAATTTATTCACTTGTTCTGGAATTTTAAAATGTACATATATTCAAAAAATCATACCTACTTTGCCTATGATACACACAACTATTAATTTCTGCGACTCAACCCCACAAGATCATGTAAACCCTTATGATTCATCTTCTTCGTCTTCATGCGGCCATCGTCCTTTCTCCCTGGATCCTCCTTCTTTCATCTGTCTACTTGATCCCTTATATTTTTATCATACTTCTTCTTCTGGTGCCGTGTCAGGTCCCTCCAACATTGGTGATCACTGCAGCAAAAGCATTTCTGTCCTGCGGCACTTAGAACAGATTCTCAACTCTGCTCTGTTCTATCTATTATCTTATATTTCGCATCCAGAAAAACTGCCTTCTACCAACTCCCCGACGTTCTACCAACATCCCTCTATTTTGCACATAATTATCAGCCGAAGAAAGTGGTATTTTTCTTCACTTAGCACATGACCTAAACTGAACATGTGCGTAAACTTAATATACTCGTATAGTCATGTCACTATATTACTATAACAAGGTTATTTGATTTTAAATAAATTTATAAAAATTCAAGAGTACTACCAAATTGTTATATCAAACTCTATTATACCAAACGACGTCGCACGATCAAAGTAATCAAATATAATCAAATGATTTTACTGCAATCTCTTGATGGAAGTTTATTTTAAATAATAATTAAATAAAAGGATGTTTTTTAACTACTTCCACATTTGTCTTTATTTCGACAGCGACCGGTTTCGCCGGGCTCGCTGGCATCAATAGACTGGTGTCGTCACCAGTCTGTCGATGCCAGCGAGCCTGGCGAAACCGGTCGCTGTCGAAATTAAGACAAAAGTGGACGTTGTCAAAAAACATCGTCTTATTTCATTATTATTTTAAATCAAATATTATTAATGTCGGTCACGTGAGAAGTCGAAGAAATCGACGTCCGTGCATGACACGACGTATGAATGTTGAAGAAGCGAGACAAGAATGTCAGGAATGAAAAGTGTGGCAGTCTATTTCTTTATGACTACCACTTCGGGGCGACGGCATGATTAGTTAGTTTAGTTAGTTAGTTAGTTTTTTTACCAACCAGTTTAAACATTTAAATCATTTGTACAAGAATAATATCAACATCACACTATGTATGTTCAGTGTTTCCGGCTTCAATTAAATTCGGATCTATGCAAGTAATGTCCTATGAACTTAATCAACAGACCATATGATTACTTTATTTATTAAAAAACACTACAGCCTAGCTCTTTATAATCCAATTTACGAGCACGCGGTAAACAAAAAGCAGAAAAACTACAAGCAGGCAGATTATAAGCGTCTAATTTCCATAATCCCATTTCGCTAAACGTGAAAATTGTCGTCCTCTTTAGAAAATGCTTTTTCTTTAATCCTTCAGTTCGCTGGGTTGCAGTGTAGCCCTATGGAAAGAATTACCCCAAGTACCTTCAATATTTGAATAGAAAAATGGGTTGTTTTAATTACCATAATAAACGTTACATTTGGTCAGGCGGTACTTTTATTTTTAGAAGTTTTAAATAAAACGCAAATAACGTGTGTAAATAGTTGATCGCTTAGTTTATGCAATCAAAATGCTAGAACACCGATTGCTAGAATGCTAGAATAAAATTGTATTAACTAACTAACTAACAAACTATCACGCAGTTTCACGTATGGATCGCGATTACTACTCTGTCCTGACATACCTCTCGAGATTCCTCTACATTCATACATCGTAACATGCAGGCCAGTCGATTATTCCGATTTCGAATGTAGCTGTTTTTTAAATAATTTATTAATTCAATCATGTCATGCTTTCCTTGGGCGTCCACGGCTTCTCTTTCCACCCACACTGCTTGTATACAACATTTTAACCATTCTTCTCTCATCAATTTGTTATATATGTCCAAACGTTCTCAGGGATCCTTTTTTTAATTTTGGTTAGGATGCAATCATCTGCCTTACATTTCTTCCTTATTTCATCGATCGACATTCAATCATATATCGTTTTCCCGCGCATTCTTCTCTTTGATCTCATTATTCTACTTTCATCCTTATTTTGCCAGCAATATACTTTGCTTCCACGCATTAGGGTTGGCACTAGAACTCCATTGTGTATATCCATCTTTGCGTCAGAAGATATTTTTGTATTTTTTATTAAAATGTAAATTTTCTAGAAGTTAAATAATGTTATAAAAGACTGACGGTATTTAAAGACATTTCATAATACCCTAGCAAGGCAAGATAGGTCACTTCTAATCAATATTACTCGTAGTATATACACTTAATAAACATTAATTTTCAGCAAACATAAATAAATTAAAATATTTATTTAACTTCAATGAAGCGTATTCACGGATTTTTTCTTGTTTCTTATTTTTCAAACATCTTAAATGAAGAAAGTATGATTTTATTTTATTGCCTTCAGTATCTCTTTCGTTTAGAGGAAAATCATAATCAAGTGGAAATTTTGCCGGTCATAATTTTGTGTCCCTGTTTTTCAATTTTTTTAATATATAAACATCATATAAGCTATTAAAATTACACCCACGACACAAGCGTTCTAAAATACAAATCATCAAAAGATAAATTCTGAAATGAAAGTAAAAGTTTGAATACTTTTATGTATATATAATATACGAGTAAAAAAAATTTTTGAAAGAAAATACGGCGCCGGCGGCTCACGATTTCATAATCAACGAAAAGTGAAATCATTAAAACTTCCTTGTGAGCAATACGCCACTTGCTCTTTGGGATTTCCACATATTAAAATATTTCCTGTTGAGACATGTTAACTTCAAAATTGAAAAGTTTAATCTTTTCCCCTTGAAGTGAGTGAGATTTTCCCGGAATCAAGAACATTGCACAGTTAAAGAATACATTGTGAACTTTTGATTTTATTATATTTTAAGAGTACGAGAGAAAAATACATATCGAGAATTGATAAAACTTTGGAACTTTTTCATTGTGTTGGAAATAAAACAGTATTTGATCATTTGTACTCGTATGTTACGTTTTTCTGTATAATTTTCGCCAAAATGATTCACTTCCTATTTTATTTTGAGAAAACATTTTATGGTACAAATCAATTACGTACAAGTAAGAAATTTTTAATCAAAACCTCTTCTGACTTAAAGAGGTTCAGCTCTTGTGGCTATTCCTCTTACGCCTGATGGTTATATTCTTGGAAGGTGATTTGGTGGGTAGTTGGTTTATGTGGGGGCATGATTACTTAGATTTGGGGGGTTTGATTCAAAATTACATACGCAAGTCGGGCCTCTGGACTTCTATGAGAGTACCGCCACTGATTAAATAGATACAATTTTTTTTTTAAATAATGTTAAAATTAATCAAATGTTTCTTAAATAATGATGTGAAACTCGTATTTAGTATTTAATTTTGTTAAAAACGAGCATTTTCTTCAAGTTTATTTATATTCTATGGGAGTGACACGTTTTTTTGTTAAATATAATACAATATTAAAGAATAACACGCAATGAAATAGCAAGGTAATATAGGGTGACGCAAAAGTTGTCATCAAGAACATCATTTCTTTGGCTGTAATTTTTTTTACGAATGAAATATTTTAGTGCTGCTTTTGGATTATGTTTATTTGATATCTTATTTTTTTTTCATTAAGTTAAAAAAATTGTATCAGAATATTGGTTGTGGCTCGTGTAGTATGTGCCGTTGTTCCACCCTGTTGGAACCACATGTTCTCCAATCAATTCATCCAATTGAGGAAGGATTGATCCTGTTCATTTGGCCGCGGCGTTTTCGAAAAAATAAGGCCCGATGACGCCTCCAGCGTAAACACCACACCATGCAGTAACTTTGAGCAGGTGTAAAGTCTCATGGGTTATACGCAAATTTTCAGTGCCCCAGAAGCGAAAATTCTGCTTATTCAAATATCCACAGAGATAGAAATGGGCCTCGTCGCTCATGATGATTTTCGATAAAAAGTTATCTTCCTCGTGGTCAAGATTCAGGATAGCTTGAGCTTAGGTTACACGCGCTTGGCAGTCAACAGCTAACAGCCGATGCACTGTCTGCACTTTGTAAGGGAACATCTTTAAGTCTTTCACCTAAATTTTCAAGATGCCCAATTGCGTGGCACGTCGTCTAATCGATACTTCGAGGTTCTCTGCGATATCTTCAGCCATAGCCGCAATATATTTTCAGCAGAACGGCTGCTCCGGGGCCGGCCAGACCTGGTAGCATCTCGTGTAGTTTTATACTCTTCTAGGCGAGCGGCTAAATACCGTAGTGTTTCCCCAGTTGATGTCGGACGACCGGGTAATCTGCGCCTAAATTCACACTGTGCCAATACCACCGACGAATTATTCCGTAAAAAAATCGGAACAATTTTTCCACGTTCTTGAGGAGTTAAGCGTTTCATGACTTATTGACGTGTATCTGTATCTGTTTACTTCACAAATGTCAAAGCAGAAATGACATTTGTCAATGTTTACAAAAATTATGGCATCTGAAAAATTATGGATGAATTTTGCGTCACCCTGAATATCAATCTCATAAAATATACTTCCGGAAAACGGATAAATTATATTTTACGAGTCTGTCAGTATAAATTAAGGAACGATTTAAATTAACGCCTGTAAACACAAGTATGAAAGCAGAAGGCTCTTAAGTTGCGTTCGATTTGCCACCATTTAAATTTAAACTTCGCTATCTGGAAGAGGTGCCTTTTAAGTGCATCTGTGACCCTAGCGCTCTGCCCCGACCTGCCATTAAAGCACGTATCTTTAACGGGACAGGTAGCTCGTAGTTGGTTCAACAAATCTGTTTGTAGTATCTGCACGTACCGCTGGAGGTTAGAGAAACTGTCTGCCGCGCCGTTTGGGCAATTGGCCAAACGTTTTCGATCCTGCCGAGATTTTTTTCGTACATAAACACATACCTTTGTAGACATTACTTCCAGTAGTATTATGTAATCCCCCTGTGTCAGTCTCTGAGGCGTTCATCCATGTAACCTTTACACAAATTCACCTTTAGAAGAGCAATTTAAATGGTTGTATCAAAATTCACAGGCACCTTTATTGCAAATTAGTTTTCAGCATAATCATCGTGGAAGATTATATGTTTGCGCAATTAAATTTTATGAAGTTTTGAATAACTTATGAAATATATAATTCCAAAGTACAGTAAAACCTCGATAAAACGCACCTCTATTTAACGGACTTCGGATATAACGGACAAAAATCCAGTCAAAGGTAAAAAAAATTAAAACGTCCTGTTAATATTATACATGCTTAAATTGAAGTGTCGCCGCATGTAAACAATTTTTAGCCGCCATAAAAATCATTTCATACGTCTAGCACTAGAATTTGAGACATAATGCCTAAGATGGAAGTGAAAATAGCGAAAAAGAATTAACAACACTGCCAAAAATGAAGTTATCACTGGTAAGATCACATCTCAACGATCTAATAACATTTACTGACTATATGTCAGATAACGAAGTTCAAATATATTATACGCATTTTCGTTATTTTAGAGAATTGATTGTAAAAAAAACAGCAAACTTTAAAAGTGCAAACAAAACATGATTCCTTTTTAAAGCAGGATTACCGAAAGCAAGCGCGTCGATTTCAAACATCAACGTCTCTTCACGACGAGTGTCCGAAGACAATAACATAAATAGAATTTTGTATTGTTTGATATATCTTAATACAGAGTACTTATTTTCAAAAAAAAAAATTTTGATTTATTTTGAACTTATTTTTATATAACGGACTTTCGGCTTTAATGGAAACCCCCCCCCCCCCCTCATTAGTCCGTTATATCGAGGTTTTACTGTACTGATTAGATTTTCATAAAGTTATCGTGGGTTGAACATGGTAATTCAAAAGGAACGCGCCATTTTTAATCGCTCGTGCAGAATTTTTATCGTGGCATACGCTATGTGCTACGTAGCACCGTCCAATTGGAACTATATGTTGTCGGCATCCATATCATTTAGTTTAAGTTACAAGAGTTAAATGTATGCATTGAACGACGTATTGTGAACTTTGCAGGATGGTCATAAATGTCATAAATTGGCGAACAGAGCACTGATTTTGTCAATAAATTTTAACAATTTCAACGCATTGTTGAAGCGTGTAACGTTTGCAAAATGTCAAGACTAAATAATTATTCTTGTCATATTTTACAGCTATCGCTTTACCAAAATGGTCGCTATACGCTATCAAAGCTTGAGCGATCCTATTAAAAAAAATTCTGACCAACAGGATACACCACCTGGAGCAAATCCACCGCGGTTATTTGACCAAAATTATTTTTCGTACATAATGTCATTTAATTTTTTTATTATAAAAAATGTGGTAATATCATTTTGATAGGTTGTTTTATTTCATTTCAAAGTTTGAGCGCTCTTAATGAAAAATCCAATATTTTTATTTATTGTTTCTAGAACAATGCTGTAAAACTCCATATTAAATAATTAATACGAATGAAAATGTCAGTTTTCTAGAAGTTTTATTATATTTTATGGGAATGACATGTTTCGCCCTTCTAAGGACTTGACATTTGATGATGTCTTAGAAGGGCGAAAAATGTCATTCCTAAATTTTATGTTATCTCTCTTCTTGCCGTTTACACTGAATGATCACTAAATGATTACAAAAAGTAATTATTGTCGTCGTTATTATATATTATTTACTATAAAAAAAAATATTTTTTTATAGTTTAAACAGTTTTTTCAAAGTTTTCTTTTTTTCGAACTTAATATAATTATCTGTCTTTTTTTATATCTTGCTTTTAAAAAATATTATTCTTTCAGTAATGGCCAATTTGCACTTGTATATCAGTGACAACTCTCATGATTAAAAATTATATACTTTAGAGAAGCTTTTAAGTTTTATGTAAAGCAAACAAATCATTTTTTTAAATAGGTATCTGAATCTAAATCTTTATATAAGTGCACCGTAATTTCATATTTGTACAAACTTTCAGAGTGCTTCAAAATATATAATGGAAAACCAGTCGCATGTAAAAAAAACGATTTCCCAGAAAATACAATTTTCTCTCAGAACTTTACAACAAATTTTAAGTTATTGGGTACCTTTTTATGAAAATTAACTTCCATTTAAAACAGCTGTAGGTGAGCAAGTTTATGTCCAACTTTAACAAACTTTCTGAAAGGGAGGCCTTAAAACTATTACTACAAAAAAAATATCTCCATGTAAAAGAGCTTCAAACTTTGAGGTGGAAAGTTTTCTTTCACCTGAATTATTTGCGTTGTCATGATTTCCTCTGAACATAATCCGAACAAAATTAAATTGAAGGAGAATAAAGAGTGTGAGGTAAAACTTACTAAGTAACAATAAAAATTCGTATAAGCCACTTACATTCAAAGTTTTCGGTTATAATGGAATAATTTATTTTATAGATTCGAATCACAAAAAAAATTAAAAACGTGATTTTCAAATATTTCGAGCTATTATATTAATCATACAAGCAGCGTGAGTGGAAAAAAATGCCGTGAAAGACTAAGGAAAGCATGACATGCTCAAATTAATCAAATACTAAAAGACGGCCACATTCGAAGTCTCAAAAATCGACGAGAGAGCATATAACAATGTATGAATGTAGAGAAAAAAAGAAAGGTATGTCAGGACACAGCACTATGGCGGAACATCCTCTCTGCCTACCCCTTCAGACACAATGATTATAAATCATTATTTTTATTTATATTCCCAACGTATAATTCACTAAACTTATATTTAAAATAACCTTCTTAAAACATCTTTCAAATTCTACACTGTGTTGATTTTTACTGAATTTCTGAAAAAAAAATAGATAGACGTAGTAAATATGACTATTTATATTTTTCTTTTTATATACTTTGTATACACATCACTAACATTTTAAAGTGCATAGGCTGGCGAAAGTGCATAGGCTGGCGAAAGGGCGACGCTGCGCCCTATAACAGCCTCGGGTATGTGGTGGAAACCCCCTTCTGTTTCTTTATTCAATTTATTCCTCCACAACAGTCCTGACCTGTCCCTGTCCTATCTATTCTCCAGATCTAACTAGTTTCTCCCAGGCCTCTTTCACGCAGCCCGCTCATATTTTTCTTGGTCTGCCACTTTTCGCGCGACGCCCATCTAGACGTAATTTTCGGTGCTCTGCCCTCTGGCATTCTTTTACGTGACCAGCCGTTGAGACTTACAGAACCTCACCACTATTTCCAGGTTAATCAGTTCATCTAGTAATAGGATTTTTTTATAATTCGTTTAATTTTCGAATAATCAGTTTTCTAATAATGATTTAATTATTACATTAAAAAATTTGCGGTTGTCAATTAATTTATTTAGTGTTTGAACAATGTTTCTATTTTAACTTTGTACAAAACACCAACTTTATTTAAAAATGTTTCTTTTTTAACTTTGTACAAAACACCAACTTCATTTAAAAATGTTTCTATTTTAACTTTGTACAAAACACCAACTTTATTTTTTTAAATATAATTAAAAAACGAATATGTTTCGGACATGGAAACCCTTCATCAGTGATATAAATATTACAAATATATATATTTTTTAATTCATTAATGTGGTCAGTTTTGACAGATATTAAAATGATTTATTTCGGAATATTTAGACTTTTAGTATAAAAAATATTTTTAATGAATTTAAAATAATTGTTTTATGTTCTTATTGGATTCCAGGTATTTATCTTACAACAAAGGAAATTAATCAAGTATTGGACTGTACGTTAAATTTATTTGATTAATTATATTTTTTCCTTATTTTTGATGACTTTTTTAATTTCTAAAATTTTGAGATTATTCAAAGTTATATTTCTATTATTAACATGCAGAATTTCAGAGCCCTTATCTTTATTGAATGAAAAATCTTTTTCAATGAGATGGTTTGCGAATTAAGAAAAGGAAATATCTTATGTGCTCAATTATTCTTAATTTAAAGTTACGCCTTATTTTAAAATGCGTTACTTTAAATTAAAAACCAAACTCCTTATTTAATAAATAATACGAATGAAACCGGCCGTTTTCTATAAGTTTTATTGTAATTCATGGAGATGACATGTTTCACCTTTCTAAGGCATTATCAAATGTCTTTTGATAATTTCTAGAAAGGTGAAACATTTGTCTTGGAACAAAATTTCGTAGAACGTCGATACGTGTCATTCCTATAAATTATAATAAAACTTTAAGAATCAATTGTATCTCAATAGAGACGAAGATGTAAATTGGAAACAGAATATGGCTGATCAAGGTGTTTACAGGACCTATGACCTGACATCGGTTGGGTCAAGCGCACGCTCTTTGTAATACAACATTCCCCATTCCACCTTTTTTTCCTTATGTCTTTTTTTCCTTATTTTCCTTATGCTTAAAATACAATCTTCATAGATGGCGTTAGTGTGTAGATTGAATCAACTACCATACAAAAGGGTGGTGTTGCAGATAAACATATACAACTTCCAAAAATTTGTCAGACATGGTGGTCATAAGAAAAAAATGTGGAATGGGGAATGTTGTATTACATAGAGCGTGCGCTTGACCCAACCAATGACAGGTCATAGGTCCTGTAAACACCTTGATCAACCATATTATGTTTCCAATTTGCATATTCTTCTCTATTGAGATACAATTGATTCTTAAATTGATAGCCCGCAATGAGTGAAATCCAGTTGTTCGTCTACAAGTATTTGTATACATTCAAAATGTTGTATAATAAAACTTATTATGAACAGACGTTTTCATTGGCATTGATTATCAATCAACTTGTTTAACAACCAAGCAACCCCCTTTAATAAAAACATTGAATGGTTTTTGCATAGAAAGAGAGATGAACTGAAGTTTATGTGGCCGTTAATTTCGTTTGAGGTCAAACCCTTACGAAGACCCAGACAACATTGCAAGAATAATGTGTACCTAGTCTGATTTGAAACTGGGCAAAATATAGCATTAGAAGCCAAATTCGATGGATGGTGGATGTTATATTAACATTATCATCAAAGGTTAGACATTACATGAACTGCATGCTCGTTGATTGAGAATGAGTTCAGGTATTCAAATTATTAACCTCTCCGTGCGTACCGCCCCAATCGTGAGGACATTGAATGCATAGTCAGATATTCTCCAATATTCCCAGATTATGCGAAATGAGATACGTGAGATACGGATAAAGATTCGGATCAAAACAAAGCTTATCGCTTTATAAATCGATAATGAATAGATGCAAAGGCAATCGTATCAAAGATTTTTCATGATTTCCTCAGCTGTAAGGCGAATGTCGGAACATACACATACATATATAGACAACTTATGGACCCCAGGGCTTTACTGAGTCAGCTCTATAGATTTGAAAGTAAAAACAAAATATAGAAAAAAAATTTAAATAACTGGTAATATCATTGAGATAATCACCAGCAAGGATCATAATATTTGGAAACCAATAAAGGAAAAATAATTGAGAAGATAAAAATGGTTCATTTTTTGCGTATAATTACAAAAATGTCAGATAATTATGGAAATACTTATAATTGTTTTTTTGTTTTACATAATTTAATGAATGTTTATATTCACGTTTGCAAAATACAGAAAGTAATATTAATGACCTTTATACATTTACGAATATTTACTTAAATATAATATAAATAACATGGTTATTTTTTTCTCATTTATACAACTGTTTTTTAAATATTATAGATAAACACGTTTCTCCGTATAATAATGCAAAGTCACTACTTTCGTTGTTTTTGGAATACAAACAACTTGTTTATACGTAATTACACAATATAATTAGTCTTTTAATATGCCGGAAACCCCTTATCGGATGCGGTCGTGAAAGGGACAGGTGATTTGTTGTTAAGTACTTCCTACAACAAAGAAAATAATGGTTTCAAACAATGGTATGATTGTGAAATGAATTCAAAAGTTTTAAATGCGAATATTCCTCTTGAGTTAAGACATGCTATAAAATATCTTTAAATCAAAAAAATTCAGAAAAACGCAAAACATCCTTACCAAAAAGTCATTTACTTTGCATTGGGTATGAGATACTCGTACATTCATAAATCCAAGTTGTCCTGACATTAATCATTTTATAAACAGATTACTCTGGGGCTTTGGTATTTTTATGTCCTTTTGGGGGTTTCGAGGATTTTTATATATGGACCAACATCTTATTTAATTTCTCATTTAATGTTAGAAAATATTTCATTAGGGATACATAGAAAAACGTGAAATCTTTTGTATAAAAATATAAAATATGAGTAAATATTTTTCATTCTTAAAACATGAACTATTAAACTTGGTTTACTGTACAATCTATAATAAATGGTCACTTTGAAAGTAAATAATTAAAATTTCACAAATAACAATACCAACAACATTTTGAATGTATACAAATTCTTGTAGACAAATACTGGATTTCACCCATTGCGGATAAATTATTTTTATTTTACAAGGATTAATTGTATCTCAATAGAGACGAAGATGCAAATTGTTTTCTGGGAACAGAAGGTGTTGAAGTTGAAGTTTCACAGTACCTACATTAATAAAGGTTTTCTGCTTAATGCTTTATAATCTTAATATAGATGACGCTAGTGTAGAGTGAACATAAAAATGTGAAAATAGGTGTAGAAACCTTACCATATATACAAGTTCCAAAAAGTTTGTCAGACGTGGTGGTCATAACGGCGGAATGGGGAATGTTGTTAAACGTGAAGCGATCGCTCAACCCAACCAATGACAGGTCATAAGTCCTGTAAGCGCCTCGGCCACCACCTTCTGTTCCCAGAAAACAATTTGCATCTTCGTCTCTATTGAGATACAATTAATCCTTGTAAAATAATAACAATACCAAATTGTTCTCCATTTGTTTTCTACACTTCTGTCATAAAATAATAATCAGAACATAATTCGAAATTCGATTCAGAATCAGAACAAAATTCAAAGAAGTATTCCTCTCTAGCTCTCTTGTATGCAAAATATTCTCGTACTCTTTCTTGATGACATGCAAGTTTTTAAGATAATCAAATGATTTTACTGAAATCTCTTAATGGAAGTTCATTTTAAAAAATAATTAAATAAAACGATGTTTTTTTAACTACTTCCACTTTTGTCTTTATTTAGACAGCGACCAGTATGCCACCAGCCTGTCGCCCCCACCACAGCCACCAGTCTGTCGAAACCGGTCGCTGTCTAAATAAAGACAAAAGTGGAAGTAGTTAAAAAATATCGTTTTATTTAATTATCTGAGTTTTTGCCTATTAATAATTTGATAATACATCCAAATTCTTGTATTTAATTATAAATGCTTGAATATCAATCATATTCTATTTAGTATAATAACCTTTCTAGTGATGAAGAAATTTTAACCATAATAATGTGTGAAATCATGCATGCGTCTTTTAATACACTTACTTCGGTTCTGTTTAAACTTGCCGTTTGTTATAATATCCCTATTAGTAAATTCCTTCCTTGTTTTATACAAATGTTAATTATTCAAACCGTTTTTGAGATAAGCTATTGTATAGCGAACAGAATTAACTCTCGTGTATGTGCTTCTATTAGAACCCTGACAGTAATGTGTGTTAATACTTGATATGTGCCTATATAGAGCCTCCTATCTCTCCCACCTCCGTAAGTTATCCGCCTGTCTGCTCACATCTTACCTATAACTCCCCTCCAATATACGCTTAATCGGAGTAATGAAACTTGACTTAATATTTTTTATTTTTTTATTCATATCATCATTCCTATATTTTTTGACCCAAAAACGAAAGCTACCACTTTTTATATGTGCTTTTATTTATGAAAAGATTAAATGAAAATGATCCCGTAGACTACATTTATTTTATCATTGATCCAGAAAAATGTTGAGAAAGTGATTACCTTCAAGAAAACATCGTTCGATCCAAGACATATCTAAAGATTATATTTATTAAAAAAAACGTGCACGATCTGTATCCTCACATGTAGCATTGACTCGGATACTGTAAAGAAAAAACAACTGAGGACAATGGAAATGAAAACTCGTGATCGTGTAAGGAACACCATAATTAGAGAGGTCTTCGAGGCTCAAGATATGGTCAAATGGGGGCGACAATGTTGACGGTACGAATTCCACAAGAATTAAACACATGGCTGTACATGGAACAACAAATAGACGCGTCCACCAGAGAGACCCCCAAAACGATGGATAGATCACTGAAGTTCAACATCACATAAGGAGAATCATGTAATAACAGACTCCTTAATATAAAACAGATTGAAGAAGAAGATTATTTTATTCACAAGTATATTTATTTTCTTGGTTTATTATTTATTTTAACTTACTCGTATTATAACAGTTTTAAAACAAAAATAATAATAACGAAAATAAATTTAATATTTAAAATTTATTTTTAATTTATAATAAGTTATCCCATTTGTTATTTAGATTTGACCGGTTTCGATATATCAGGCAGCAAACTGCCATGTCTTTTTTTTTTCTTTTTTATACGAGTATATTGTATATTTTACAATACCCTTTTTTTTCATATAAACCTCATTAAGAAAAATATTTCACTTAGCTTTGTTATAATAATATTCTCGTATATGAAAGAACCTTGAATTATTCTTCATATTCGGAAATCTAAAATTGAAAAAAAAAATTTAAATACCTACCACATATTTTTTTTATTCAACTTTAATATGCTATATTATGTTCTAAAAGAGAATTATTATAATCTCATACAATGAAATTGGATTTACGGCTAACTAATAAGTATATTTATTTTTCTGTTTCTGGAGTTATGTATTCTTAAAATCTATATTTCTCAATGAATGTTTTCTTGAAATACATGGATTTAAAATACACAACCTTGAGATAATCTGTGCTAACTTTATAAAACAATTTAACTTTTATCACAGGCAAATTATTTTTGAAAGCTTCCATCTAAAAGTCCCCTGTTGAATATACTTGTATAATAGTGGGTAGTTCATAACTGAATGAAATACTCAAAAGAAACGCTTTAGGCTGATTAAGAAATTAAAAATTGTTTTAAAACAAATAAAAGCACTTTCTAATAAATTGAATCGAAATATGCAGGGCCATTTTCAACAAGTATCTACATAACCTCAAATTAAACGTAAAACTCTCTTTCTTTATTCCCAAATTGGTTTAATTAACTTGTAATTCTTTTAAACCTTCGCTATTCTGGGTCGTTTGATCGCGGTTTTTCTCATTAAACGTACTCTTCCAATTTGTTTTTACATTTTTAGGTAATTTTTATTGCATTACCCGCAAGACAAAAAGTTTTTTAATAGCACATTCTTTATTAATATTGCTTTTGAAGGTTTTTTTACAATTATAATTTATTAAAAGTTTCATGTCAAAAAACTTCTTAAATGCCATTTAATATAAAGGTCTTTGATATTTACTCAGTCATTTTTAATATTAATTTTAAAAGCATTTTTATATGAGTCTTTCTTTGTTTAGTTTTTATTATATTTTTACACCTAAGATGAAGATATCTTCCAAAACATGTCGTGTTTTTAAATATATGTTTTTTTTTATATTATGTGGTTTAAAAAAAGTTATTTTCAATTTCTTAAGTATATTACTATTGAATTCCAGAGTATTAATGCCTCAGCGTTCAATAAGTTAAATATATTTGTATGCTTTGTCGTGTTCAGAATTTAACCTTTGGTCATGTAACACGTTCAAAGGACCAAACAGAAAAGATTGTATGTTACATCAGTCAAGATGGTCAACGCCTAATGCTTAGACATAACGAACGATCGATTTTTCATGTGAATTCTTAAATTTTCGTTTCGCCCTAGTATCGAGCAACTCAATTTCAAGGTATCTGATTTCTGGTCCCAGAAAATATGGCTATGATACATTCGTTGCCATTGACCCAGTAAAAGATAAATCTATAAAAGCTTCTACTATTTTGAAACATACTGTGACTAAAGTGATATATTTTATGATAACCCTTTCACTATCAATCTACGCTTAGGGTCGAAATGACCTACTCACGCGGACTTGTAATAAATGTGTGTATTACGTGATCTTTTTTTTTAAATGTGTAAGCAAATAAATTTATAGAAATGTATACGGATTTTCGCGGATAATTTTTTTTAATTTGGTGTTTCATGTTTTTGTTTTTAATTTATTTCATTAAAAATTGTAGTCATTAAAAGTTATTAATGAACGGACAGTGACATCAAAAGAAGGGTTGATGCGGGTAACAATGTAATTGGAGCTTTGAAAACTGTTATTGGAAACAATAATTTATCAATATAAGCGAAAATGGGCGTTCATAGCGGAATTCTGGTTCCTACCGTTATAAATGGAATCGAAACATGAAACTGGCAGAAGAAGAATGAGAGCAGAATAAATGCGCTGGAGATGAGCTCTAACATGAAAGACAGAATTTCAGATACCGATATCAAAAAGGAATGTATTGCAAAAAATGTATTACGAGAAAAAATATTAAAAGATCACTTCGTTTGTTTTGACATAGAGAACGCATGGATAAAGAAAGAATGATCCAAAAAGTATACTTTAACGATGTGAATAGAATATAGAGTCGAAGAAACCCTGAGAAAACATAGAATGACCGAATTCATGAAATTTTAAAGGTCGGCCATGTTAGAAGACGGAAGAATTGACGTGCGACTCGCTGTATGAATGTAGAGGAATCTAGAGACGTGTGTCAGGATCGATTAGTGAGGCGGTTTATTCTCTCTGCCTACCTCTTCGGAGAAAAATCGTGCTAGCTTGTCGTTGTTGTTATTGTGCAAAACTTTGTTTTAAATGTAACCTTTCAGCGCAAATGAAAATGTTTTTTTTTTAATATTCCGTTAAATTCTATTTAAACTTTGTTCTTATTTGCAAAATATTTCTTGAATAAGAAATACAATTTAACAACCAAGTTGTGTTTAGGTAACGTGAAGCCATTGTTTGATTACTTCACTTTTATGGAAACAGCTTTGCCGGCATCTGAAGTTAGACCGTTATTACAAAGTTGATTTTCTGCTTGTAGCTTCTTATATGGCCTGCGCTGCCGGATAATGTTTGCTCTAAACGTTTGCTTTATGCTCTTCAGGATGCACATCCTTGCTGTCTTTAAGGAGGAAGACATCTCATTATTAATAAAGCTACAATTTTTCTTCTACGAGCATTCAGATTCTAAATATCAATGTCGTCTTAAAAGTTTTTACCAGGCCGTAAGCACTATGAACCGCTATATCGGTATTGGAATCCGTGAATCTAGTGTGTGTCTTGTGCCGTGATCTCATTTCATTTTGATTATAAATGTGAAATACTTCTTCTTCTTCTTCACTTTTGGTAGACTCAGGAGTCTGTTATTTCAGGCGGGTTCTCTTGAGACGCTGAGCTCCAGCTTTCTCTCCACCGTTTCGGGGGTCTTCCTGGTCGGTGTTGTCCGTTTGGCGTTCCATGGAGAGCTATGTGTGGTATCCTATTTGAGCTCATCCTTTCTACGTGTTGATGCCAGTATCGCCGTCTTCGACGTCCCCATCTGGCCACATCTTCGACCTCGCAGATTTCTCGGATTGCTGTATTCCTAACTCGATACGATTATGATTAAATTATTATTCCTTATATACGTATTACAAACATTTTAATCTAATATATTTGTGTTTCCTCACTGCTGGTATATCAATTTGGCTACCGAACCTCTCTACACTGAAAATTCTACAGATCGTTTTCAAAAACCGTAAGGTAGAATCTTTCTCATTTGTATAGTATTAACAATATTCATCTTAAAACATTGTTATAAAATTGCTTATTTTTATTAATGGTATCGAAAAAGTCGCGATATTCTTTTTTGATAATCTATCAGATATATCGGCCCAACATTTAATTCAAAACAAAAAGAGCCGCTCAGGTGTTAACTGATCATCGATTACACACCTATTGAGCAAGTCATGCGATTCACTTACCTAGGCATAGAGATCGGTAGCTGCAGTGACCTATATGACGAAGTGCGAGCACAAACCAATAAAACGACAGCCGTGGCTGGCTGCTTGCGCGACACCATATGGAGGAACAAATACATGCTAACCGAAAGTAAAGTCTAGATATTCAAGGCATGCGTTCGCCCCATGAGTATGGAATATAAGTCAGAGTCGATACCAATAGAACTAAGAACCTTCTTAGAGTAGCAGAAATGCGAACCCTATGCTCCATCGCAGGCAAAACCCTCTGAAAACGAATCAGAAATTAAAGAGATGGAAAGAACACCTGATGATGCCAACATCGGTTGGCGAAACAGCTGTCGCGACACTCCCAGTAAATAAAAAGAAATAGTGATATTATAACAGTGTTTTAAATTTTAACAGTACCTTATAATGTTGAAGTATCACATTGTTTCGGCCAAAGCAATGGACTATTTAATATATAACAGAGTTTTTTTTTTATTTATACAGTTAATAATGTTGAAATATCAAAGTGTTTCCGCCAAAACAATGGAATATCTAAAAATAAAAAAGTTATTAATGTTTTGTTATCGTTTAAACGTTATAGATGTCTTATATCCGTTTTTTTTAATAAAACTCAATATTTTTGAAACTATTTATCGGAATATGATTCACAGTATGATTGAAATTTTTTCCAGTTATTTTTTTATAGATAGAATTATCTATTATAGAAAACGCTTTTATACGTTTGAATACACCAGACTTAAGAGAACCTCAACCAAATCGTGTCTTTAAGTTTAAATTAAGTTTTGTAGGGTGTCTTCTGGTATCTGATATCTTAACGTTAAACATAGCTTCAAGAAATTATCAATTCACCTACACATACACTCGTAAACAAAAAAACTCTATCTAAGACATGAAACCTTACTGAAGATAATAAAATGAAGAAAATCATTTAAAAAATATGCTTTGTTTTATATTTATGGAATTGAATTTATTTACTTTTGCGTAAGCAATATTGCAAAATGCCCATCATATTGCATATTATGTAATCCACTATTACTATAATTTTTTTCGTTAAAAGTTAATAGTGTTTAAACAAAATATCACTAATGACGAAAACAAACAAACAAATTAACCATCACGCTGTTTCTCCGCAGGGGTAGACAGAGAGAAAAGACTACCCCACTACCCTGTCCCGATACACCTCTATAGCTTCCTCCACATTCATAC
Source organism: Lepidostoma basale (assembly GCA_022606425.2). Taxonomy (NCBI): domain Eukaryota; kingdom Metazoa; phylum Arthropoda; class Insecta; order Trichoptera; family Lepidostomatidae; genus Lepidostoma; species Lepidostoma basale. The sequence goes on along the minus strand of JAHDVF020000776.1, from coordinate 223,212 downwards.
AACGAGTCATTCAGGCACGTAAATTTTTCCGACTTCTAACATGACCAACCTTTAATATTTGAATAATTTGGTCATGCCATGTTTTCCTCGATTCACATCGTTAACGTATACTTTATAAACCAATCTTTTTCCATCCATGCGCTCCATATGTCCGAACCAACGCAACCATATTTTCATAATTTTGTTCACAATACCTTCTTCCGCTCTACATTCCTTTCTTATATCAGCATTTTAGATTTTGTCGTACATCGTTTTAGCATACGTAAGTCTGGGGGATCTCATTTCTACCTCATGTATTCTGCTCTCATCCTTATTTTGCCAGTTCCATGCTTCATTTCCGTACATAAGGGATAGGACCTTAATGACGATAAACAAATAAATTATAAATAGGTAAAAATATATCTTAAAAATAATGTATTGATAAAAAAAAACCTAAATGATATATTTGAAAGCAATATAATTAAATAGTTGAAGACATATTACATGTTCAGAAAAATATATTGTCAGATTTATAAATCAATCAAATTCTAAATGTCGCTGTACCATGACATTATCCGACGTACAAAGATGTTATGTTTGGGAATTTCTGAAAAGTAGGTCATGAAAAAAATGGGTTTTATTTCAACTTCTCTGTGTACCCCAACAGAAAACGGCGAATCCTATAGATGAAAACGTATGTTTTCTAGTAGTTATCAAATGTGAATTACATTTGATATAGCCTTAGACAGGCGGATATTTTCATTCGTATTTAAATATAATATAATATGGAATTTAACCCTATTGTTCAAGAAACAATAAAAAATAAAAAATATGTGATTTATATGACCTTGTGATCTTCATTCATAAACATCTTTCTTTTACAACATTTTGAATGTAAATAATGAAAATAAAATAAAAAAATTTAAGAATTTTTCTATGTTCATTTTTAGTGTAAAATCTACTTTTTAATTTTCGTCTTCGACCGGTTTCGGCAGCTCGCTGCCATCTTCTGGTCAAGTATTGGCAGTGAGCTGCCGAAACCGGTGGAAGACGAAAATTAATAAGTAGATTTTACACTAAAAATTAACATAGAAAAACTCTTAAAAATATATTATTTTCATTTTTACAATGAACTTCTACCAAGAAATTTCAATCAACAACATCAATAATTTTGAATGTATACAAATACTTGTAGACAAATATTGGATTTAACCCATTGCGGGTTAGTCATTTTTAAGGATTAATTGTATTTCAATAGAGACGAAGACGTAAATTGTTTATTTGGAAACAGAATATGGTGGTCGAGGTGCTTACAGTACTTATGACCTGTGATTGGTTGGGTTAAGCGATCGCTTTATGTTAACAACATTCCCCATTCCGCCCTTCTTACGACCACTACGTCTGACAATTTTTTGGAAGATGTATATTAGGGTGTCCCTTATATGGGCAAAAACAATTTGTTTTGGATTATTGAAACGCATACCCCCTAATTGTGTTTTATAGTCTACTAGTTACCCAAATACAGAATTTCAACTTCCTACGTTAATTCTAACCCGTGCCGACTTGCCCTCAAAGTTTTAGAAAATAGCTGCTTTAAGTGTCTCTTAAATGTAGTTGTAGATGATCACTTAAAACCATTATGTTAGATAAATATTGATGAAAACATATATTTATATAATGCTTCTCTTGTAATTATCAAAAAGATCCCAATTTATATTTATTTATTATACTTGGAAATTTTTCTACTTCAAAGTCTCTTTTTTTACACTCTGTGTAAATTTTTCTATGTACTTGCGCACAACATAATATGAACTGTTTTTGTTCTTCATCTGCGGTAGTCAAACCGTGAAAGCCTGTCATTAGATTAACAGCTCATTCAGCTGTGTCATTAACTGCTTTTAAGCTGGTAACCTTCTTTTTAGCTCCCACAAACGCCGCGCTGTCTTTCTATGAAGATACAATTTCTTGAAGGAAACTACTATCAAGTCTCAGTCGTAAAAATAAATCTTTACTCTTGACAGAAACAAAATCACTTAAAGATTTCCATAAAACAGGATAACAAATACTTGTAGTACCTATAAATAAAACAAATAAGTTATAAATTGAATACCAATATAAACACTACTTACGTACCATATAGAGAGCCAGACATCTGTTCCTTCGATGGAACATATCTCTTTCCCGAATCACCAAATCTTTCTTATTGTAAGTTTCCTTTAGTTTGCTCATCAACGTTGTCACCAAAAATTAAAAGGACGGCTATTTCCTCTGACAAGTACCACTAATGTTCACTGAACTTGTTTAAAGCCGCTTTGGAAATTGTCAACTTCTTCGTAATCTTTTAAGGTCTTTAAAAAACAAAAATCTTGATTCGGAGCTTTTATCGCCAAACTGCATTCAAGACAGGGCTTCACATAAACTGCCACAATAAATAAACAAACATCATGTAAAGCTTGTTTGTCCTTAGCGCACATTTTAAACTGGGACTGCAGCAAACGTATTTTTAAGGAGTAAATAGCTCTTGCCATCCATCGCGCTTGATGCATTGGGCCAGCAGGTCTGATTTTTATTTTATTTTCATTGCCTCCACCCAGAAAAACAATAGCAAGCTCAATGAGTTCGCTATAATCATCTCGTACAATTCGATTTTACGATTCAAACGCACTTTTGAGCATATATATGATGGCGGCAAGCAAAGAGTAACAAATCTTTTTCTAGTTTTTGCACATAAGCTCCCTTCAAGCATCCTGTATAAGATGCTGTCGTATCACAGCACATTCAAGAGCATCGGCGTGTGTGATATAATATAAATTATCTAATTCAAGTTGAAAGTTCTCTTCGCGGCGCCTATGCAAGTCCTAAATCTTCTTGCTATTTTTTGCAGTTCTCGTCAGACCTGATAAAGGTCCACCAACTTCTTAACATAATTAAGAACAGCTCTGGTAGGTATTCTAGCCTTTTTTCAGAATATATTGCACTCCGGAATGACAAGATTTGCGCTTTCATGAACAGTCAAATTAACTTCACGTATGTTGAAAAATAGGACTGCGAAAACTTGACGATTAGATGGTAGTTAACATCTGTTATTTGGTGATTTACTTCACCAACCAAGAAAATACTTTTTTAATTGCTTCTTAGTTCCATTGACATCTTTGAAATATAAAACAATCCGTGGTTACTACCCGACAAGCCTAGACTAAATGATAATAATAACGACAACGCGCCGCTACTGTGACGCAATTTGTATGGGACATCTTTGCGCGAAAGTCGGCACGGGTTACACTTTTCCGATTAAGGAAAAAAAATGTTTTCGGATATTTTAGGCCCAAATGAAAAAAACAATAGCCTATGCATTGTAAAATTAAAACTTTGAAAAATAAGGGACACCCTAATGTATATATGCCACCATATTGAGAAACACTTCACATTTTTTTTTGTTTAATCTTCACTAGCGCCATCCATTTATTTCTTCATCTTTATTTTATTTTTTCCAGATTATGATTATGAAACAGATTAAATCGCGATGAATCTTTCTCTCAGCTATACTCAGATTAAATTAAAGGCTACTCACGTCTTTTCAGTTCAGACTTTACCGTGATGTACAAAGGGAGCTCTCATTATGAAGTGGAGAATTTCAACTTCAACACTTATTACAATGCTTTACGTGATTCAAATTATAACTACTCTTTGCTCAAAAATATCAAAGTCAACCGTGAACCTTTTTTATGAGGTTACTAATATTTCAAAGTTTTAATATCAAAGCGGATATTCCTAACGATAATCATTTATTCTGAGCAACAGTAAAAGCGCATAAACTACAGAAGACTCTGGTTATAAAAAATAGGTATTTATTATATTTCGATATCGGTATCGAATTATAATTTGCATTTTGTGAAACCGGAGTTTGCTAATGTACACTACCAGTATTTTCGATATTAGCTATGAATAATAAATATGTTTACATTTCATAATGCCTTAAATAGGTAACACATGTTATTTCCATAAATTATATCATTATAAAATTTCTAAAGAATAAACGTTATCATTCCTATAAAAATTATTTTAATCGAGGGTTGAATTTAATTTTTTAGTAATCTATTGTAAATTTTTAATGCTAACAAATATTTTGTTTATACGAATGAGTATGTGGGTTTTCTAAATTTTATGGTAATGATATAAATTACAGAAGAGACTGGTTCAAAAAATCCAAACTTTGAATATAAACTGCCGATTTATTATTATTACTATGTATACAACAGATCGTTTGAATACAATTTAATTTTAAGTTGGTATATTGAATCTCATGACATGTGATAGGTAGCTGATATATCGACATTTTATTGTCACGTGAATTCTATTACACACCAGACCAAATACAGTGTGACAACCATACTGCCATCGCCAGAAATCGAACCCTAGACCTTCAGTGTGGCAGTCATAACTCTTGCCACTTTACCACGAATGTCGTCATTAAGATGGAAACAACAAAAGATTTGAACTTTGAAAATTATAAATTACTCAATCATTGTTTAATTATGGAAATAATCATGGATATCGAGTTAGAATTCTTATAACATATACGAGTATGTACGTGAAGCATGAAACGAACAACGGCTGAATGATAATATAATAAATGCCACAGAAATTATGTGATGGAAAGGCAATAGTAAAACAATTTTACTTTTGTTTACAAAACGGCATTTAAATAAATAAATCACATTAAGAGCGCTGCGAAAGAGTTTTCCGTGTTACAATCTAGTTATTGATTACGCCTTTTTAGTCTAAGGGTGACTATGCATGCAAAATGAAAAGGAAGGAATTTAGGGCAGATCATCAATGCGTTCATGTGAAATAATTAATGGTTATATGATTTTAACATGTAGAATAAATCTATTAGAGAAAAATATATTAAAGGTTTGTACGAGTGAGTCAAAGAAATTTGATAATACGAAATTACCTATGTTACCAATTACGTTTAATTTGATACAATCAAGTCAAAGAAACAAATAAACGACTTTATCAAAGCTCCCAATAATATTAAGGTGGCCATGTTGAAATTTCAAACAATCGACGAGCAAGCATGTAACGATGTATAACTTTATTAAGAAAATTTGAAAGCTGTCACAGGAAATATCGGTTGATATTGTTATCCTGATGAATCTTCACTTCGAAGAAAATAGGTTGGTAGCATTAAAAAACTGAATATTTAATTGTTAAATTTATTTGTTTAAATGTCAGACCACAAATTAAGTTCTTTATACTAAAGTATAAAGAACTTAATTAAAAAGGGGTTCAAAAGGGTAGTAGGGCTACGATTGGGTATGTTTTGCTGGAAAATAAGCCTCTACAAAATGTCGTAAGGCGCAATGTTGCATTTACAACAGCAACACTACTATCAAGTCCAACTCTCTAGCATCCACTTTCTTCTTTTAGAGACCCCGCGAACCCCGGGTAATGTAGCATATATTACTTAGTGCCACAGCAGATAGAGAGAGGACAAATGGCGAGCTTCCAGCGCCATAAAACTGGATACACCCAGCTAAGGGAAGGTAACCCCGACAGAAAATCCTCCAGAGAAGGCAAGGGGATACCACTCTGGATATTTTTCCCCAGGTCATCACCATGAGGCCTACTCAAGGGTGATAGTCAATGTTAGGGATACCTGACAAGACACAGAAAGAAGAAGATATTAAAGTATAGAACAGTATTACAGCTTACTTCTCTAAATTAAGTTTACTTCTCTATACCAAAGCTCATAAAAATACATTTATGTGATCAGTTATAAATTAACAGCTTAAAAGTTTTCATATATACAAGCTTGTTTGTAAGAAATGCTGTAATATTCTTAATTTTCAAAAAAGCAAAGTTCGAGTCAGTATTTTACATACGAGAACTTATCGCACTTTTTTATAATCACCGGAGTGGTACTGTTCGAGAGAGAAAAGCCTGGCATGAAGCCAATCTTTTGGTTTTATACTAAACACCGCGTGGTTTCTTTGTCACGGCGTAATCGTTTTTTTTTTTCTAAATTGCTAAAAATACAAAAAAATGTCTTCGTCATAGATTTACTTATAAAAAATACATAAAAGGGATAGAACATTACCTTTAATTTACTATTTACCAAATGAAACATAAATTTTCCATCGTATAATCCGACCGTTTAATTCGTTTTAAAAAAGATTCTAAATTTAGTTACATTTATTGGTAGAGTTTCTTTTAGAAAAAATAATTGGGTGTAATTACGGAATAAATTTATAACTTTAAAGGGGGCAATTAAAGCGTAAGTACTTAACTATCCGATTTGAGGTAAGAAAATAAATCTTGTAAATAAACACATTAGTACTTGCCTGTAGGTACTTATAGTATATATAGAAATCGTAAAATGCTTTCATGCGTTATTCTTTTCATGTTTAGTTTTCGGTTTATCCGCCTCTCCATTTAACTTCTTACCTTTCATCTCCGTAAGTGAGGGAGTAAAGCGGTGTACTTTTTGCGGTTTCAACGCGTGTCAAATGTGTAAGCCAACAAATAATAAATTATTATAGGAGAACCAGCGAATGAATCAACCACGTACTTTGCAACAAAATGAAAAGTTAAGTGTTTTCAGAAATATCTATTGAATATCAAACCATCAAATTTATTTCAGAGAATCAGGATTAACATTAAATAATATCTATTAATAAATCTTATTTGTTTTTGCAGGACGTATGAATTTTACAATAATAGCTTTTCAATTAATGATTTCGATTCCGGTATCTAGTGCTATTTTGCAATTTGCGAAACCGGTATTTTCGGTATAAGCTATAAATAATATTGTATACATGTTTACATTTGATAATGTCTTAGAAAGGCGAAACATGTCATTCCCATAACTTATAATAAACATTGTAGAAAACGGACGTTTTCATTCGAATTAATAAATATGTTCCTTTTGAAGGGTTTAATTTTACTTCTTAATTTTTCATCTACTAAAGATTTTATTATTTTAACAAATATATATTTTTTTAATTCGAATGAGAATATAGGTTTTCTAGAAGTTTCATTATATTTAATGCGAATGACATGTTTCGCATTTTTAAGGCATTATCAAATAATGAAAAAATTTAAAGACCTGGAGAATGACGAAAGATGGCCAGGTTCGGGACTCAGGAACCAGCATCTACTGTGGAGGAGGCCAAATCCCGCACCAATATGTAGCGCCGAAAAGAAGAAAAAAGAGAAAAAATTAACACACCAAAAATATAAATATTCAAAATTTAAATTAATACAAAAAAATATGGGTAATATTACCACATACTTATGTATGTTTAATAAATATGTATAAAATGTTTACTTAACCACTCTACGTATTTGAACGTACGTGATACGTTCACTTTGACTGTACCATTCTGCGCTATCCCGTATCACGTACGCGCTTGAGAAAAAGTAATATACCTAAAATGTACAAAATTTTAGAGATACGCGCGTGTGCCAACAACACTCGAGTACAAGTGTTTATAAATATGATAGTTTTACAAGGGGCAGGCGAAATGTGCGGCCGAGTATTTGACGTTTCGTAATTTGAAAAAAAAATTAATTCATAATTAAATTTCATTAATAAAAAACCTGCTTTTTTAACGTTTCTCGGAAAATAACCCAAAGGTAGGGCGGTTAATGTATTTAATGTATGAATATAAAAATGAATATATGTTATACTTTTTTAAGAGAAAACGCCTGTATAAAACCGCCCTCAACTGGCCATGTTTCTCATTTAATATAGACCCTTGGTTGAAATGTTAAGTATCCCTTATCCTGTGATATACTCGTATGGGGCTTATGAGTTTTCATACCAAAAAGCATTTAGTATTTAAGAGGGTCAAAAATCCGCATGCAGGGCCGTAGAACAATATTTTTAGCATTCGTCGGTAGAAGTTTCAAATGTAAAACATTTGTCATGTCCGTCCTATTTAGTATTGTACTTGGCGAGAGAAGCTAACAGCTTAGTAATATGTGAAATGTAACGAAGGTTGGAGGACAATAAATGTCGGATATAACTCACCCGTATACAAAATCCACTTAACCATTATTCTCTTTGTGATCCTCGGAATAATTCATTAATCGTTAAATATAACATGATATTATTGGTTAAACAAATAATAATGCAAACAATTTTTAAATTACATTTGAATACCACTATATTTTCACAATACATATATTTTTTTTCACTTTTTATAAACATGTTTCGGACTTCACAGCTTCATCAGAATATATTTCTTAAAATTAAGGAATGGCGTGTATTGTCCGAAATATAATATATTGGTGAGACGTGCAAAGAAATATTTGAAATATAATGTTCTACCCTTTCGTGGAGACGGCGTGATGGTTAGTTAGTTAGTTAGTAAATTTAATGTTTTTTTCTAAATGTTATTCAAATTGTCAAATATAAAAGATAAACTTGTTTTTTATGATTGATTGTTGATTATAACTTGATTCAAAGAATTTTAGTGTTTTAGTTGAAAAATCAAACATGTGTTATTTACTCTTGAAAAATAACAAAATCGTGTTTAAATGAAATTTTGAGGTTTATTTTTTAAAGTTTAATTGGGTTATTAAAGAAGAGTACAAAAATTCATATCAATGTTTCCATTTTCATCTTGCACAAAATTCATTGACTTTGTTTTTTAATTATCAAAGTCATATTTTTTATTACGTTAATAAAACACGTTTTCAGTATTAATTTATTGCTTGCAACAAGAAATTAACAGAAAATAAAAAGCATATTACTAGACACAGAATATTTAAGAAAATTCCTTTTGAAAACAGATTTTTATTTCAATAACGATCCAACACGGTAAACATATTTAAGTTTAGCGTGGTGCTACTCAAACTGCACAACCCTATTCCGAAGCAGTACTTTTAACCAATCAATATTAATTGAACTCAGAACCAATCAATCATGAATGTCTTTATTTCATTTTTTTTAAAAGATTATTTCACAATACAAACAGATATAATGTATCGAGAATTGTGGTATTCCGAATTTATCCATCAAAGGTTATAAAAATAAACATTAGAAATTATATTAAGTTTTCTTCCACTTGTTCTTAAGTTTATTATCTACTTGATTTGTGTCAAACCAGCAGTGGCAGCAGACTGATTATTTTTAATCTCACCCGAATAGTAAAACCAAAAAAATCTTTAAAATACCTTTAAAATGTATAGCCCATCAATGCGTCAAGCCATGCTGATATTTAAAAAAAATTAGATTTGATGCAATTTTTTTCACAAACTATTTACATTAAACTTCTATCACTATGAGAACAATAAACTCTTCTTTTCTAAACGGATGCTATATTTGGATAAAATTAGATGGCTATATTTGGACACATTTAACATCTTAATTGATTGGATGTTTAAATGGGATGAAGGTAACGGAGCACTAAGCCTATGTATTAAGTCCCACACGTGCAGCGTGAAGTCAACACGTCGGGTGATGGAAATTGAATCTCCCAGACTGGAAAGAGGGTGTCTGTGTTACCGTTAGTAAATCACCTAACTCGGGAAAGTTATGAGATGACTGTATAATCTACTACATCTTATTGTTACCTACTTCAAAACTACATTTTACCGACTTTACTTATATAACGGGTGTTTTTTCTAGAGGTTTGGTTTTTAAACTGGCAACATTGTTTCTACAGACTCACAATTTGACAGTTGACAGTTGATTTGTAGTCAGTACGTTTTGCTATTTTATCACAAATAGACTGACGTCAAAACAGCGCTTGCAAATTGTGCAAATTTATTTTGAAAATCATGGTTCGGTTCGCAAAACTTATCGTGCACTACGTCCATTTTACGGTCGACATTATCATCCATCTGAGCAAGTTATTCAGGAGACCATATATCGTTTTCGCGCCACGTACACTCTAGTGGATAATACGGATCTACAAAAATTGGATTTCACGATTACGCTTCATTCGGGCTAGCCGTGTTAATTATCTATTAAATAAAGCCAATATCAAACATTATTTTAATGTGTTTAATTTTTTATTTTGAATATGTATTGTATACCTCTAAAAAAACACCCTATATAAATTAATATATACCTAGTAAACGTATAGAGTTATTGTAACCTTTAAATAAAAATATATTGACATTGTTAGATGGAGTTGGCAGAAAAGATGATTCTGGATAGATCATGTTGAGAGGATGGACCCAGTGAGGATTACCAAGATCACGAAGCACGATACTCCAGAGGGCCGATCACCAGGACGACAACCAAAGAGATGGAGTCAATGTCAAGATGTTAGACATCTTTATCACATTACTATGATTGATATCCTATCTAAACAGAATGAATAAAAATAAAAATTGTGAAAAAAATCAACGTCAGGCGCCACGTTTTATATTTCCAATACGAGTTACCCAATTCCAGCCGACTCGTAGCAAAATAATCATATGTAAAGTAATAATAATAAGTCTTTGAAATGGTAATGAATATTCTAAATGTTTACTGCATTTGTTACACCGAAAAAGACTAGAAACCTTCGAAGTCTGGTCGTATAAAAGAATCAAATGAATTTCCTGGAAGAACCACATCATTTTACACCACTTTATTTCGTTTTAACACCACTTTATTTGTTTCGCCCCTACCAGAGTTTCTATAACCCTGAAGAAGCTCCGGCGGAAATGAAATCGGTTCGTTAAATAAAGTGGAGTAAAAACATAATAAAGAAGTGTTTTTATTTTATTATTTAAAATGCTACACCATAAATCAAGTGCTTCATACGAAAGTAAAGTTTCTTATGTTAAAGGGAGGAACAGTGAACAGAGACAAAAAAATCAATTTAATTATAGCAAAAAATATTGTAACACCTGATGTTGTTAACATAGGTTGACGAAACAGCTGTCGCGAAAAATAAAAAATTGTGATACCATAACATTTTAAATTTTAATAGTTAATAATGTTGAAATAACATTGGCCAAAACAATGGACTATCTAAGAGAAATATATATATTTCTATCTCAGAGTCACAATAAAAATATTCTATTTCACCAAAAATTCACAGATATTCATGTTTTTGACTGAGTATTTACATTTCTTGGGTTAATCTTGGTTTGAGTTATTCTCGAAGGACATTCAATATATTTGTTCATACTTTAGATACTATTGTATTGTAAAGGCGTATTCAATAACGCTTTGACGTTAGGGGACATCTGGCAATTGTGCCAATAAACGTTTGAATATTACTAGTAACTACAAAGGCTTATTCTTTACTCGTTCACCACCAGCGTGCCAATACTTCCCACAAGTATTTCGAAAATTAATACTTAACGTTATATCGTACGCACTTATATAACGATAACGACGGAATAATATGCGCAATATCATCAGTGAACAAGTTTAATCTTGTTGGAAACAAATACTTTCATTTACTTGCACCGGGATAACCATGTTCCCATCGTACAGCATTAAGATATGTACCATTCTTCATTTTTCAAACCAATTTTTTGGATGTAATAATAAAAGTATCGTGTAAACTTCGGGAAGACGAGTTCTGGAGTGGAGACCGCGTACAGGATTTCGTAGAGTTGGACGTCCCCCTGCCCGCTGGACCGACGATCTGAAGAGGATTGCTGGACATGGATGGATGGGAGCGGCAATGGATAGGGGGCGGTGGCGGGCTTTGGGAGAGGCCTACATTCAGCAGTAGATGACAGACGGCTGATGATGAATAATAAAAGTACACGTTACTTGATTAACATTTTTTCAAAAAAAAATCAGTAAGGAAAATAATTAACCTTTGAACGCCCGTGCGCCGCATGCAATAAAGGTAGCCCACTGCCCAAGCATTTTTTGTAAAATATTCGCCGGACTTGCGACTTACGCGTAACTGTTATGAAAATTATTATATCTCTAAAATGAGTCATATTTATGTAAAATTAAAAGCAATTTCAAAATAAAAGATTGTTTATAATTTACAAAAGCTTTATTTATAATTTTTGACATATTATAATATATTGTAATTACACATAAAATTTAAACATTCACAAAAGCAATGTGCTTACAGCCGTCCTGTTCAGAAGATGACGAAAAAGTGACAGTGGTATAAATTGTGTGTTTTATTAGGCGGACCGTAATAAAACACAACACATATCCCAAGAATCGACCTTGTAACACGCGTATAAACACTAGTAATACGCATCATGACGGAATATTTATCGGAACTGAAAATTAAAGTATGGATTGGTATCTTAAAGACATTATTTACAAAAGCTAAAATTCATAGTTTGAATACTATTGTCATAAATCAGTGTAATCCGATAGCGAAATATACCATAATCACTGGTCCCATGCGGGACCGTTGGACAATGAATGACTCCCTTCCGCGGTTCCGCTAGGCGTGTTAAGGTTAAAAAGATATATAAAACAATGTTTAATATTACAAAAATGTTTCTCAAAGTTATTTTATATCATTTAATTTTTTTTATGTGTTTAAATGTACATTAACTAAATGTTCAGAGAAATATTATTAATAGAAACCAGTGACGGTCAATTCAACGTGATACTAAATGTCACTATGGAAACACAATAATTTTTTTCGTAAGTATTATATAAGAAGCAATGAAAACCTTGCTGTGAAAAGGAATATTATTACAGCCAAAAATAAATTAAAACAGCGGGAAACAAAACATTGGAGTAAGACTTAAGTGGGAGAAAATAGACCAGACGCCAATGTTATTTGGTAACGTAATTGGTTTTCTATTACTTCCAACAATATGATTATATACACAACGAAAGTATACTATACTTTCCATTCTAATTTCATTATTTGCAAAAATAAGCCTAACAGACTTTAATCTATGTTTTTACGGTTATGTGACAATCAACATAAACATTATTAACCTATTTAAATGAACCTAAATTAAACATGCAAATCTATGTGATGATTAATTAGTTAGTAAGCATACAATTTATACAATCACGATCATCGAAAATATTTTACATAACAATTAAAGTCAATTAAATTTCACCAAAATGAAACAAAAAATTTAACAAAAATAGTACTCACCATTAATATACTTTTAATTGTTTTAAATGAACGCCGCAGTCTATATATTCATGTTAATCTGTATGTTTATTTAGTATTCATATTGCCCTGATAAAGTTTGGGCACAAGCAAAACTAGTTGGAGTAATTACATTTTCGTGGTTAATAAGAAAATTGTTATTTTTTGCATACAACAGGCCGTTTAAACCCCTATTACTGTAAACAATTTATTTTAGCTATTAGATTGATTCTCATGACATGTGATAGGTAGGAATCGAACCCGGGACCTTTGATAATATCTATTGCCACTCTGTCATGAAGGTCGTAAATACTATTTTACATATGTAATAATTTAAAATGACTAACTAGACTGCAAGCGCTTCATACGAAATTTAAAAAAAAATTATGCGTATTATATTTTAAGAACAGTCATCAGAATAATAATAAGAGGGAAGATAGCAGAAGGAGATAAAAATTAGAAAAATATATATAATATTTTACAAGATCCAATATAACAGAGAGGGAAAATAATAAACATTGACTTTCTTACACTAGTGGCTACATCTTTAGCTTTTATCTGTAAACATTTTCCTTTCCAAATATCAGGTTTAGCCAAGATACACGAAACTCTCCAAAGTTTCCGAATTAACACCTTCTACGTAATTATATTGTTATTAAGTAAGGTAAGGCAAACACCAATTTCTATATTCATGGCAGGTATATCTCTAGTCTACTCGAATATGTGGCTATGATATTGTTAATTACAATATCGATCGCTCATCGAATAGTGGATTTTTTTCTTCTATAACCCTTCATTGCATGGTGTAGCAAATATGCTATTAACCGAAAAATCTACTAATATTTTATAGAACATTTTAGTTTCATACATATTATTTTTGCACCCTACACTCTACATTCCCATCTACCTATTTAGATACGGAAGCCAACGCTAGTGGTGCTAGTTTACAAAAAAATAATTTAACTTTGATATTTGGTTGACGGTTGACCTGCTTACAGAATCCATTATGAAAGAAATGCGCATGATTTTATTGTGACTCGACAATCCATCGCAATGGGGTAAAACGGGTTGGAAAATGTGGTGGGGGGTCTCCCCTTCTAATTATTTTTTTTTATGCGCAAAACTTTTATAGTGGACCTTGTAGGTTACTGCCAGTTTATTAGACACATTTTGAATTTGTTTTAAAAGTTATTTTCAAATAATAATAATAACAAAAATTACACTGCCAAATGAGTTTTTATATCATGGTCGATCAGTTAGGGTGAAAAATAATAAAATAGTTAATAGCTGAATCTGGAGATGACTTGCAAAAAATGATGTACAAATTCCATATGGTATCACAAAGGCTTAATATGGCTATATCAGTCAGCAAAACAAAAAGTCTCACAATATGCAGACAACCTAGAAGTGTTAGCTAACTATTGAAGATATATCCGCGGAGCATGTTATGAGCTTCAGATATTTGGGCTGGCAGAGTAACGCTGCTCGACCACATCAGGAACATCAGGGTGATGCCAAGAAATGAGGAAACTAGAAAATAACTATCTGACATGGTACGGCCACGTCATGCGGCGCCCAGCTGACCATGTTACATGGAAGATGATTGAAGTTGATCAGCGGCTCAGAGAGCCGACGAAGCAAGAGAGAGGTGTGTAAGGATCGAGTAATGTGACGGTCCATTCTCTCTGCCTACCCCTCCGGAAAAACGGTATGATGGTTCATTGTTTTTCTGTATTAGAGCATAAAAATACAACGATGTTCACCATAGTGTAACACAAAATCATATTCAATTTATCAAGAATGAAATCAGCATGGTCCGATATAGTTTTATATTTATAGTTTTCGTGGAAGATACGATCAAATATAAATAATTTTATACGATTGCTTAGTATCTATTCTCAAACCCACGAAAGATAAATTATGGATGACAACAGTGTACACATTTAACATTGATACTCCATGTCTTACATGTATTTAATGCGATCCAATATATCACTGGGTGTGGTATTGTCATTCGTGGTAACTGATAAATGTTATCACCGTGTGTATACAACTGAAGCAAATACTCGTATATGTAAAGCCTTTATAGTACTGAGGATCCCCGCGACATTATTCTTATTGAAACAAAACCGATTCATCTCAATAAACAAGATACTGCATTCTTGCGCACAATCGTTTTTTATTGCTCATACACTTAATGCATTTGAATTTTATAATGTTATTTGAATCACTTATGAAAAACATTGTATGAAATAAATTAATGATGCTATTTGAAATTTCATGGTAGAAGTTCATTGTAAATAATAATTAAAAATATGTCAAATATCTTTTTAAATTGATTAATGTTAAAATCTACTAATCTTTGTGTCTTCGACCGATTTCGGCAGCTCCAGAAGATGGCAACGAGCTGCCAAAACCGGTCGAAGACACAAACATCAGTGGATTTTAACAAAATGTACATTTTAAGAAGAATTTAATTTTTTTTTTCATTATGTACAATGAATTTTATTTTTATTATTTACGAGTACATTGTATGTTGACACTTTATTACACTCTTCGTCATTCTCATATTTCTTCGTAGTACAAATTTTAAGAATGTAATGACATAAAATCGTTACTTGTATACATAATAAATGGGGTGAAGTTCAAACTAAAGATAGGAGTTATCATTATTTAACATGATTTTTAAAATATTACAAAAACAGTATTTTTAGTTATCTGTTCGAAAATGGAATACGGAAAAAGTTTTTTTTTATATATATTTATATACCAATATCGAAAAAAATATGTTTGAAGCAAATTAACTAGAAAGCTTAATTTGATAATATTAGGTCCTTACATATGAAATTGGCGTTTTGTATGGGAGGAACATAAAGTTGATTTTTTTTTAAATATAATATATTTATTTAATCAAAGTATGTACCATTGCTATCTATGCACTTTTGCCATCTCATAGGTAGTTCATCGATCCCTTTACTAAACAAAACATTCGGACGGGAATCAATAAAATCTTTGAAGTCGGTTTGGACTGCCCCATCGGAGTTGAATTTTTTCCCTTGCAAGAAGTTATCCAAATTTCGAAAAAAAATAGTAATCTGTTGGGGCAAGGTCCGGAAAGTACGGTGGATGTCTTAAACATTCCAATTGAAGCTCTTCTAATTTGGTAGCCGTCTGTTGTGCAGTGTGTGGTCTAGCGTTATCATGAAGCAGCAGTGGCCTAGAGCGATTAACCAGCCTCGATTGTTTAGCAGCTAGCTTTTCCATCATGGTTTGCAGTTGCAGACAATAGACATCTGCCGTAATCGTCTGGTCAGATTTAAGAAAGCTGTAGTGAACGACACCAGCACTGGTCCACCAAACGCTCACAAGTAACTTTTTTGGAGTCAATTTTCGCTTGGGGCACGGTTTGGCTGGTTTGGCAGGGTTCAGCCATTGCGATGAGCGCTTCCGATTATCATACAGGATCCACTTTTCATCACAGGTAATGATTCGATTCAAAATCCCTTCATTATTGTACCGGTTGAGTAATGCAACGCAGCAGTCAACGCGCGTTTGTTGATTTGCTTCACTCAATTCGTGAGGTACCCACCTTTCAAGCTTTTTCACCTTCCCAATTTGCTTCAAGTGGATTAAAACAGTTTTATCACTAACACCGCAGCCTGCAGCTAACTCGCACGTGGTTTGCGATGGATCCGCTTCCACAATAGCCTTCAATTCTTCATTTTCAACTTTGGTCTCGTCCAAGGGGCTTGTTCTGCAGGTCGAAATTTCCAGAACGAAAACGTTGAAACCAAAAATGCACTGTGTTTTTTTTTTGCGGCACCGTCGCCATACACATCATTAATCCTTCGAGCCGTTTCTGCAGCACTGGTGCCACGGTGGAACTCGTACTCGTAAATAACGCGATATTTCAAGTTTTCCATTTTGTAAACTGAGTGACGCAAAGAAAAAAAACAATTGAGGAAAACACAAATGAATTATAATTTTAGAAACACAAATACTTGAGTAAATAGCTATATAAATTTGAACTTGAAATTCCTAACCAAAGAGAAGATATTTGATATCAAAGTTGCCAGTAAGGCAAAACGCCAATTTCACATGTAAGGACCTAATATATCATAATATATTTTATTATTAGATACGCACTCTCCTGGTAATTAAGCTTTTTTTATTTATTTAAAAAAAAAAAATCAAAACTCAAAATATGTTTAATAAACTGACCGTAATCAAAGAAGATCAACCGTCAACCAAATGTCATAGCAATATAGTTTTTGGTTTACTACTCATTCTTTCCATGTGTCCAAACCATCTTTATGACCCTTTCCTTATTTTGTTCATAACACTTTCATTCGCACCACATTCACTTCATATACTTACATTTGTCAGCACTTAATTTAAAACGTAACCTAATAGATTCGTATGCATTAAATTATTTTCAAATAAATAGCCGGTAAGCAATTACTCCAGAAGCGAATCTTCTATGAGAGACTCCCTGTCACCTTTCCACAACTTGCAAATGCCCTGAACTGAAGCAAGTAGAGTGAATACATGAACATGAAGAGTGAGCTCAGATGATAAAAATGTTTTAAATGACTTTAAATAAAGTGAAGTCGTTAACAATGTACAATTCCATTGTTAATCTAGAAAAATATTCCTTAACAATGTTTTATCTAAATAATTAATGTTTTTAATTGAAATTTCTTGGTAGAAGTTCATTTTAAATAATGAAAACAACAAAATTGTAGTGTGTTCGACCGGTTTCGGCAGCTGGCTGCCGAAACCGGTCGAACATAAACACAAGTGGAAGCACACTAAATACATAATAAAGAAATTTTGTATCAATTTTTTTTTGTTTTCATTGTGTTTTATCTACTTTACAAATAAAAATATTTCGGAAGTAACCATCTCTATCCTTAGATGTTCATTTAACTAATTTAAAACTAAAGGAAGACTAATAAATTAAATATATTATTACAATGTTACTATAGAGAAAACACATATTTACATAGATATATAATATTATACAATAAGAATTTTTTGCCTAGATAATAATTAATTAATGCAAAGTTTAATATTTTTGTTGGAATAGACGCTTGGGTTTCATTTTAAAATTCGCATTCCACACTGGGTTGTGTGGGCAAACGGATCTACCGTGTGAAGTGATAGGTCAAGTAAACAAGGCTGCGGTATTTCAGGATATTAGATGATCAGAAAAAAAGGGAGAATTTATTAACTGTTTAAATAAATAAAAAACTTTGTTATAAATATCACAATTGAGTATATTTTGTCACGACAGCTGTTTCGCTTACTGGTGTTAGCATCTTCAGGTCTTACAATCGACTAAAAAAATACATCAGAATGACTCAGTTTATACACAAAATTATTAGGAGGGGAAGAAACTACACACAGTATTTTAAACAATTATAATAGAGATGGGAAAAAGAGTAGTTAGGTTAAGATATTTATAACAAAGTTTTTTTATTTAAACAGTTAATAATAATTAATACGAATGAAAACTTCAGTTTTCTAGGAGTTGTATTGTATTTTATGGGAATGACATGTTTTGCCCTTCTAAGGCATTATCAAATGTCACATTTGATAATGCCTTAGAAGGGCGAAACATTTCATTCCCACAAAATATATTAAAACTCTAGAAAACTGACGTTTTTATTCGTATTAATTATTTAGTATGGAGTTTTACATCATTGTTCAAGAAACAATAATTGCAGTTAATAATGTTGAAATATCAAAGTGCTTATGCCCAAACAATGGATTATCTTAGTAAGAATTTATGAAACTTGTGTGCGACCCATTATGAGTGCAGGGTGGACACCACAATCACAAAAAGCACTCAGAGTGTCAGAAATGAAGACGCTCGGAAACTGATAGAATAAGGAACTCAGGGATAAGAGAAATCGTTAGGTGGGGAAGGCAAAGGATAAGAAACTGGTATAAAACACGTGAAGAGAATGGATCCATCTAGACTCCTCTTCATTGTGTTGCACGGCCAAGCCCATGGTAGACCACTCCCAGACAGACCACCAAAGAGATGGACAACTGGGAGTCGACCTCGCAGGAGCGAATTCCTCTTTACATTACGCAAAGTAATTGTGAATGAAGTTCTGGTCCCAACCCTTATGTATTGGAAGCGAAGCATGGAACTGGCAGAAGAATGATGAGAGCAGAATAAATTAATAAATCGACCTCGCAGGAGCCAATTCCTCTTTACATAACGCAAAGTAATGGTGAATGGAGTTCTGGTCCCAACCCTTATGCATGGAAGCGAAGCATGGAACTGGCAGAAGAAAGATGAGAGCAGAATTAATACGGTAGAGATGAGGTCCCTAAGACGTAGGTGTGGTAGAATGATGTACGACAGACTCTCAAATGCTGATATTAGAATGGAATGTAGAGCGAAAAAAGGTATTATGAACAAAATTATGAAAGGTTCGCTGCGTTGGTTCGGACATATGGAGCGCATAAGTGAGGAGAATGGTTAAAAAAGTATACGTTAACGATGTAAATGATGTACGGAATCGAGGTAGACCGAGGAAAACATGGCATGACCAAATTAATCAAATTATAAAGGTTGGTCATGTCAGAAGCCGGAAGAATCGACGTGCGTGTATGACTCGCTGTATGAATGTGGATTTCGGAAAGTATGGTGATAGTAGAACGAATGATAATGGAAAGAGATTGCTTGGTGTGTGCCTGGAGTGGAACCTCTTTGTGTCAAACACGATGTTTGATCATAAGAGGATCCACCAGTATACATGGGAGAGAGGAAATGAAAGGACGACGATCGATTACGTCATCGTGGACTCTAGATTACGGGCGGACACTGTAGATACCAAACTGTTCAGAGGGGCCGAACTCGGAACAGACCACTTTTTGATGGTAACAAAGAGTAGTGTGGCGGTCCATTATATCTGCCTACCCCTGCGGGGAAACGGCGTGATGGTTTATTGTTGGTGTTGTTGAAGTCGTCATTAAAACTTAAATCCAAAATAATTTGAAAACTCATCACAGTTCGCTATTGGCGGATCACAGCGCTTAATCTGCTTTGTCTATGTAGAATCACGTGTGAATGAATTCCCGATTGCTATCGTGTATTTCTCTTTGAGCGCGAGCAGCTCCTTTGATAGGGTGGTTTGAGATACTTAGATCCGTTGTCCCCGTATAAATAGTACGAGGAATATTAAAATGGAAATCTTTAGATTATTCACCCCGCGGCGTCAGTAAGGAGCAATGTCTCCATCTGAAATTTAAACGGTCCTCTGTTGTTTTGAGTTATTTATTTTATTCAGTGTCATGGCGGGTTTTGAAAAATGGAGAAGTACTAATTGAAAATAGTGAAATGTGTAAGTATTTGACGGCATTTTTAATTTGAAAGCTTACCTTACCAAATTAACCATAGCATGATAAAATATCGATATACCGTTCACTCTTCTATAGGGTGGTTTTAAACTAACTAACTAACCATCACGCCGTCCCTCAGAAAGAATAGACTGCCACACTTTTCTTTCCTGGCATATTTCTATCGCTTCCTCAACATTCATACATTGTGATATGCAAGCGCGTCGAATTCTCTGACTCCTAACGTGGCATCAGCCTCATTTAATATTTGATTTATTTGATCGTGCCACGTTTTCCTTGGTCTTCCTCTATTTCCAGTTCCATTTACATCGCTAACATACACTTTTTACCATTATTTCTTCATTCACTTCTTATATTTTCATTCGACACTTCGACATTCACATATTTTCGCCACATTCGTCTAAGAGATCTTATTTCTATTGCATTTATTCTACTTTCATGCTACTTCGCTTCCATACATAAAGGTCAGTACAAGAACACTATTATGCACTGCCATTTAAGCTTTTTGGATAGGTTTTTGTTATAGTTTTAGTTCTTTTTATGGTTTTGGATAGGTTGCGATGGCTTTTTGGGTGGTTTTAATATTGTATATTATTATTGTATATAAAACGTACGATATATTCGTATGTATGTATTATATTATATATAATACATATAATGTTTCTTAAGACCGTTAAAAAGGAATATCATTTCTTATTAAGTTTTATTAATATGAAGGCAATTGAATGGTTGCAGTAAAATAGGCACTAAATACCAAAAAAAATTTAAAAAAATAAGTATGCAGTTTCGTTCTATATATCATAAAAAACAAAACTGCGTACTTACTTTTTTTATTATTTTTTTTTTTGATACTTTGATAGTGCCTATTTTACTTCAACCGTTCAATTAATTGTCTTCTTGGAAATCTGAAGACGCTTTTACTAGTATATTTTAATATAACTGAAGCATGAAATTGAGACGGCAGACATTTGATTTCCTGACTGTTCTTTTTTGAATTAATCTCAGAAACAACTTTCATGAACAATATTATTAAATATTCAAACTGAGAAGATGATTCCACAAAGCTATTTGAGGACAATATCATCATGAAAATACTCGGATTTCACTGATTTTTTTTCGATTTTATTTATAGTTACGTAAAGTTCAATTAGTTTGTATCTATTTAACGTATATACCAAATTAAAATATATCACTAATTGAACTTTTAATATTCTGAACTTCTTCTTCTTCGTATGTTAGGCCGGGTCACCCCGACACGACGTCGACTATATCACTGAGGTAATAATAATGTGTCCTTGTCTTGTTCAGTTCTGAATAGTGCCTCGACTGTTCAAATTCCCGTCCAATCACTTTTGTTCCGGAGTCAGAAGATCAATCTTTTCTCCAAACTTTATAGTACTTAACTACCTGACTATTATATAAACCCTTACGCGTGTGTGGATTCTTTTAGGATGTTTTGACCATGTTTTAGTCTCCTCACCTTCACCGATACTACATATACGAATGTTAATAACATTATCAGTGGCGGTACTCCCATAGAAGCCCAGAAGCCCGGCTTGCGTAAGAAATTTTGAATCAAAACTTCTTCTGGCTAACAGAGGTTAAGCTATTGTGGCTTTTTCTCTGACGTCTGATGCGAACATTGTTAAAAGGTGATTTGGTGGGTTGTTGGTTTATGCGGGGGCATGATTACTTAGATTTGGGGGGTTTGATTTAAAATTTCTTATGCAAACCGTGCTTCTGGGCTTCTATGGGAATACCGCGACTGAATGTTATAAACCTAAAGGGTTCACGAATCGATACGCTATCGGTAGTAAAGTGAAAGTTTATTATTTCAACAACGCATTTTATTTCATGCAATTTCTATCAATATTTTTATTATAAGAGTGGCAAAACAAAACTAATTAAGAGTTTTCGTCTTCGAAGACGAAAGACGACGAATATTACGAAAGAAGATGAAAATTAATAAGTAAATTTTACACTAAAAATAAACATAGAAAAATTCCTAATAAAATTTTTTTTTTTCATTATTTACAGTGAACTTCTACCAAGAAATTTCAATCAACAACATCAATAATTTAATTAAGAGTTTGTTTATATTTTTAGTATAAATACATATTTATTCATTACGAATCCAAGTTATTGGCTTTTATAAACAAATTGTATGGTATTTTTTTTTACTTTGCTTTTTTAACATTTTTTAACACATTAATAATTTAAACCTATAATATAAAAAAAAGGTAGAAAACACACAAGGAAGAAACTTTAAAAAAAATAAACTCTTAAAAACGTGACCGGACGAACACCTTGTTTCGGAACTTGCGTACATTTTCAGACTTCTTGATGACTTGCAGCAATATAAACACTTTTAAGCCCTTATGATCTTCTTCTCTTCTTCCCTTTTTGTAGACTCAGGAGTCTGTTATTTCAGGCGGGTCCTCTTGAGATGCTGAACTCCAGCTTTCTCTCCACCGTTTCGGGGGTCTTCCTGGTCGGCGTTGTCCGTTTGGCGTTCCATGGAGAGCTATGGGTATTCTATTTGAGCTCATCCTTTCTACGTGTTCATGCCAGTATCGCCGTCTTTGACGTCCCCATCTGACCACATCTTCGACCTCGCAGATTTCTCGGATTGCTGTATTCCTAACTCGATCACGTAGGGTCTTGCCAGCTATAGCGCGGAGCGTTTTCATCTCGGTTGTCCTGAGCATGCTCTTTGTCTTGACAGTATCTGCCCTCGATTCAATGCCATATGTGAGGATTGGTCGCACACAGGTCTTGTAGATGCGTACCTTGCTGTCAGTCCTCATGTCCCTGTTTCTCCATATGACATCTTTCAGGCAGCCTGCGACTGCTGCAGCCCTATCCACCTGTGACCTTACTTCTCTGGGGAGGTCATTAGAGCTGGTTACTTCGCTTCCGAGATATCTAAATTGGTCCACCTGTTCAATTCCCTCCTGGCGTACGGAGACTTCGCATCTCAGTTGATTTCTTGCGAATGTCATACACTTCGTTTTTGGGGTGGATATGATCATGTTATATTTTGAACAGGATTCATCAAACTTTGAGAGCATTGCTTGCAAGTCGCTTTGATTTTCGGCCACGATTGTGGCGTCGTCTGCATAGCAAAGCATTTGCACCTTATAATCGTACCTTATAATCGTAAACGTTAATCCTATTATCGGATCCCTTTGAAAATTTATCATTAAATTATTTTTTTAAATATTTGCCGAAATCATAGCAGATATCAATTTTTGCTGCTGTTGAAGATTTCTGAAACATGTTTTTAAACTAATTTAATATTCTTATAATACTAAAAATCAAGTCAAAAAAATATTATTTAGACATAACGAAACTGCGACGTTTATTTAAATTCAAATCATCGGTATTTACATGTTTTATTAATTTCTAATGCTAAACTATACATTTCGTTATATCTATACTTAATCAATGGAGATCTTACAGCCTGGTTTGATATCAATAAAGGTGTCAAACAGGGTTGCGTAATGTCCACGTGGTTATTTAATCTGTATATGGACAAATGTATGAAAGAGCTGAAAGGGTTGGATGTAGGTGCCAAAATGAGTGGAGTGTCAGTTAGCTGTCTCTTGTATGCGGATGACGCTGTCCTTCTTGCAGACAACGAGCATGAACTACAAGTCCTGGTGAATTGTATGTATAAGGTATGCATGCGAAATGATCTGATGATGAATGTTAATAAATCCAAGGTAATGATTTTTGAAAAGGAAGAAACCATGACAGTCTGCAACATTAGCGTGAATGGTGAAAATTTGGAAAAAGTAGTTGAGTTCGTGTAATTAGGTAGTATGTTTACAAGAGATGGGCGAGTGGAGAGGGATATTGAAAGAAAGGTTGGGGCAGGCAACAAAGTGAATGGTGCACTTAAAGTTGTCATCGCAAACAAAAACCTATCCAAAAAAGCTAGAATGGCAGTGCACAATGGTGTTCTTCTACCGACCCTTATGTATGGAAGCGAAGCATGGAACTGGCAAAAGAAGGATGAAAGTTGAATAAATGCAGTAGAAATGAGATCTCTTAGACGAATATGTGAATACTTTGTGTATGATAGAGTGTCGAATGAAAATATAAGAAGTGAATGCGGTGCGAATGATGGTGTCATGAACAAAATAATGAAAGGATCATTAAGATGGTTTGGACATATGGAAAGAATGAATGAAGAAAGAATGGTAAAAAAATTATACGTTAATGATGTAAATGGAACCATAAATAGAGGAAGACCGAGGAAAACGTGGCACGATCAAATAAATCAAATATTGAATGTCGGCCATGTGAGGAGTCAGAGAAATCGACGCGCGTGCATGACACGATGTATGAATGTTGAGGAATCGAGAGAAATGTCAGGAAAGAAAAGTGTGGCAGTCCATTATTTCTGCCTACCCCTTCGGGGAGACGGCGTGATGCTTAGTTAGTTAGTTAATCAATAAAGTATCATACACTACTTGTTGCTGAATTATTTTCATGATGGCATATTTCTCATGCTGCATATTTTCCGAGCGCAAACTTTTACGCTTCCTGGAAATATCCGGACTTTGCGAAAGCGTTAAAAATTGATTCCTCTTCCAGGAAATGGAGAACAAAGGCTGACTCTAACTTCGGGCGCCACTCGCTGGAACTCGTCTGTCGTCTTGTTGACCGATCGCTTCAGCGATCAAAACTTAGTAGATACTTGTTCCCTATCTCCTTACTCCTTTCCTTCTTCATACAGAAAACATTTCGCTTAGCAAAAGGGTGACAACTCTTGAAACTTAAAGTATCATTTACAGAATTATGTTTCATTTATGAAATAAGTTCTGAAACTTTTCCTTTGAGTCTTTATTAGAATATATCTGACACTATAGAATAGAATAGAATATTAAATTACAATAAAAAAATAATCAATAAAATAATATTGTAATAATTTGTATGGATATTATAGAAGCGAGAGAAGTATGTCAGGAACGAACAATGTGGTGATAGCGATTTCTGAGGTTTCTCTACATGAGGGAGTATGGTAGTTATCCGTGGCTCTATCCCACGGCATTTCTTATTGAAATTCTCGGAACCAATTCTTAACAGCTTCGAAGAGATGGGCATCTCATTACCCATTTCTTTAAATTAATCAGAGGATATTTCAAAAACTCGGCCGTGTTAGAGGGTGTTGGTCTTTTTGTCCCTGATAGATTTCTCCGTCAGCGACAGCATAGATTGTTTTACCTACCGGCCACCAGAACCAATCTGCCTCTGGTTGGATGAGCAATTGAGGACCGTTTTCACAAAGCGAAATATCTACAAAATGTATATTTTTCAGCAAAAGGTTTTTTCATGTTGAAAATAATACGTTTTTTATGAAATCGCAATATTTGGACCGCTGCAGCTTCGCACATATACCGTTTTGTTAAAATTCTATTTCACCAATCGATAGAGCTCACATGGAAGAACCAATTTCCATAAAAAAAAACTTTTGTGAAAACGGTCCTCAATTAGTCTGCTGAACGCAGTCTCCTCGGAGATCGACATCTTTCATATTAGTGAAGGTACGTTCAGGAGACAACCATCTCTAATGCGTTCCTGGTATTATGTTGTATTTTTATAATATTAGGTCCTTACATATGAAATTGGCGTTTTGTATGGGAGGAACATAAAGTTGATTTTTTTTAAATATAATATATTTATTTAATCAAAGTATGTACCATTGCTATCTATGCACTTTTGCCATCTCATAGGTAGTTCATCGATCCCTTTACTAAAAAACCATTCGGACGGGAATCAATAAAATCTTTGAAGTCGGTTTGGACTGCCCCATCGGAGATGAATTTTTTCCCTTGCAAGAAGTTTTCCAAATTTCGAAAAAAAAATAGTAATCTGTTGGGGCAAGGTCCGGAGAGTACGGTGGATGTCTTAGAAATTCCAATTGAAGCACTTCTAATTTGGTAGCCGTCTGTTGTGCAGTGTGTGGTCTAGCGTTATCATGAAGCAGCAGTGGCCTAGAGCGATTAACCAGCCTCGGTTGTTTAGCAGCTAGCTTTTCCATCATGGTTTGCAGTTGCTGTTAATAGACATCTGCCGTAATCGTCTGGCCAGATTTAAGAAAGCTGTAGTGAACGACACCAGCACTAGTCCACCAAACGCTCACAAGTAACTTTTTTGGAGTCAATTATCGCTTGGGGCATGGTTTGGCTGGTTCGGCAGGGTTCAGCCATTGGGATGAGTGCTTCCGATTATCATACAGGATCCACTTTTCATCACAGGTAATGATTCGATTCAAAATCCCTTCATTATAGGGCCGGTTGAGTAATGCAACGCAGCAGTCAACGCGCGTTTGTTGATTTGGTTTACTCAATTCGTGAGGTACCCACCTTTCAAGCTTTTTCACCTTCCCAATTTGCTTCAAGTGGATTAAAACAGTTTTAGATAACAAACTAACTAACACCGCAGCCTGCAGCTAACTCGGACGTGGTTTGCGATGGATCCGCTTCCACAATAGCCTTCAATTCTTCATTATCAACTTTGGTCTCCGGCCGTCCACGGGGCTTGTTCTGCAGGTCGAAATTTCCAGAACGAAAACGTTGGAACCAAAAACGCACTGTGTTTTCTTTTGCGGCACCGTCGCCATACACATCATTAATCCTTCGAGCCGTTTCTGCAGCACTGGTGCCACGGTGGAACTCGTACTCGTAAATAACGCGATATTTCAAGTTTTCCATTTTGTAAACTGAGTGACGCAAAGAAAAAAAACAATTGAGGAAAAAACAAATGAATTATAATTTTCGAAACACAAATACTTGAGTAAATAGCTGTATAACTTTGAATTTGGAATTCCTAACCAAAGAGAAGATATTTGAGATCAAAGTTGCCAGTACGGTAAAACGCCAATTTCATATGTAAGGACCTAATATTTTACCTGTACTCAATAGATGCCTTAAACATTTTACGGTTTGTAATGTCTTTTGAGTTAGTAAACTGATTTGATATGATTGATTTGATAATGGCTAATTAGTGATTACGCGAACAGCTTTTCTTTACACAAAATTAAGCACTTTATTATTTGCAGACATTTTTTTTATCTTATAGCTATAAAAAGTTATATTTATATATGCATCTCTTTAGTCCCCCTAGAGACTACAAATCAGAAATCGAGATCAGTCGGAAAAAAATGTATTTGGTTAAGTACAAAACACTGATTAAAGTGAAGGTACTAACTGACTAGATAGACAAGATTAAGAGACTAATTTAACGAAACTAAAATAGCACACCCACATGCGTCGATGCTAATGAGTTGACACGAACTTGATTAAACCCGAACTTAGTAATACTCTAGACGTGTTTAAAGTCATCTTCGAAATCTAATATAGTGAGTAAATGATATTATGTCTAAGTTTATGGCTTACCCGTATTAATACGTATTTATTTTATTTATATTCATGTATCTTTTTTTGCCCCACAACTTTTTCTATCATAACAAACCTCAAATGGGTTATCTAAAATAGGAATTATCAGTTTTAATAGTATAACTTAATGATCTATGGGTTAGCTGTGATCGTTTTAGAAAAACACATTTCTAATTCTAAATATTGATTTCGAATTAAACATAGAAACCTTTAAGCCTACCCATAACACAATGGCTAAAATTATATTCATATTGTAATATAGAAATCGATGACTTGTAGCGTTTTTTATAATTTTTTATCAAATCAAATCAGTTTATTAACACAAAAGACATTACAAACAGCAAAATGTTAAAGGCATCTATTGAGTACAGGTAAAATATTATAAAAATACAACATAATACCAGGAATGCATTAGAGATGGTTCGACATTAGGAAGACAAGATACTTTCTAAAGTCAAGAGTTTTTGTCTCCTGAACGTACCTTCATTAATATGAAAGACGTCGATCTCCGAGGAGACCGCGTTCAGCAGACTAATTGCTCTTCCTACCGGTGTCACTAGAGGCAATGACAAATTATACTCCATGGAATCATACACTTAAAGAGGACAGCCCCAAACATCTAACCAAATTTACTCTAAATCTCTCTCTTTTACGTAAAAGATACACTGCGAGAAAAATAGAATCTTGCAGCATAGTTCACCAAATACGCTCAAAACGCAGCACTGTTTCGGATATGTGGCACTTAAAACAAGTGCTTTAATTGGTGTTTTTCATTTGAAATGCAATTAAAGGATTTGTTCATTACATCAATATCAATTACATCTTTCCGATGTAATTGATATTTTGTATTGATTATTGTTTTTTATTTATATGTTTATGTGTGTATATGTATGTATCATTAAACATTTATGTGATATTATGGTAACATGTAATGGACTTTCTGTATTGTATCTTTGCGTGTTTTTTTATGTATGCAAATCAAAATAAATTAAGTAAATAACAAAACATATCTAAAGACCTTAACAAACTATTTTGAAATCAATTGTGTTAGTAAAAGATGCACACCTGATTTAACTATAATATATTTAAAATGTTCAATAATAATCAGTTGTTATGTAGTCAAAAATGGATCAATCTTTAATAAAATAAAGTGGTATACCCCTGACAACCATTTTTTAGTTGTCTTATTTCTAAGGATGAAATGCCGCATGGGTTAAAGTGTGACAGTCCATTATTTCTGCCTATCCTTTCGGTCAGATGGCGTGATGGTTAGTTAGTTAGTTAGTTAGTTCTTATTTCTAAGTATTGAAAATTGGAAATATATTTGCTGATATTATATATTTAACCAAAATAATGCCTTTGATTTTGCATTTCCCTGTGAATTCGGGTTTTATCTCTATAATCCTTTTTATTTTAAATACAAGTATTAAAAGAAAAATTATCTGCGTTAATTGAAATTGGCAAATCAACTTTTTTGTCGGTAATTCAATAACTTTGTCGAGCTTCGTAACTTATTCGAGAATATAATATTATATTACAATAAAACTTTCCAATGATATCAAATGAAAATTGACAAGTATGAAATAAATTGAAATTGACAACAGCACCAAAAAAGGAAGTATATTTAGTTACACAGGTATTTCACGGTGAATCAGTTATTTGGCCAAAAATGATTTTAATCTAAACATCTTTTTGTTCAAGGAATCCGGTTAAAAAGATTGTAGATTTTTATAAATATTACAAATGATAATTTAATCAAAATTACTTCACCTCTTTTATCTCGTTTATAGCACAAAGGACATCATAATTAGTTTAGGATAAAAGGGCGAATATTAGATTGGCGATCTTCATTCACACCAACCCTACCGATAGCACAATAAATAATTACAGCAAGCATAGCGAAATAATTATCTTCAATATATATTAGGTACACGTATTATTGAAAAATTCTGTTTATTTATCACGTTTATTTTTTACACGATAACAGTTAAAAATACTAACTTTTTGAATAAATAAAAACTGTGTTATAAATATCACTATTGATTATATTTTATCACCACAGCTGTTTCGCTTATTGATGTTAACATCGTCAGGTCTTACAATCAACTAAAAAATACATCAGAGAGACTTAGTTTATGTACAAAATTAATAGGAGACGAAGAAACTACACACAATATTGTAAACAATTATAATAAAGATCGGGAAAAAACAGTTATTAGGTTCAGTGACAGAAATTCAATATTGATACGTCAAACAAAATTAGGAGAAAAAAACAGGGAAGCAAATCACATTAATAGAAAAGGGTTCGACAATTAATTGGTTGACTCATCAATGTTGAATTTCTGTTACTGAACCTAATTACTGTTTTTTTTCCATCTTTATTAAAGTTTATTTCTCTTTTTATTTTTTATATACTTTGTATATACAAAACTTACATTAAAAAAATTAAAATTACATAGACATGTTTCGGACAACCAGTCCTTCTTCAGTGATACATATTATGTATCACTGAAGAAAGACTGGTTGTCCGAAACATGTCTATGTAATCTAAATTTTTTTAATGTAAGTGTTGTATATACAAAGTACATAAAAAAGAAAAAGAGAAATAAAGCATCTACAACACAAAGTATGGCGAATGTAGAACAAATTTAATATAATTGTTTACAATATTGTGTGTAGTTTCTTCCGCTCCTAATAATTTTGTATATAAATAAAGTCTTTCTGGTATATTTATTGTTTCTTGAATAATGGTGTAAAACTCCATATTTAACAATTAATACGAATGAAAACGTCAGTTTTCTAGAAGATTTATTATATTTTATGGGAATGACATGTTTGGTAATGCCTTAGAACGGCGAAACATGTCATTCCCGTAAAATATAATAAAACTTCTAGAAAACTGACGTTTTCATTCGTATTAATTCTTTCTAGTGTATTTTTTAGTTGATTTTAAGACCTGAAGATGTTAACATCGCTTAGCGAAACAGCTGTCGTGACAAAATATAATTAATTGTGATATTCATAACAAAGTTTTTTTTTATTTAAACGGTTAATAATGTTGAAATATCAGAGTGTTTCCGCCAAAACAAAGGATTATCTAGTTAAAATTACTATTTCAACTACAAATGAATTGACTGTCATCACTGACTTTGGTCTAGTGCAGATAGATGAAATGGAGATAGATTAGCTACCTACCACATTTTATGAGAATCAATATAATAGCTTAAAATATATTGTACAAAGTAATTGGGTTTAAAAAACCTGTTGTATAAATTTTTTTAATTAGGTGTAAAAATAAACTCTTATTTAATTACAATAAATACGAGTAGATCATTTTCACCACTATGTTTTTACTTCCGATCAGTTTTAACAATATCTGTATTCTTATTTTTTGTTTTAATGGAGAAAACATGGCAATATGAATGGCTTGATTGACTATTTAGTGGAAAAATCACTGAAAATCATCATACATCATTAAATTTATATTATTTTAAATGACTACAAACAAAGGAAGCAAAAAAATCAAGATAAAATATAATTAATAATTTCCAATAATTGCTTCACCATCAAACTGTCAAGCAAACCCTTTTATATTGTGTCTCAACCCCTAACAATGCTCTAAAGATGTTAACAAGAATAATTTTGTAAAAAGATTTTTATCGTATATAGTTAAAAATTATACCTATTATTTTTAGAAATTAAGGAGGCGCGAGAGAGTTAATTGGCTGGAACGTCGCGAAATGTGTAACCCGTACGAGCATAATTGTTGCAGTTAAATATCAATCTAACACTAATGGCGTTACAGTCTATATTGGTTTCCACTGGTATCCTCTGATAACTTCAACGCAAAGTCAAGCACAAAACTTTTCGTCTTTTAAGAGCATTGTCTCTGCACGACAAATTGTCAGTACCTACAGTACAGTAAAAAAGAATATTTGTTAAGAAATTAAAAAATGTTAATGCGTGTAATCAAACTAAGAAGTTTAACTTCTACTGTGTAGCAGTCTCATTTCAATTTTCTTCGCCATTGGCAGGTAAACTTATTCAACAAAACGTTATGTATTTATGATTGTGTTATAAATAATTCGACCGGTGGAAAGAACATTTGCATCGCGCACGGATGATATCCACAAGGGTGTGCCTACTGTAATAAGCACCGCTACCCTCCCGCAGAGAATGCCGACTTAAATATTAAACCTTATAGCGCAGAATCCCGTGTTATTTCTAACCCTCCTATTGTTTAATCCCTTGAAACAGATAAAGGAAACAAATGCTTAGCCCTAGTAATAACAATGTCACCGACCAATTCAAAGGCCTATTAGTTTTATAGCATTAAACCATTCGGATTTATAGCATAAACTCATCATCGTCATCGGCTGTCCCTCGTATCCGAGGAAGACTGTTCTTCACAGTTATGGGTCCACAAGTGGGTAAAGAGCCCAATCCTGGACTCACACACTCTAGGGTATCTAGAGCAAGGGAAATCGTTGGCAGTGGAGCCGACACCGTATCTCGAAAGTCTCTCCTTTCTCCTCCCCCTCTCTGCGGTGTCGTCTCTTGCGCTTTGCTTCAAAGTCCGGTGTGCCTTAATGTTTTGCTATTCTCCACCAAGGTGCAGTCTTTTCTCAGCAATCACTATCTGCAGTCTTTTCTCAGCAATCACTATCGATGTTATTCCTTTGGAGGTTCGCTTATAGGGAATCCTCTGACAACCGTGTTAACGTTTTCTTTGGGTCAGCTAAGAGTACAGAATTTTCCTTGGGAGTCTCGTCTCAGACATTCCAATGACGTGGCTAGTTCAGCGCAGTTGTCTCTGAATGATGGCAGCCTCAATACTCGCCATATTAACCTCAGTAAGTATGTTTTCATTTGTCCATTTGGCGAAGCATACTTTATATACAATACATTATATGTATATTAAATGAAAACAAATTTATATGTGTGCATATCTGCACAACCTGAAATCGAAATAATCTGATTATTTATTGTCTACTAAACACAAAATAATTCATATGAAGACTACAGGGGAAAAACAAGGAATGTCAGTTAAAATTCAAAATAAATGTAATAATGCCATCTAGCGCCATTTGTACGTATCTATCCACAGTAAAATTTTCATATTCAAAAATCATCTGTGTCATCGACTATGGCCAGATAATTGATTGCTAATTGCTAAGAAATATATAGACTTTGATTAGCTTTATTCGCAATTTATTCAAATTAACCTTCTACTGACATTCCTTATTTTTCCCCTGTAGTCTTCATATGAAGTACCTACTTAAACTTAATCATGACTATCATTCATGAAAGTCCACTTTGAGAGCCTTCTCAAGAATTTTGAGCCATTCTTCCCGGTCCATCGCCGCATTCTCCAAAACACCTCGAAACGACCTGAGATCCCCCTCCACGACAGCCATCCACCTTATTTTGGGTCTTCCCACACTTCACCACCATCTTGCCAAATAAATTGACAGCGGAGGCGGGAGAGATGGTCGATGAACTATGCAAGATCAACAGCTGCTTCCCATAATTCCAGGTACTTTAGTCTTGGCATCAGTAACGATCGGCAAGGAAACATTGAATAGTCACTCTCAAAACTAACATATTTATAAAAGGAGAGCCGATCTCAATTGATTGAAATAAGTCTATGAATAAGAGCATTCGTTTTAATAACTAGTTTTAAGCAAACTTTGAAACTCTTCCGTGACTTTAATAAGTTATGATTCATTAAGAAACAATTCTCTGAATATTTTTAGTGATGGTAAATATTTCAGGATTAATGACATCATTGTATTTGAACCACAAAGTTTCTTGCTCCTTCTTTGGAAACTATTTTAAATTATAGAAGCTTGCGTTGTATTCACTAGGTAACATTTTGTGTTGTGTAATATAAAAGTTTAATCTTATACACAAAAGTTGGGATTCAAGTAAGCAAGTCCAGTTCTTCAGAAAGTATGATAAATTGCGCAGACTTAATATAACCATAAAATGTCTCCGTATTACCTGGCGGTAGGAAATTAGTTTACGGCTTAAAGTTCTTAACTACTTTTAAGTGCCAACTATAATATTTTAAGCTAGTAAGACGCCTGACGTATTAACGGATTTGTTCCACGTAATACAGGGTGCTGCAGCATAACTTCCTTTTTTTAAATAGGAAGTTAGAGCGCTAGTAGTCTCGTTCGAGAGGCGGAATCATAAAGTTGTGTCCCGACACAGTTTAGTTGTAATCATGCGTTGGAACAGTAAGAAGCGTGCGTTTGCCGTTGGGGCCTACTTTTCGAACGGATGTTCAAGGGTGTGGCAGCATAACTTCTTTTTTTCAAAACTGAATAAAACCCATTGTATGAATCCGATAATTTTTATTGTAGGCACATATCTAAAGTTTTATTTTACTTAGTTATTGAAGATCAAATCAGGTAGGTACGACCCCCATTCTCCATACACTGAGTAAACCGATTTCTGGCGTTTGTTGTGACTCTTGGCAGCATATCAGGCGTTATCTCGGCAATTTCTTCCTGGATGTTGGTCTTTTAATATTTTAGAGTCCCTGGACAGTTTAAATAAACACGGGATTTCTGTCACGGGTTGGCTGTTTTGAGGGAACACTTCCCAGAGCGCCTCATCTCAATTAGGGGCGATTTGGAGTGGCCGGCCCGCTCTCCCGATTTGTCCCCTTGTGATGTTTTTCTATTGGACCCTAAAAGATTTGATTTGGGTTTTAATAAGTTTTTAAAAAAGGCAGTTATGCTGCCGCACCCTGTATATAATACCTGAAATGTGTGAATAAGTTTCTTGTATATTCGTATTCACTCTACATTACAAGATTATTAAGTTTGCTCGGGTTATTAAAATATTTTAATGGGAGTTTGTTGTAAAATATAATTCATTATTATGAATTTAAATTCGCACTAATATAATTAATCAACCCCTTTTTTCTAACATAATTTTGGTATCTACCTATGTATTATTTTATAAAACAATTATAAAAATCTCTTTTCTATTCGCCATCCTCTTTTGTGGATTCATTATTGAGTAACTTTTGAAAAACACTTTATTTTTAAATAATTTCGTGTACTTAATAATGAAGAGTACATTTCGAAAAATGATAGTGAAAAGTGCAAAGAGAGTTGTGAATATACAGTAATTATCAATAGTTATACAAATAAATTGTTAAATTAAACCACAAATCTCATTCGGAAGTGTATCTGTTATTTATACAATTTTAAATAAATAACTATTATTTTAATTAATACGAATGAAAACATCTGTTTTCTAAAAAAAAAATATTATATTTTATATTTTGCCTGTTTATTACGAGGGTTGTCCGTAAAATAAGTATCCCTATTTTTTTTTTCACAATGAAAACCATTTTTATTTACAACGAGCAATACATCATTGGAAAGCTTAGACTTTCAGCTATTTTTCTACATAGTCTCCGTTGACATCAATGCACTTTTTCATCCGGGTCACCATCTTTTTGATTCCCTGGTCATAGAAGTCTCCCGCCAGGCCGTGAAGGTAGCTCAGAACCTCTTCTTTCAGCTCCTCTTCGTTTGCAAAATGCATTCCACCGAGTACATAAGATAATGTCTAAGATAGGCAAAACATGTCAGTCACATAAAATATAATTAAACCTTTATAAAACAGACGTTTTCATTCGTGTTAATTATATAATATGAAGCTTTACAACATTGTTCAAGAAACAATAAATAACTATTATTTTAATATTGTATAATGAAAATACTTGTTCCCAGATTATTCTAAAAGAATAGTTTAAGTACTTGAAGCATTATTCAAACATGTACAACCACAATCTAGTTTAATATTGTTTCCTTTAATATCTGAATCTTGTATCACCTAAACATTCTGATAATAGCTAGCATATCATATCCTTTATTGAGTATTGAGGAATTATCTTTATGTTTCACATTAGAAAACTGGAGCGTTCCTTTAGAACATGGCCCAGAGTGGACGCCTCTCGTGTCAAAATGAGTTGGTTACAAAATATGCAAGTCATTATGAATGTTGTTTTGGTTTGTTTCGGTTTGCCTCTGCCGATATTACGAGTAGTTTGGCCGCGAGGTTTCCACAAATTACTTAAAAGGCTACCCATCGCCATAATTTTACAGCCACAGAAATTCCCTAATAACTTTACGTTTGTACAAACAAGAAAAATATTTTTATTATTATTACAAGACTGTTTTCTGGCAATTTCTCTAAAGAAATTATTTTACCGCTTGTAACTTAAGAGCTAAAAAAATTCGGTGAAAACGAAAAATGTACTGCCCGTATTTTGTTTTAATTTTAACCTAGCTTTTTGTTTTTAGTTTTCCTGGAATTTGATGTATTCTATCCTTATACTGTTTTTAACTTTCTGCATACTTCAAATAAAATTCAAGATTTATATACAATTTTCTGATTTAACGTTTTCGAAAAAAAGCAATTTAAATGACTAATTTAGAAATGGGAAATGTCCCCGGGGATAGAGAAGATGGACGGCTACATTGATTTATCCCGACATACCTCTCGGAAATACTCAAACTTCACGATACCCACGATCGTAGATTTTTCCTACTAGAGAAGTATAAACTAAGTACCTACCACGATTAATGTCGTCTTTACCACTTACCTGAAAAATCTAAGTAATACTATCTAAGTGAAAACATTTCTAAAAGACCAAAAGCAAAAATCTCTTTAATATTGTCATTTTAATTCTTTTATTTCATTTTGTTTCTAACAAACTAACCATCATGCCATTTCTTCGGAGGGGTAGGCAGAGATCAGTCCTAACACACTTCTCTAGATTCCTCTACATTCGTACATCGTAACATCCACGCTCGTTGATTTTTCACACATCGAATGTGGCTGCACCTTCGTATTTGATTCGTTTGGTCATATTGTTCATGGTCTTCCGCAACAACTTCGCTTTCCACTCACACTTTTTGAATACAACATTTTGACCATTCTTCTCTCGTTTATTTCTTTCGTATATTCAAACCATCTCAGGGATCCTTTTTAAATTAAATTATGGAAGAAATGTAAGCAAATTATGCAATTTTTCACCTTATTTCTTTGTTTTTTCGCACATTCTTCTCGGTGATGTAATTTTTACGGCATTTATCCTACTTTTATCCTTATTTTGCCAGCTCCAAGATTCGCTATATCATAATTAGTCTTAAACTAATTTAATACATCAGGATTGGCACTAGAAATCCATTACGTTCTACTGGTTTTGTTAACATTTTATTTAATAAAAAGGACCGCTTTCACCCAAAGTCTGTTAATTCAGTAAATGAAAATATTGTAATTACATACAAAGAGTATAGATAAAGTATCAAAATAAACTATTTTATTTAAAAATACTTAAATATTTGAATAAATATAATTGGACATAGCATTTTTACAACACTTTAGTACACTTGGTTGTGACACAATCTTTTTCAATGAACAAAAATTTTATATTCAAAATTTTGTACATTGAAAAATGTTGTCATAACCGAATCATGTCTGTGAAAAGTATAATAAAGTGGTGAAAAAAGTTTAAGTGCTGTTATGTTTATTCAAATATGAATCCACAACACAAAGTAAAGGCGAATATGGAATAAATATTAAAATATTTTATTTTGATACGTCATGTAACTTCCATTAATAAAACATTAAATATTAAATACTAATCGTGTAAAATAAAATACAATTGTGATACAAAAATCAAAGTTTATGCATTAACAGTTTAAATACTTCGTATTAAACGTAACTACATACGTACATAGAATCTATGTGCAAAGAATGTTGATTAATTAAATTTTTAGCTGAATGTAGTCTATAAATAACTAACATTTTCACACTTATCCTTGTTATGCGTGAAAACGTAGTTTACTTGTGTTAACAAGTGCGAGATAATTTGATTTGAATGGAACTTTACGTAAATTTGTATAACTTTATCATGCCGGTAGCAGATTAGAAATATATGTATTTTTTTAATGTGCCAGAATTCATCTGATCGGAATTCATTATCCTTTTCAATGCCGAGGTCTTTTTCCAGGTCAATCCGTGTTCCGAGGCTGTGTTTTCTGTACTATGAGCGCGAATCTTTTTTACCCCGGGCAGGTGGCTAGCCTAACCCAGTGACCCTCCTCCTTTCTCATCCAGGCTTGGGACTGGCAACGGCGGAGTTCGCAATATCACAGTATCAGTTCACAGCCGCTTATGAAATCCCCTCCGGACACCGCCCACCTAGAAGACCACCTAAGAGATGGAGGGACAGCTGGATCTCATCATCCGACGAGACATGATTTCTGTGTCACAGATTGTCAGATCTATTAAAAGAAGAAAAAGAAGAAGAAGGAATTCATTCATTCATCAATGCCTAAAATTCTCATATTTTTATGCTTTAGATAACAGGTTCTCTAAGTGGGCTGGGGGGAAATAGAAGCAATTGAAAGGCGATGAGTTAAATTTTGGATTTAGGAGGTTTTGCTCTAATCACCGCGCTGGGCAGGCGGGTAATGATCGCAGAGTTTGCCTAATTGTTCCAGTGGCACTGCTGCCCGTTACCGGTGTTCATTTGTACAAGTAGTTATCTAGATGGTTATCCCGCTATCTCTTCGGTCGCCAGATCCTCGTTTGTTAATTAACAGGGGCAGGTGAGGTTGACAATACCTCATGTTCTCACTTCCAAAATACCACAATGCCTCAAGGAATAACCTTGAGGAACAGATTCAGAAACGAATTTATTCGACAACAAACCGAGGTGACTGAGGTGGCTCTGAGGATCCCTCTCTCTAGTTTCAATCCTGGGATTAGTTTGCAGCAATTTCCTATATTCTTCTCTTTTATTCTTCCCTGCCTTGTGCGGCTCTTTTAAAATCTGCATATGATGAGCAGCGCTATCTAACTATGGCGAAGTGAAGTTATAACGTCCTGTCATTGCTTAATTATATAAATTCCTCTCTAATTAGACAAGACAGTGCTTCTGTATAATATAATATATTCATTTAAATTTGAATTTTTAAATTTTTATTGAATCGCTCTTTACATCATAACAGCATGAGCCAAATCGATATAAAGGGTATTATAGCTATTGTAGTGATTCTCGTGACATTTAATAAGTAGCTAATCACGTTACTTTTATTGTCACGTGATTTCTACACCAGACCAAAGACAATGTGACAATCACACTGCCCTCGCCTGGAATCAATGCACTTACCACTCGGTCACGAAGGTCGTCGAATTATACTTATATTTTGAAGAATAGAATAGATGTATTACACCGTGTCACCTGTATTCGGCTCACGGCACTGCCGCGGCACACTGGTTGCGGAGCACTGGTCTAGAGGGCAGAACGCTTGGCTAATTTTATTTAATTTTTTATTTTTTAAACCCAATTTGGGTTATATGGTTACATTTTTCGATCTCTTAATTATGTATTGTTTCAGATATTTTTTATATTGAGTTGTAGTGAGATTCCTTTTGTCTTTTGGTAGTTTATTGTAAAGTTTCAGTCCATTGTTCAATATCCTTAATTTTCCTGGCTTAGTTCGTGCAATCGGTAAGTGATATCTGTCACAGTTCCTGGTCCAGTGTCTGTGTATGTCTGAATTTTTAGTTAATTTGTAGCTGCGGTCTGTTGTCTTTTCCATGGTCACTCTGTGTACAATTTTTAAGGTCTCATATTTGGTCAGGTCTGATATGTCCATTTGTTTTGTTTGTCTGTAAACTTGTATGGTTGGGGTAAGGTAGTCAATGTTATATGCTAATTTCATTATTTTATTTTGTTGTCTGTGGAGTCTAGAGAAGTCCTTTTGGTTTCCTGTCCCCCAGAATGGAATCATATATGTCGGTCGGCTTTTTACATACGCTTCGTACATCATAATTTTTTCCCTTCTTGGTATGTAATTCTGTATTTTGTAGATGAGGAAATATAGCGATGCTAACTACTCTGTTAGGTTGTCTATGTGTTTTATCCATTTTAGTTGTCTGTCCATATCCAATAATCCAGGGACATAGACCCGATTCCTTCTTCATAATAACGAACCGTTTTCTGCTCATTTTGAAGATGGTGTTATAAATTCGAACATTCTTTTAAAAAAAAAACGAAGGCCAAAAGAGATCCTAAAAAAAAACTAATTCAAAATAACAAAAAAAAAACATTGTTCGATTTGCGGTACAGCTCAAGGTCAACTATTTCATTAAGATTATTTATCCTGGGCGAGTCTCATCCATTTTCTTATATGTATAGGTTAGTGAACAAAAAATATGTTTTTAAGGTAAATTTCACAAGGGTTCTTGAGCATATTATTCTGAAAAAAGACGTAGGTTCAATAAGTTAATGAATATATGCTTTAATTAATTAAATTTCGTTAATTTCACTTCTTGTTGCCAAATACTGTAGGTTGACGAAGATCAATATAAACTTAATTTATTAATATATTTTATCAGCTAATAGTTTTGAATAACCATTTTATTTCGGCTAAAACAATGGACTATTTATTTAATTTATTTTTTAATACAAAAAAGCAAAAAACGTTTTGAAGATGAAATGCGCGATCTTTCATGAAAATCCTAATGGAAAATTATGAAAAACAACATGAAAATTCCAGAGAAAATATGCCGTAAGTTTCCGAGTTCTCCCTGCGGTGATATATCGGAGTCAAATTTAATAAAAAATTCCTCTGCCTAGAGACATAAAAATATTACAATATAAAAACTTCTCAACACATAATAAGTACGCTTTATATATGTTTCTGAATTGTAAAAAGATAAATGGTATAAAGATAGTTACGATAATGTTAATATTAATTTATGTCGATATATCTCTATTTAATTATATTAACCTCTAGTTCGTTACCGCAGTAGTTTCCTAGTTTTCTGTCAAAATAGTCTGAAATTCCATATTTTGATTCTAAGCATTATGCTTTTCACTGCATTGGCTTTAGTCTGGTAACTTAAGCCGATTTTCATGTCTTTTTTGGAAGAAAGTGAATCGTTTTGGATATTTAGTATGTTTTTATTTACATATTAAAGATACAGAATTTTTTTTTTAATAATTTAATAGTTTATTATTATTATTATTATTATTGATCGAAGTTGGCACCTCGAAAAAAAGCGCGTG
The DNA here is from genome assembly GCA_022606425.2 of Lepidostoma basale. Taxonomy (NCBI): domain Eukaryota; kingdom Metazoa; phylum Arthropoda; class Insecta; order Trichoptera; family Lepidostomatidae; genus Lepidostoma; species Lepidostoma basale. The sequence goes on along the minus strand of JAHDVF020000776.1, from coordinate 182,290 downwards.
GGTGGCCCCGTTGATTTTGGCTCTTGATGTTATCTGAAATCAAAAATTCTTGAAAATTCTTAATCTAAAGACATGTCATTCTGGTCGGAACTACAGAAGTTAAATTTTATGGATAAATAACAAAATGGCGGACTTTGAAAAAAAAAGTCAGCCAAGAAGGGGTTGTAAAATAAAAAGTTAGGGGTGAAAAAATGTCTCGATAACTACGTTAATTGTACGCGAATCTTTATTTACCCTCACCGTTGTCTTATAAATGAATAATTCCTGATGATTGAGATATTAGTTTGTAATACTCCATTATTAATTTAAAATAAAACACGATTGTTTCATGAATTTACTTGGATTTAATTTATATAATAAATTATATAAATAGTAGTGACAAATTTGTTTCGCCATGCGGGGGCATTTTCGAACAGCTTGCGATATTTAGATTCTCATCTTTCTCTTCACATAAAATAAAATAAAACTCCTAGAAAACAGATGTTTTCATTCGTTTTAATTATTCAATCCCACTGGTTAATTTAATCAATGATTTAATATGCACTTTGAGACTTTACTAAATAAAAATATGATGTTACGAAATATTTGAAACTAGGTTCCGAGTAAATGAAGAATGACTGAATAAATAATTACTTCTCCCGTTCACTCTTTACTTTGCAAATTAGTTCTTAAATCAATTGTAAAATTCGCATTACCATAGATACTGGTGGTTTGCCTCGCTAAATGAATACATTATGTCTACCCGCACAAAGACCTATGACCTACATTACTCCAATAAGCTTGAGCGGTAAAAACCCCGCTTGAGGCTGTTTCAAAACATAAAATGAGTTTTTCATGGAGGCAAAAAAACACTACTTTTCAAATTAACATTTTTATTTTACAACTATATTAAAGATATCATATAAAATTTATTTTTTTAAAACAGGAATAATAGTCAAATATAAACGCGAAGAATTTGTAGCAACCTTCTTTCATTTCTTCCTCTTAGCTTAGGTCAAAGACCTGTTTATGACGGTGAGTTGTCCAATGAAGTCAAGCCATCGCTCAATCTTTTTGGTGGTTTTCCTGGTAGTCTTATGCTGCTTGAGATTTTATTTTTAACAATTTTTGCAATTCTTATATTATCCATGCGGTCCACGTGGTCTCTCCAAAAGCGCCTTCTGCTTCTTTCCCATCTTACAATGTCCTCACCACCACAGACAGACCCTATTGTTTAATTTCTGATCCGATCTCTGAATGTTTTGCCTGCAATGGAGCGTAGGGTTCGAATTTCTGCTACTCTAAGAAGGTTCTTAGTTTCTATTAGTATCGACTCTGACCTATATTCCATACGTCATGATGGGACGGACGCATGCCTTGTATATCTTGACTTTACTTTCGGTTAGGATGTATTTGTTCCTCCATATGATGTCGTGCAAGCAGCCAGCCACGGCTGTCCCTTTGTTGCTGTGTGCTCGCACTTCGTCATATAGGTCACTGTGGCTACAGATCTCGACACCTAGGTAAAGTGAATCGCATGACTTGCTCAATGGGTGTTATCGATAGACTTACCTGTTTTAAGCATTTGTTTTTTTACAAATAGCGTTTTGATGCTTGAATTCAGCGTTTTGGAGCAAATAAAATTATAATTGATTATATATATTTAGCGTTTACATCACAAATATAAAGGTATAGTTTAAATATAATTTGCCAAACGATATACAATTTACTGTAGAAAACATTTGAAATTAATTAAACCTACAAGAAAAATATCGAGTAAAAATTAAATAATTATTAACGTACTAAAAAAAACGTTCTGTATCAACACTATTTGCATCATGTGCACATCACATGCAAATCACGTGATCATGACGTGACATCACGTGCAAATCACGTGATCATGACGTGACATCACGTGCAAATCACGTGATCGTGACGTGACATCACGTGCAAATCACGTGATCATGACGTGACATCACGTGTAAATTCCGTGATCATGACATGACATCACGTGCACATCACGTGCACATCACGTGCTCATCACGTGCACAACAAGTGCATATCACGAGCGCATCATGAGCGCACCAAGTGCACATCACGTGCGCGTTAGATCCACGTTATGTGCGTGCTCATCACGTGCACATCACGTGCATATCACGTTCACATCAACTGCACATCGCTGTGCAGTTCTAAACAGCGCCAGCGCCTTGACTGCTCTAATCCCCGTCCAAAATCACTTGTGTTCCGAAGCCAGGAAATCTGTCTTCTCCCCATACCTCAACGATTTTAAAACATTATTATTATGCCTATAACTATCACTTTAGCAAAAATGTCCTTTTCCACGACAAACTATTCTTGTGTTTCCAAATCGATATACTTCTGATGTACTACCGAGACATTTGTCTTAATCCCAGTCTAAAAACCATTTTTCATCTCATAATAAACGACGTAATTAATATAATATTAGATAAATTGTGTCGTCTATTTATACAACCCTTTCTTAATCCAGTTATAAAGCATGTCTTTTGTCATCAAAGTTAACTTATGTTAATACTATAAAACTTTTATTTATTTATTTGATTTGCATATACATCAAACTAATGATATAAAAATAGTCAAGAACTTTCTGGAGAGATAGTGAAGAAATGTTATGTCCAAAGCTCAACCCAATTAACACCCCTCACTGCGGCATCTTGAGGGACATTAATCTCCAATAAATATACTATAATCTCCTAGAAATATATATAACTACTCACATAAATTATTCATACTTCACGCTCAGCTGATATTCCGAGATATGAGGATTAAGTGTCTAGGAATTACGGTTCTATGAATTATTACAATTATTACATTATGTATTTGTATCTGATTTGTATTAATATAATATAATTTTTGCATCGAATGTAAATACAATACAATTTTTCTGTATTAACAATGACAAGACATAATGGTTTTTAACCTATCTTAATAAATAAAAACTATCTAACTAACCATCACGCCTTTCCCCGAAGGGGGAGGTAGAAAGAATGGACCGCCACATTTTTCTTTCGATATATATTATATTTCACTCGATACCTCAATATTCATACATCGTGTCATGCACGCACGTCGGGTTTCCCGACTCGCGTGGCGGACATTTAATTTAATTGTTAGTTGAATAAGAATTGTAAGTTGTACGAGTTCTAAGAATTGTAAATACATATGCTAGGGATGGGGATGAATGACACCATACAATTATCTGATGGAAGCAAGAGAAGCATATCTGTAAAGAATAGTGTAGCGGTTCATTATGGTAGTATATATGGTATACTCTCAGACATGATACGTTTGTTAGTTAAGCAGTAGTTTACTGAAATTGTAAAATATTTTTCGTTATTAAAATGTTGTGCTTTTGGTTCTTTATATATTTGCTTTATACCAAAATATAAAGGTTTATAATACATATTATAAATATGCGTATTTTATAAATTTGCGTATTTTTGGAACTTTAACAACTAATTTACAAAGTTTACGCCCTTTACGTGAATATCAATTAACATGTATCAGTGTCATGTGTAGGTTAATATTTTTTAAGCCGTTTTGCAAACTGTTTTAAAACATAAATATGTGTTATACGAGTACGTAAAGAAAATATGAGTGGATTAAACATAAGGTTTAAAATGTTTAGCAAAAATAAACCAAACTGTTTTGTATTAATGAAAAATTCACCCCTATTCCTTTGCTAGAAGAACCCTAAGATGACTCAATTATTTGTTGTCACACTAATTTCCTCTTGAAGATTAGCAACGAGAGCAGAAAGCTATATATACCGCCGTTTGTTACCAAGTCTATACAGTTAGTTTATATGTGAATTTGCTAAATAATTAAACTACATGTGTCTTGGAAAATGTTTCCAATAGCATTATCAAATTGCAAGGGCTTGCAAGTCGAAATATTTCACTCACATAAAATTTAATAATACTTCTAGAAAACGGACGTTTTCATCAGTATTTATAAAATTTCAAACAAAATTGTACTTTGTTTCTTGTTTCTGCTCGTCGAAATCAATCAAACTTTAAGGGTTGGCCATGTTAGAAGTTGGAAGAATCGATGTACGTGTATGACTCGCTGTATGAAGTGGTGGGATCTAGAGAGGTGTGTCAGGATAGAATAGTGTGGCAGTCCATTCATTCTGCCGATAGTTCGATCGTTAATTTATTTGTTTGCTATTTGGATTGTAAAAATAATTATTTTATTTAATACATCTTGCTTAAAATATAAAAAGATAAATAAAAACATTTATTCATTATAACGATCGTATTATTAAAGTGTAATATATCATATATTTATTGTATTATATGTGATACATATTTACTAGTTGCATTCCGTGAAATATTCACGAAAGTAAAGATTGTCTACCCTATAAACTTGGTTCGCTGCACGCTCGTAATTTATAATAAGTTTTATCTTTTTATTTAAAACTTTTTATTTTCCAACACGATAAAAAATGTATAGTTAACAATACCAAATTATTATCCTTTTGTTTTTTACACTACTGTCATACAACAACAATCAGAACAAATTTCAAAATAATACAGAACGTTTTCGGGCATTTGCGTCAAGTACATTTCGAATTACTTTCGGAGAGAATCGAAGTATTCCTCTCTCGCTATCTTGTTTTCAAAATATTATCATACTCTTTCTTTATATTATGATTGTGTTGAAAGAAAAAATGCAAGAATCCTGTCAAAGTTCAAACATGAAACGCCTCGACATGCTAAAATGGTTATTGCAATCATTAATGATTTTAATTAATTATTCACACAATTTTCCACTTCAAAACAAGCAGTGCTCTGATGAGAGCGCGCCGTAACATACTGTGCTCAAGAGCACTTGAAAGGGACTAAGCTTTAATAATCACCCGTCAAACCCTTCTTAAATCAAGGGAGATTATCGGAAATTTACCTTTTCCTATTTACAAATTTGAAAAGGGTTTCTAAGCTCGTTTATAAGATATTCTATAGCTGTGAGAAATATAAGATTTCGCTTTAGTTTAAGATTTTCCCTAACATTTGCTGTCATGTCGTATATTCAAAAGATTGTATCTTTGGAGATAGAGTAGACGAAATACAGGATGATTTTTTATTTAGCCTTGTGCAGCGTGTAGATGGTTCAGTTTCATTTTTTTTTTCAATAGTAAATGTATACAAGCGGATTCAGTCATGACTCTAATTTGCATCCGAAAACGTATTGTTTATTTTTTATTCTAACTAACTAACTAACTAACCATCATGCCGTCTCCCCGAAGGGGTAGGCAGAAAGAATGGACTACCACACTTTTCTTTCCTGACATATTTCCCTCGCTTCCTCAACATTCATATATCGTGTCATGCACGCGCGATGATTTCTCTGACTCCTCACATAGCTGACATTCAATATTTGATTTATTTGATCGTGCCATCAACATATACTTTTTTGCCATTCTTTCTTCATTCATTATTTCCATATGCTCAAACCATTTTAATGATCCTTTCATTATTTTGTTCATAACACCATCAATAGCATCGCATTCACTTGTTATATTTTTTATTCTCTTTTGTTATAAAAAAAAACTTATTTATAGAAAGGTATCTAAACATTCCCTTATATTATATGTTGTTTAGAATTGAAGGGTGGATTAATCGAAGATACCAAATATAATACAAAAAAAAAAATTATCCCAATTGCTATTAAACATAAAGATCAATAACTGTGCAAATATGCAAAGTGATTGAATAATATATAGTAGTTTAAACTTCATTATAAAAGTGCCACACGTGGTCTTGGTATGTGCAACAATAAATAGTTTTTTTTTCGCTTTTTCTTTGTTTTATATTGAAACCACTTACTCGTAGAATCTCTGAAATAACAAGCCTTCAATTGTACCTTATTTTCTTAACTTATTCTAGTTTAAATCTAATTACTACTTGCGAAACTAACTACAGTAGAACGTCGTTTATCCTGACTAATTGGGACCGGAGGTGTTCCGGAAATCGATTTTCCGGATAATTAAACATGCTTAAAATCTTTTAGCAAAATAAGGTGTAAATCCTTTTTTTTCCTCGGCTCATTTATTGATAATGAAATCACAAATTTTCATGCAAAATAAAATATGTCTGTAGGACATGTACATAAAAAGGCTTACATTACTCTACAGTACTGGAAAAATAATCAGAGTTTTTTTAACAAGGTTTTTCGTCTTTTTTTGCAGCTAAATCGCGTTCGTTTTAATAAAATCAATTGGATGGAGATGCTTTTCTTATACTTTTCAAACCATGATAGCGCAGTTTATAATACTGTAAAGGCTTCTCCGTAGCTGATCTGTACTCCTTCATCATCCTCATGTGTGCTTTCATCATCATCTTCATTCTCGCTCTCTTTTTGTACCAGAGACACAATTTCATAATCGTTCAACCCTCACCCAACGTTGTGTAGGTGTGGTGGGGTAAGCTTAGTGATGCGTAGGTCACAGTACAGAACGCTTCTCATCTTGGCTAGTCCGGATAATTGACGTTCCAGTTAACTGACGTCCGGATAAACGCCCTCTGGTATTTTAACTAACCAAACAGAATAATGAAATAAGCTTTTTCTTACAATATGCATTTGAAAGTTTTAAGCCCTAAAATGTTGATAGTTTATAAACTTCGTTCCACCCTGAGTTTATAAAAACTGCAGGGTTGAACGAAATTACTTCAAAAGAGCTCCAACACGGTCGGTCACGTAAAGCTTTCACCAGACGACAGCTGGAAAAATATATGCAAAGCGCTCGTGCGTGAAAGAAGTCATATGAAATATCACGTTACCATGATCCCTGTGAATAGAACAACTATTTGAAAACACATTTTCGTTATTCAAAACCAGATGGTGTAACTCGAAATATTATTCAAAAACTACATAATTTACATTTTTTTTTATTTCTGCAACTTGTGAATATGTTTGCTTGCTTCTTTGTTTTGTCATTGATTTAATACATTTTATTATGCTTCAGTGGTGTGCATTCTATACAAATTTTAAATAACTTATCTTACGAGTATAACGGTAACGATACTTTTTTTCTTTTTTTTCAGTAAAAAACACAGCTTGTGCGGAAAGCACGCCATCGCTTGAAGGATGTGTTGTCAACTATTTGTCTATTCTTCTAGATGTTCTTCTTCTCCTTTATCTTTTTCGGTCTATTCTCGTCCACTCCTAGACAAAGGCGTCCTCAGTTTACTTCCACGCCACTCTGTCTCTTGCAGACTCCATCCAGAATATCCCGACGGCGACGTCTCGGTTCAAGTCATCCTTCCACCGCAGTTTCAGTCGTCCTGGATGTCTCTTTGTCGTCTTTGGTCTCTAATTCAGCAGACTTTTAGTCTATCTTTCTTCCGAGCTTCTGGCTTCGTGACCAGCCCATTTCAATTTTAGAGTCGCCATGCGGTGGTTTATGTCAGTGACCTTTGTTTTTTTCTCTCACCGTATCGTTCTAGATGTTAATTTAGGGGGACGTGACGGCTGAAAAAATAAGTGATTTTCTGGAGTTTTTTTTACCAGGACTATTAATGAATGTGGGAATCGCGTTTTTTTTTAAGTGTATATTTAATATAGTTTTAGAAATTTTTTATTGAAAAATATTAAAGAGTTACAAAGTTATCTGCGCTGCTATAAAGTCTTAAAAATAATTCTCCCTCCTTGGTCGCATCGATTTCTTGAAAAGGGATAATCTGATAAATAAAATCGAAGTTCATTATAATCCATATAAATGTAGTTATCGTTGTACCTAGCCGATTTCTTTTATTTTGGGTTTCCACATAATGGCGACCGATTGAATAAATAATCTTATTTTGTATTCAAGCAGTCTTAAAATATAGTAAAAATCACAAATTTTAAAATACGCTGAAATAAACATGAAAAGATGAAAATCGGTTGTTAAGTGCTCGAGTTATCGATGCGACTAGTTTAAAAAAAAGTTTTGAGAAAACGCGTTTAAAATTTTTAGTCCCTTTTTCTTACTATAAATCGTGTATCTTCTAAAATACGAGTTTTTCTACTTATATGAAACTACCATATGATGGTTCTTTTCTATATCTCCAGTGGTGTCCTTGACTTTTTTAAATTTTATTGACCCTTTCCATGCGATTCTCAGCAGCTTTCACCCGGTTAGCGTCGCGGTCGGCGCAAGGACAGTCGGTCTACCTACTGTCACTAAAATGACTGTAACTCATTCATTTTTTTTTAATTTAGACCTTAAATTTTATACACATATTTACGGAGGTATAAACTTTAAATCAAAATAAATTCACCCAATCACAGTGGCTATCCTCCTTAATCAATATATTTGAAATAAAACTACAATACAATTAGTTTTAAATATTTTATTTTATTTTAATAATGATTACATATAAGTTTACGTATATTTTCAATAATTATCAATCAGAGGACAAAATTCGAATTAAATATTAACGTTACATCGATGATAGAAACCTTCAATAATGAAGGACACTCGATGTTCGTATTAATACTTAGTTTACTATTTTGCTTTAATTACACATTTCACCTTACGTCAAGTACTTACATTAATTAGTCTTTGTGTCGATTTGAAGTTCGTATACTCTCAAACATTCCCAGAAAGGGGATATTACAGGGGAGAGCTTTCAGAGTTATTTGTTTGCAAGTTTTTGAAGCCGTGTCCAGTAGTTTCCAAGCAGCTCAATGGTGATGCTTTTGCTTTTGTATACAAAGCTAAACTTAAGATAATAATAAAAAATCTAAGATAATGGCCGTTAAAAATATATTTACATCAGGAAGTCAATAAATCTGTTTATTATTTTTTTTATTAATCCAGAATACTAGTACAGCAACTTATTTAAGGCATTAGCAGTACACTAGGGATTCTTGCGAAAAATATAGAAAAAGTAAAATATTGTTATTCCGTGATGTCGGTGGCAGCTTTAAAAAAATATGTATACAGGTTGTAATATTTAAATATCTGTTGTTAATATTTAAAAATATGTATACAGGTTATAATATTTAAATAATTATATAAATAAAATAACTTTGTATTTAACCACGGTAGGGTTATTATATTGATGCCAACTAGTTTCGCTTGGACCCAAGCTTCATCAGGGCAGTATAATAACCCTACATATATATAATAACCCTACCGTGGTTAAATACAAAGTTATTTTATTTATATAATTATTTAAAATGTCTATCCACAAAGTGAGTGCTTTATATGAGGAATAATATTTAAATATCTGTTGTTTTTGTCAAGTTTAATTTTTAACAAATTGGGTTTCATGTTATGTCGTTAACGTCATCCTACAAATAGCATTCCATAAAAAACATTTTTTTTACCATTGCTGTCATATAACCATTCATTCTTATATCAAATAAGCAGAAACATAAGATATTTTTTTAGTGAGACTCTGTAAGTCTCAACGCCTACGGTGGGCTGGCCATGTGGAAAGAATGCCAGAGGGTAGAATACCACAAATTGCCTCGCGAAAAGAGACCAAGAGGCAGACCGAGGAAAAGATGGGCGGATTGCGTGGAACAAGATTGGGAGAAAATGAAAAGGAGCTGGGGAATGGAATGAGATGGCCGGAGACAGAAGTCAGTGGGGGACCGTTGTGGAGGAAGCCAAATCCCACACCGGGATGTAGCGCCGAGAAATGAATGAATGAATGATTAAATATTTTTTATTAAATACAACGATGTTCTTTAACTACTTCCACTTTTGTCTTTATTTCAATAGCGACCGGTTTCGCCAGACTCGCTCCAGTCTGTCGATGCCAGCGAGTCTGGCGAAATTGGTCACCCTCAAACTAAATTCAAAAGTGGAAGTAGTTAAAAAAAACATTTCTATTTAATTATTATTTAAAATGAACTTCCATCAAAAGATTTCAGTTAAATCATTTGATTATAAAAAAAAACAATGGTCTGATATGTCATTTACTACACATCGGTTTCATGACTTCAATTTATCAATTAAATGCTCGTTGGACATATTTATTTCAACTGAATAGATACATCTGTTTCGCTTAAATAATAAATAATATGGGGTATTTATAAATTCAGAAATATTGAAAGAACAAAATATATACGTTCCTCACAGCTATAGAAGAACATCTTATTATATGTCTTTCGAAGGCTTAACTCCTTAATCATTGAGAGAACGATACAAATCGAGTTTATGTCCTTCTCCCGATGATGAAGGTGTGAAGCTTTCGAAACGTGTCGATAAAAATAAACTAAAAACTAACTTACTAACTAACCATCACGCCGTCTCCTCGGAGGGGCCGGCAGAAAGAATGGACTGCCACATTTTTCTTTCCGGACATATTTCTCTCGCATCCTCAATATTCATACATCGTGTCATGCACGCGCTTCGATTTCTCTGACTCCTCACATGGCCGACATTCAATATTTGATTTATTTGATCGTGCCACGTTTTCCTCGGCCTTCTTCTATTTCTGGTTCCATTTACATCGTTAACATATAATTTTTTTACCATTCTTTCTTCATTCATTCTTTCCATGTAAAACTAAAAAAAAAACTAAAAAGTGAAGAAGAAAAAATTAATACTTAAAAAAAATTTCATTGTGGAATTCTACAATGTAAACGACTAAAGTTGATCTAAAAAATAATTAAATAACTGTCATATTTCGATTCACATGTCTGCACACTTCCTTTGGTGTTCTTATTATGCCACTATTTGGAAGGTGGGAGGTCAAGTCAACTTGTGTCGTCACGCTATAATCATATGAAGAGCTATTCAACAAAATAATAAGAATAATATTAAATAAATATTCCTTTTTAGTATAGTTCTTAGTTTAAGTATAATTTATGAGAATGACATGTTTTGCATTTCTAAGGCAATATCAAATTTTATCCATAAATTATAACAAAACTTCTACAAATATTCGTAATAATTATTTTAAATGGAGTTTTACAAAAAAATTATTGAAAAGTTATCTTTAAACATAACTTTACAAATCTACCATTTTTATGTCTACACTAATTAAAACTACATGTATGTACATATTACCGGGAATATTCCGTATTTTTTTCAGGGTATACCTTTTCATATTTTATCTCGAATTTAACATCAAAAGTTGTTACAGAAACCTATCTACCTTCAAAAATTCTAATTAACAGTCATTAAATATTTACATAAGCTTGTACACGAAGATAACTCAATTTTACCTGCTACGTAATAATAAGTGTTTAAATTATATCTATGAATTTTTACTCTTGATATTGGAGCAAATCATTCAACTTTATTCATATAAATGTATCACAGTTTTGATGATGATTTATTTTACATTTGAACATTCGTTTTAAGTATACGTACCTCTTATATTTTATTATAATACCATAATAAGTAGATTAGTATTTTATAAACTTTGAAAATTAGATTAATAATTTTATTGTATAAGTAGTAGTAAGAATACAATACTGTAAAGTTCTTGTTACCTTATTTAGAGCTACACAAGATATTTTATACAAATATTTAAAGGTAATCCAACATCTCTGATTATTTAATATTATTCAATGTTTAAATTTGGAAACTCTGCTATTATATGTATCAAATTTTATTTTTATAAGATTGTCGTGACTGCTATTTTACCAACTTTTGTTAGCATCATCAGTTGTTTGTAATATTTGATGATGTCAGCATAGGTTGGCGAAACAGCTGTCGCGACAATCTAATGAAAATAAATCGTGATACGTATAATAACAGTGTTTTCAAATAATGTATCTTTAAATATTTGCCAATGCAAAAAATGTTTCGTATATTTTAAAGGGAATTAAATTTGACATTTGAACTTTATCGTCGTGGCCTTTTTTACGTATTTGGCAATCCATAAACCCTTTCAATATTAACTTCTGTCCGAAATTCCTTCATCTCGATAGTGCAAGGAGATCTATCTCTGATTAATTTTCAAGAGTCTGTTCCGTTGGGCCCCAGGGTGACAGTGCTGTGAGGCGCACGTGTCGACCGCGTGGAGCTTCTCCTCAGCAGCGACTGCTGATTGACACCAGATTGCTGATTCAGCATCATCTTCCTCTTCTTCTTTTGAGTAACACCACACTTGCAAAACAACAACTCCTTCATTCCTTTTCTAAAATTTCTCGACAAGAAAGCATAGAGAAGGGGATTGATACCGGAGTTGAAGTAGGTGATCAAGAACGTAAGAGGCGTGAAAAGCGCGCTGAAATTACTGCCTCCTTGGTAGTTGGGGGACCAGTGCTGCCACATCTTGCGGGCGTGGAAGGGGAGGTTGCAGAGGGCGAAGGTTAGCACCACGATGATGAGCATGCGGATCACCCCGCGACGAGCGCGGAGCACATTCTCGGAGAGGTGGCTCAGGTGGCGCCCCCTCGCGGGAGCCGCCGCAGGCCATGTTACAATGGCGGGAGTTGATTTTTTCTTCTTTTCAGCTTTCACTGACACCTTCAAAAAAAATAAAAATAACATTAACTATAAACTGAGAAAAACATAAAAATCAAAAACGGCGAGGATTGAGAATGCCCTCGCAAGGCGTAACAATTGTGTAAGTAATATTTATAGTTTCATATAAATAAATATCGCTGTAAAACCAATTAAACCATTTCGTTTATAATCTAATTTATAATAGAGTTTAACAGAATAAAAACCACAACCATCAATGAGAAAAATATCTTTGCCCTGAAATGTGTGAACACACATTTCACATTTTACAGAAGAGTGTTTTTAAAGTTTAAAAAAAATTCACAAATCCTTGATTGAAAATAGAATATTGTTATGTTTTTTTTTTTGATAAAAAAAACAACCGTTATTAAAAAATATATATTACTAAAAATTAATTAAAATATTTTGTTGCGATATTGATCCTTTAATGTCATACAGGATTTTTACAGATTTTTAATATCATTCACTTTTTGACATTTTCGAGTTCGATATTTTATTAAGCGCAACATCTATAGACGACCTTCGTGGCCAAGTGGTAAGTGCTTTGACTGCAACCCCGAGGACCCCGGGTTCGATTCCGGGCGATGGCAGTATGATTGTCACACTATCTACTCTGGGTCTGGTGCAGAATTCACGCGACAATAAAATGCCGGTAGATTAGCTACCTATCACATGATATGAGAATCAATATGATAGCTACAACACCCTTTACATGGATTTGGCTCGCGCTCTAAGGATGTAAAAAGCGATTCAACAAAATAATAAGAATAATAATATGTTTTATAAACATAAGTTTTTGCAATAATATGTCGTTGGCATTAAAAAATCAAAATTGACATAAACGGACATGTGTGCTTTTGGGAATTTTATAATCTTAATCTTTCATTTACAAAAATATTTTGAAAGCGACGGTTCTTTTCTTTTATTTTTAATTGAAATTTTAATCTGTTAAATTAAATCAATTTGTTTTTTGTATCACAATTTTATTTTATTTTACACGACAGCTGTTTCATCAACCTATGTTGACATCATCAGGAAGATGTCAACATAGATTGATGAAACAGCTATCGCGTAAAATAAAATACAATTGTGATACAAAAAACAATGTATTTCATTTAACCGTTTAAAATTTTAAGGTATCATAGTGTTTCAGCCAAAACAATGGACTATGAAATTTTAATATTTGAGTGAATTTGATTTTACAAGTAATTATGAATGACGCTCTACCTGAAATAAAAACAAGATAATTAAATTAAAAGTTACGTTATAACTCATTCGGTGAAACTTCTAGAATTTATATTCATTGTTTACTTTCCCCGTTATGAAGCTTGTAGTGGCAAAAAAGTTTAGATTAAAATTCTCACCACGCCGTTTTAAAAAATTTACGGTAAATTATTTATTTGCATGGGCGCTGTTTGGAAAGTTTAATGGAAACCTCTACCGGGAAATGAAAAATCGTTCATATTTTTAAATATGTGTACTCAGATATAAAGTGCAGTTGACCCAGATTTACTTATTTTAATTATAACTTCACAATCTTCTACATTATATGTTGTTAATAAGGAAACTTAATTCATACAAATTAATTTATTTAAATACTTGTTAAAATCATTTTTTTATTTTAAATGCAACATCTTCCGTAAATGATTGAATACCTTTTATCAACACTCAATCTTGTGAAAGAAATACAAATAATAACAATGAGGTTTATCTATATTTTTTTTATATAATACATTATTCTGATAAATATTGACGTTTTATTTGAAAACCGCATGACGTCGTTCTACTTTTTTTTAAACTAGAAAATTACAAATTTATAAAACATGTTTATGTTTTAATGATTAATAAAGACTTTTTGTGTTCCACTAATGAGAATTAATTTAATATTTCACCTTTTTCATACAGGGAACGATAAAACTCCTGACTCGGTTATAGTGTAACTAACACGACTTTGTTTTTTAAATACATAGATTAGCAATTATCAAAAAAGCCGCTCCATGCAAAATGTATGGGGAAATTAATTTTCTTCTACTTTTTTTTCGTGATTTTTTCCAATGTTTTAATAGTTATTCTGCTATTCGGGACGGAGACAAATCCAAAAAATCAAAGATCTTAAAAATCGGTCCAGCCGTTCTTGAGTTATAAATGGTGTTATTTATTGTTTCGGCATTCACTTTGTGGTAGGACATGATTAAATTGTAAATAAAACACTTGTTTTTCACCACACTCAAGTGGTGAAAAACAAGTGTTTTATTTACAATTTGACTTTGTTTTACATTGTACTCGTATATAGATAGAAATTTGGTCCAAAATCGCATGGTATAATTTTCTGTAAACTATGCATATATTTAAGAGTTTTCGCGTTTTACTTGTTCTCATTCAACATAGATATTACTTTACCCGCACAATTGGTCCCGCTGGGAAGGTACTTTACGTAAATATCAAAACTATTTTTATGGTTGAATTTGTTATTTTGTAAACCTTTTCATGATGCATGTACACGGAAAGCTCTACATTCAGACTAGAGGATAACAAAAACATACAGCGCGGAAATCTAAGAGTTTTGCAAATTTCTGCCTTGGGAGTCACAAATCAAATGACTGGCGGCGTATATAAATTTAAACTTCCCGCCTGCCACGGAGCTGGGGCGGCTCTATCCGGGTTAATCTGCTTAATGATGCACGAAAATAGGTTTTTTGCATTTGCCTTAGTTCATTTTATTTCCCATTACACTGGGAATCCTGATTACTTCCACAACACTTAACTACTTATATCTCATACGCAAATTAAACTACTTATTCTTCCTTTTTCTAGGCGCTACATCCGATGTGGCCTTCTCTTTAGCAATCTTTAACTGGCTCCTGTCTGTGGCCATCCCTCTCCATTCTCCAGATTTTTCCAGTTTCTCCTAGTCCTTCTTTTATACGCCACATTTTTTTTATACTGATATACTTTTCTAGACTCATTTACATTCATACACGTTTTAAAGATTTTATAATATAATAATTTTGTACTCCTTTCAGATCATTAATGTAAAAAAGTCATCAGTATTTCTTAATTCAATGTATTCCATGTGTTTAAACTATTTTAGTTATTCTTTCATTATAATTAATAAAAAATATTGTTTATTGAACAATGATGTAAAACTCCGTATTAAATAACTAATACCAATGAAAACGTATGTTTTCTAGAAGTTTAATTATAATTAAAATGAATGACATATTTCGCCTGCCTAAGGCTTTATTAAATGTTTACATTTGATATTGCCTTAGACAGGTGATACATGTTATCCACTTAAATTATAGTAAAACATCTATAAAACATACGTTTTCATTCGTATTAATAAATAAATAAATTATATACTTTCGTTCGAAATAAAAATCTTTGATTTTACAACAGAACACAATTTACTTACTAACTTACTCAAAGATGTAACGTAAACTGTTTTTTTCCTTTATTTAAATTTAAATCTGGAATTGGTTTAGATTTGACCTCTGTAAAGTACGATTTATTCAAGGATTCCACGGGGTACATTACAAAGACAAACTGTGTTTAGGACTATTAGATTAGGCTCTTGTTCTTTGTGTTCCATCTTAGTAACGCACCGAGATCTTTAAGAGAATCGTACGTAAATTCTAAGGAGATAGTAAAAATCACTCTTTTATTTAAAGACTACAGGGGAAAAACAAGGAATGTCAGTTAAAATTCAAAATAAATGTAATAATGCTATCTAGCGGCATTTGTACGTATCTATCCACAGTAAAATTTTCATATTCAATAATCATATGTGTCATCGACTATGGCCAGATAATCGATTGCTAATTGCTAAGAAATATATAGACTTTGATTAGCTTTATTCTCAATTTATTCAAATTAACCTTCTACTGACATTCCTTGTTTTTCCCCTGTAGTCTTCATTTATTCTTTGTTGATAAAATCACTTTTGAAATTACCGAAATTGTATATAATTCGTGTATTGATATTTTTACAAACACGTGTTTATGCACCGTTTTGCATAAATAAAACCAATTTAAATATTTTTAATTTTTGTTTTTAGGAATGTTGCTGAGTTTCTGCCTACTCTTTTTATGATAGATTTCCTAAAGATGAACGGTAACAGATTGTTATTTATAATAAGATAATGATAATAAATAAATAGTTGGTTAGTGATGTAAAGGATAGAGCGCTTGACTCCTGAATGAGAGGACTTGAGTTCAAGTCTGGACATGGACCGATTCCATCTTCATAATATAAATATATGTGTGTAAAAAAATCCGTGAAACGCTTATTAAACATAATATATATTTGCTTTTATTGTTTACTTATGCTTTTTTATGCCCTAAAACTCTTTGCGTTTAGTGTTTTTTTTTCGTAAAACATATTTTAAAAAATATATTTATATAATATCTTTTCAAAAAATACATTTTTGATATTTATTCTGATATTTTTTAATCACAAACATTTTTTTAAATACTTAAATTACCTGTGTGTCTTATATTATATGTTTTACTTTACCCGTATCATGTATATACATAAGCCAGACGCTCCTTATTATCACTACATATCAATGAACTCTGAATAGGGCAAAACCCGTGTTCACAATTTTAGTGGGGTTGCCTAAGGGTAGAAGAAAGGGATGCGTGTTTTAACTCGGATTTCTGACTAGTGCAGACCTTAGAATCAGATTTACATAAGGGTTTTATTTCATTTAAGATATCAGATTTCGTGGTGTATTAATACCAAACATATTCAATAAACAAATAAATTTTAACTTTGACAATTCAATTCAATTCAATTACAATGAATTCAGCAAGGTACACTGATTTTAATTATTCTACATATCTTTTAATACCTCTTCTACAAAATACACTTCCGTTTTAAATAATAATTATATGTAATGAACAACAACATTTTGAATGTATACAAATTCTTGTAGACAAATACTGGATTTCACCCATTGCGGATAAATTATTTTTATTTTACAAGGATTAATTGTATCTCAATAGAGACGAAGATGCAAATTGTTTTTCTGGGAACAGAAGATTGAGATACAATTAATTATTGTAAAATATGTAATGAAGTTTTTAAATAACTCATTCCATGTTTGTGTCTGTATCGACAGCGACTGGTTTCGTCAGGCTGGCTGGCATCGACAGACTGATCTGTCGTCTGTGGATGCCAGCTAACCTGACGAAACCGGTTGCTGTCGAAATTAAACAATAAGTAATTAATGAAAAATATTTATCAAAGTAAGTAAGCGGGACATCTCTTTTGGTTTACGATATTTAGAATTACCCTCACCAGAGAACCTGTGCGCCTTTACAAAGCGAAATCACTCGATAAATCATGTCTCAGTCTAAATTTCACTTTATTATCATAAATAAAATTCCTCGGGGATTAAACAAAAACTATTTTTGAGTCCTTTGTTCGTTTGTTGATTTGCTGAACGCCTCTTTATAAGCGAATTCGATTGATCAATATATCAATATTGACAATCTAAATGGTAAATATTTAAACTTTAATCCTCGGCAAAAAGCAGACTAACATTGAGATAAACAGAAGGGTTTTCTGTGATTGTTCGAAGATTTTGACGTTTATGTAATTGAATCGTAAGGCATTGGATTGAACCTTCGGTGAACTGAATTTGACAAAACCTGTTCTCTTCAGTAAATAAATAAAAAGTGTTATGCTGATTACAGGTGTATTCAAACATTTACGCCTCGACAATATTGCGAAATTCTATAATTGTGTGAGAATATTTTTGCCTAGAATTATTATTATTATTATTATTTTGTTGAATCGCTCTTTACATCATGACAGCATGAGCCAAATCGATGTAAAGGGTAATACAGCTATCACAGTGATTCGTGGCACGTGATAGGCAGCTATTCCAACGCCAATTTACTGTCACGCGAACTCTACACCAGACCAAAGACAGTGTGACAATCACAATGCCCTCGCCGGGAATCGAACCCGGAAACTTCGGAGTGGCAGTCAATGCACCCACCACTCGGCCACGAAGGTCGTCATTTTTTGAAGAAGAATTGTATGTGTTTGTAAAGTTCAAATATTTATTTGAAATCTAGAACTTTGCATCAAACAGTTTCCTTAATTTGAAGAAAAAAAAAATTTATCGTTAACGATTTCGTTTAACATAAAAGTTTTTTATGGTAAACGATGACATACGAGTACTTCTGTCACATCCTCAATATTCATACATCGTATGATACACGCACGTCGATCTATCCCATGACATTTAATATTTGATGTATTTGATCGTGCCACGTTTTCTTCGGTCTTCCTCTTGTTCTAGTTCCGTTTACATATACGTCGTTACATATATTTTATTTATCATTCTTTCTTCATTCGCTCCTTCCGTCTATCTAAGCCATCTTTCATATACAGATTTACTACACAATCGTCTAAGAGATCTCGTTTCTACTGCATTTATTCTACTTTCATCATTCTATTGCCATTCCATGCTTCACTGACATGCATAAGGATCGGTACAAGAACACCATTGTGCACTGCTATCTAACCTTTTTTAGATAGATGTTTTTACGTTATATTTATTTCGATATCATTCACAAACTAAAGGTATTGTCATGAGCGCGAAAACTAATATATTTGACTGGATTTTTCTGTCATCAGGTGGGAAATTTAATAACGAAATCTTGAGATGTCTGTGAACACTACTCACGTGACCGTCTCCTGTAGGGGCAGGTGCGGGGGCGGGCGCTCGAGAGATCCTTCTCTCCATACTCCGAGCGCTACGCCACAGCCCCATAGCTATTCTTGTATATAGGACCTGTGAGAAAATGATTCATCGAATAAAATATGTTCAAACCCAATTACGCATTTCTAAAGAAAAAATAAATTCAATAAAAAAGTATTTTGGACGCACTCAACAATATGGTGGTCTAATATTGAGAAGAAGGTGACGGCACCCCGTAATAATCAAATCAAATCAGTTTATTATCTCAACAGATATTACAAACAATAACGTTTGAAGTATTTATTGAGTAAAGGTTATACTAATATACAAATATAATAATACCAGGAACGAACGAGAGATGGCTCGACATTAGGAAGACAAGATTCTCTCTACGAGTATTTGTCTTCTGAACGTACTTTCACTTATATGTAAGACGTCGATCTCCAAGGACTAATGCTCTAATCACCAGACTAATGCTCTTCCCACCGGTGTCATCAGAGACAAGTTGGTTCTGGCAGCCGGTGGGTAAAACAATCTATGCTCTCGCCGTCGGAGATATCAATCAGGGACCAAAATACCAACATTCTCCAGCACGGCCGAGTTCTCGAAATATCCTCCGATTAATCTAAAGAAATGGGTTATGAGATGCCCATCTCTTCGAAGCTCAGAGATTTGGTCTCCAGCATTCCCAAAAAAAATGCCGTGGTATAGAGCCACGGATAGCTACCATACAATAATAATAATAACCCAAGGCGGAAGATCCTTGCGTTTACGTAGAAGAATATATAGGTATGAAGAATAAGATGACGAAAAATACTGAAAATGGATTTTTGAATAGTTTGTGAATGCAAAAAAAATATTTTGACGAATATGATGTACATAGTCACACGTGGCGATCGAATTGGTGAGAGATAAGTCAGCTAAGCCAGTAAGACTTGATCTCCAATCTACGTACGGAGACCGCGTCCAAAGAGGAAAAAAATATCAAGCAGACTTTTGCTTTTACACACAATACATTGTGCCAGATAATCAACCGGATCTGTTTTTGCCTGTGTTCTGATAGTGTTCACTTATGGAATACCATAATAGAGACAGTCAAAATGTCGCAAGAAAGTGCATACAAGCTGAGAGTCACACAAAGATCAATGGAGAGATACATGTTGGGTATCAGCTTGCGAGACAGAGTCAGAAATGAGGAAATACGAGCCAGAACAATGGTTTCCGACGTCATCAAGTTGGTGGCAACCCTCAAGTGACGTTGGGTGAGACACGTCACACTTGACCGAAATGAAAAGTTGACAAAGCGACAGCTGTGCTGGTTCCCGGGGATGGTAGAGCGAACAATTAGGTACCCACAGTTGCGTGACGGATATTCGTAAGAGTGCGCGAAGTACCTGGATGCGGATGGCTCAGGATAGAAGGGAATGGAAAATACGAGAGGAGGCCTAAGTCCAAGAGTGGACTATCACAACAGACTGAAGAAGAAGATGTTTTTTTCTAACTTTTGTAATTATGTTTTGTTACAATTATAGCACAAATACGAGGTTTGTTCAAAAGAAAAGGTGAATTTCAATTTTTTTCGAAAAGTATTTATTTATTCATCAATATCCATTTTCTCCCCTTCGAAGTTATCCCTCTCAGATATAATGCACTTATGCCAGCGCTTCTTCCAATCCTCAAAGCCCTTCTGGAATGCGCTTTTCGGTATGGCCATCAGCTCATTCTTCGATTCTGACTTTATCTCATCAATTGTGGCAAAACGCTTTCCTTTCATTGGTCTCTTCAGTTTCAGGAATAGGAAAAAGTCACAGGGAGCTAAATCTGGTAAATACGGTGGTTGAAGCTTGATTACGGTGTTGTTTTTGGCCAAATAATCACTCCTGAGCAATACTAATGCGACGTTGCTTTTGCTCAAAATTTAGCAATTTCGGAACAAACTTCGCTGCCACACGTTTCATGCCAACAACATCCGAGAAAATTTGCATAGCATGAGCCGATTGATGTGCCAACATCCTCTGCAACTTCCCTAATAGTGATTCGACGATTTTCCAAAACCATTTTCTTCACTGTTTCGATGTTTTCTTCGTTTGTTAACTCCAGGACGCTCGTCGTCATTAACATCTTCTCGGCCTTCTGTAAAGCGCTTGTACCACTTATAAACACTTTTTTGAGACAAAGTAGACTCGCCAAATGCCACAGTCAACATTTTAAGTGCGTTGGAGCACTTTATTCCATTTTAACGCAAAATTTAATACATATTCTTTGATCAATTTTTTTTTCAAAAGTAAAAAATCGAAGAACACATAAAAACGTGACTAACCTTTCCAGTTGTCAAAAACAAACCACGAATCCAAAATGGCTGATAATGCTAACATATGATAAACATATGTGTACCAACATAACAAAAAAATAAATTGGATAATCGAATGTACACAGCCCGCGAAAATTCAAAATTCACCTTATCTTTTGAACAGGCCTCATATATTGTAATTTTAATCTATCTTCTTCGTGAATAAGAATGAAATAATAATTCCATTGAAAAGTAATTCAAACAAATGGGCTAAATATCAGTAAAATTTCTTAATCCAAACAAATAGACAAATAATGAAACAACTTCTTGTCAAAATGAAAAGTTTCCTAATTTATCAAATATTGAACCTTTGTTCCAACCACTAACCCATTTTATTATTTCTACGATCAGTATTATTTGACATATGGGAAAACTTTTGTTTGCTTTAATATTATACATACTTTGATACGTTGTTCATACTCGTTGACTCATGTTTAAGTTTACTTTCAATATTACATGAATGATGATACATTCTTTTTATTTTAAAATCAATACATATTTCCATCTTCTTCTTCTTCTTTCTTGCTGTAGACCTATGGGGTCTGTTATCCAGAGGGTTGCACCTACTGTGAGGTGGATTCACAGCCATCATTTTATCTTTTAGATTCCACGAGGACGAGTCAATATGTAGTGCAATATAGAGGAGTCTGGTGGTGTCCATTACTTGGACATGACCTACCAAGCCCTTCTTCACTGTCTACTCCATTTTATAATATCCTCAGCCTCAGATACAGCTCTCTTATCTCGATGTTTCTCACGCGATCTCTTAACATCTTGGCTGTCATCACCCTAAGTATCTCCATCTCGGAAGTCCTTAAAACCTGTTTGATCCTGACTGTGTCTGCCCTTGCTTTATATATGCGCGTTATCACGCATGCTTATCACATTTTACTTTTAATGGTCATGTTTTTGTTTTTCCGTATGGTGAATTTTAGAGCACAAGTGATTGCAGCTGCTTTGTTGACTTAAACTTGTGTTTCTTCTAGGAGTTCGGCTCCTCCAACCAGGTCTATGCCTAGATATCTGAAACCTATTCTATGGGTCGATTCTCTACAGCCAGGTTACACGTTTTTGATATTATATTTTTTACAGGCGTTGTGTGATTTGTACAGCTTCTAGGACATTTCGTCTCTTCATAATTTATTGTTTATTCTACTTACCATAATATTTATTGAATTAGTTCGAGAGCTATTTTAATTCAATTTAATGTTT
Source organism: Lepidostoma basale (assembly GCA_022606425.2). Lineage (NCBI taxonomy): Eukaryota > Metazoa > Arthropoda > Insecta > Trichoptera > Lepidostomatidae > Lepidostoma > Lepidostoma basale. Next base: position 159,580 of record JAHDVF020000776.1, on the reverse strand, counting down.
AATATAATTGAAAACTTTAATCTTATGCTAGAAACTTAATTTAAAACTAAAAGTTTATATCGAATTCTTAAAATTGTGTACTTTAAGCTTTCTCTGTAGTTGAACCAGAAACATTGTTGCTTAATATTCATTTATAAAGAATGTTCTTGGGAACTTTCAAGCAGCTGTAAGAAACATTAATATCTTTCATCTGAAAGGAGTGAAGTGATTAAGCCTTCTTGTTATTCATGCTTCTGTAGTTTGAATAAACACGAACTGTAGTTATTCTTGAGCTAAGTTCCTCTAATTACTATTCCACGAATTGGCAGATATTGTACTCACTTGAAATTGTATTTAATTCAGGAAAGTATAACCAGACGCTGGAAATGTTAAATTGTATATAATTGCGCAAATAACTTTGAAATTACCACTATAATAATAATTCATTCAGCAACCCTACTTTAAACAAAATAATTATAAATGCTCAAATCCCGTTTCGTTGATTCGTATAAACTTTTAATATGAAAACAATGTAATATTTAAGTTAAATTCCTTCATCGTTGTTTTTCAATGTATGCACAAAACAACAATGAAAAAGCATATTTTTTAAGACTTAGCTACGATCTACTAAACGTGAGTCGAAGGGAATGCCCTGAGATAAGGACGTGCACAAGATTTTAACATATAAAAATAACTAGTGAATAAAAATATAGGTTCTATAATATTATCCTTGCTGGGGTTTATCTCAAGGATATTATTTTTGTTATAAAATTTATTTCTGTACTGTAAATTTACATTTAAATTAAAGTCTATTGAGTTGACTCAGTCAATCTGTGGTCCTTGGGCTATCTATATATGTTCCGATTTGCTTACATCCGAGGAAACCATGAAACCTCATCTGTATATATTCTTCTGACATACTTATCTCGCTTCCTCAAAGTTCATATATCGTGTCAAGCACGTCCGTCGATTTCTCCGACTATTCACTTGGCCGGCATAATTTTTTTATTGATTTGATCGTGATACGTTTTCCTCGGGCTTCCTCTATTTCTTGTTACGCTTACATCATTAAAATATTATTTCACCATTCTTTCATCATTGTATAATATTTTAATATATACACAAAATAACAACAAAAAACATAGTTCTGAAGACTCAGCTATTATATACTAACTAACTAACTAACCATCACGCCGTCTCCCCAAAGGGGTAGGCAGAAAGGATGGACTGCCACACTTAAACCGATGCGGCACTCTATCCTACTCTTGTCGTTCCCGCGCGCGGGAAACACGATGTGATGGGTTGCGAACCTCATCGCCACCAATAGGCAACTCCCGCGCACACTTCGATCGTCCAACGTCCACAAAATAAATCTACCACAAAAAAAAATTATTTAAAATAATATAAAATAACAAAATAAAATTAAAATAAGAAATAATCTTAACATATTTTTTCACCATTCATTATTGAGATGAACAATTTTTTTAAACTAAAACTTCATCATTGTATTTTAATATATACACAAAACAACAACAACAAGATGTTTTTGAAGACCCAGCTGCGATCTATGATATTCTAATATTATACATAATTCAAATAATCGATAAGACACAAAAATATTTGCAGGATAGATCCTCAATTATGCCAATGAAGTAAAAATTACAAAATTTTAAAATGTACAAAAAATCGGAATATTATATTTACATAGTTGCTTACATTAAAACAATCTTATGAATATAAAGTTTTAATTAACATAAAGACACATAAGCGCATGTTAACTTCTGACATCGTGTATATTCATAAACAAAACACAATTATGAATCTGGTTTTGACAGGAATTTTAATTAATTACGCCAGAGAAGATATCAAAATTTCAATTACAAAGCTATCAACTTGATACACCTGCTGTAAGATCGCTCACTTAGTATTTAAATACTAATTTCATAACCAGATTTAAAGCATTTATTCACATTATTAACATTCAGAGTTATATTTACATTCAAATCTACAGAAAAAAAATGTTTGAGAAAACATTATAAACAATGCACAGCTTTAAAAAGTTGAAATAATAATAAATAAATAAAATATTACTCACTGTCATGACGAGCAGGGGAGTCAGGTATAATAGGCCAAAGTTGATCATATCAAATAATTCTGAATCGAACATTTTCCTTTTAGAATAGCATATTATCTCCACTTCGCCATTCTCCAATTTGTTGGAAAGGGTGTGGATGAATATGAATTTCGGTGCGCTGTAAATCGCACTGGTTATCCAAACTCCCACAATGACGTACTGAAACAAAAATATTATTGTACAATAAATATATAAAAAGGAAAATCATATTAAACTACACGAGACGAGATATGATGGTTCTAAAAAACTTCATTTAATTTTAATTAAATCAAGTTTTTCAAAACGTTGGAAAAAAAAGTATTAAGTATATTTTATTTTAGGTTAATGCGTTAACACTGTAATTCCATAGTATTTTTTAAATAAAAACTAACACTGTGTAAAACCACTAATCATATAACTACGAATGAAAATGTCTGTTTTCTAAACGTTTCATTATTTTTTTGAGAATGATATTTTTCCCCTTGCTAGTGCAGAATATAACAAATATCAAGATTTTATTATGGAGTCTTACACCGTTGTTCTAAAAACCACAAAAATACCCTTTTAATATATATTCTTAACTAACTAACCATCGCTCCGTCTCCCCGAAAGGGTAGGCAGAAAGAATGAACTGCCACAATTTAACCGATGTGACACTCCATCCATCCATTTTCGCCCTCGCGAGAGACGCGGTGTGATGGGTTGTGAACCTCATCGCCACCAATAGGCATCTTCCGCGCACACTTCACTTATACACAAAATATCTCCAAATTTACGGAAGAACCACATTAACCAAACTAAATTTTCAAAATCAGAACCAGCGTTATTATATATTCTTAAATTATAAATATATTCTTATTGTCATAAAAATTAATGAATGCAAGTTTAGGAGATACACTGCAACTTAAGTTTTGTTATTTTTTTTATTTATTTAGCTAAAGTTAGTTACACCTAAAGTTTCGTTATATCCCAGAAAAATGTTTTGGTGATTTATTTTTATGAGAATAAAAATATTTTAAATATGGTTTAACACAGTATTATATTTTCTATCCGAATTATTTATATCATTTCTCAAAAACCGTTGGTAAAAATCCGGATGTAAATTATTTTAATTTGTATTCTGCCTGGTCCATAATAAATTTCCGTTTTTAAAAAAGGCGTTTGTATTTAAACGTGTTTATGAAAAAAATGGGATTTTTCTAAATCTCTTAGTTTTTTTTCTAAATAATATAATTTCACAGTATCGTATTACACTCGTCAAAATGCCTGCGGAAAATCAATTATGAGTGTGATACGACATAAGACCGAAAAGGGTTGAACACATATCTATTATATTTTAAAACCTTTACAAAGTTTTTATATTTGAAACATACTACAAAATTCCATTAGTAAAAATTTCCCTTGAGTAATATAAAAGCCTATTATCTTTCCGCTTAATAAAGGAAACCTTACTTTTAATACAGCGGTTGTTTTTATATGATGTAGTCGCACAAAAAGAAAAAATCATTGGGTATATTCCATCAAGCGGAAATGTCATTCATATTTAGAGATATTTTATATTTTTATTCTTACTTTTAATCTCTTCGGGGTAAGTATTTGTTTACACGTAATGGGGTGGATGATGGCAAAATATCTCTCCATGCAGATTACAACCAATATGAATATAGACGCAGTGTAGCTCAGGCAGTTCGTGAACTGGTACATCTTACAGAGGAAATCTCCGAAAACCCAACTGAAAAACAACAAATGAATTAGCTGTTTAATATTAGCAGCATTCAAGAAAATTGTAAAATTTATATATCAATATAATTAGGTAAAAAGAGTCAACAAGAAAGATCATGAGAATATTTTGAATACAAGAGAGCGAGAGAGGAAAACTTCGATTTTATCCGAAAGTCATTCGAAATACACATGATGCGCATGCCCGAGAACGTTTCTGGATTATTTTGAATTTTGTTCTGATTATTGTTGAATGACATTAGTGTAGATAACAAAAGGATAACAATTTGGTGTTGTTAATAGCGATTTTTTTTAACGTGTGCAAAAAAAATATTTATATTAAAAGTTAAAACTTATTTCTGTTTAGGATTATACAGTGAAATAACTTTGATTGTAGATAATCTTTACTTCCGTAAATATTTCACGGGTTGCAACTTGTTAGTATAATTGATGCTGCTTTTTATGTAGTGCAATTGTCATGGTATACTCATACATTTTAAAATATGTATTGTTTTTTTTTATCTAGTTTAAATTTTGTAAAAATTAAACCTGTTTTGTCGCTTTTCTCACCTCACGAAAGACGGTAGTAGCATTTTATAAAGTTTTGCAATATTGAACTCAATACCAGATTGAAATTTGCTGAATTAAATATTTTACAATTCAATCATAGGGACAAATATACTCATGAATCATGTGACGGCATCGAGGTTATAATTATATTATTGTCTTCAATATTGGCCACAACTCTGTGTTCTGGCATCACATTTGAATATGTATATAGTAAACACGCCCAATCATCGAAATTCACATAAACATTAAGCTTTCCACGCCATATTGACATGCTTAATCAATTTACCCATTTCATTAGATATTTTAATACTTAACTCAATACAATTTTAATTTCTAATGTTCACACTAATAATATCATCGATTATATTTCAAACAACAACAAAATACTATATCAATATTATTTTCTCTGTCTGCCTTCAGTAATAATAATTTAACAAAGAAAAATTCTAAAATTTACTAACTAACTAACTAACCATCACGCCGTCTCCCAAGGGGAAGGCAGAAAAAATGGACTGCCACACTTTTCTTTCCTGACATATTTCTCTCGCTTCCTCAACGTTCATACATCGTGTCATGCACGCGCGTCGATTTCTCTGACTCCTCACATGGCCGACATTCAATATTTGATTCATTTGATCGTGCCACGTTTTATTCGGTTTTCCTCTATTTCTGGTTCCATTTACATTATTTCTTCATTCATTCTTTCCATATGTCCCAACCATCTTAATGATCCTTTCATTATTTTGTTCATAACACCATCATTCGCACCGCATTCACTTCTTATATTTTTATTCTAAAATTTACGATACGAATTAAATCTGTATTTTATATAAATAATAATTGTAAATTAATAAAAATATATAATGATAAATGTGGAAAGCAGCAGGAAACTGCCACATTTAAAAGTTTCAATATACATTGAAATTTAATTAATGCTAACCATTTTGTAAAAGTACAAAAATGGGAAATATTAATTTAAGAATAATAGAGCAAATAATAAGAAAAAAATGTTTTCTAGAAGTTCTATTGTAAGTATTTTATGTGAATTTTTGCCTTGCCTAGACGATAAAATGTTATCACAAATATTTTATTGCAATCAAACACAATAAAACATATAAAAAGCGAGTTTTTTTAGTCATTTTTACTATTTAATGTATCATTCTGGTGTATCATCCCTCAGTCTCTCTTATAATTCGTTAATCGCTAATTACCTCATCTAAAATAATCATTAGTTTGATAAAGAGAACGGCATTGAAATTTTATATTTTAATAATAGGAATACGATTGATTCTCTCCGAAAGAAATTCGAAATGCACACGATGCGCGTGGCCGAGAACGTTTCTGAAAATTTTGAATTTTGTTCTGACTATTGCTGCATGACAGAAGTATAGAAAACAAAAGGAGAACAATTTGATTTTGTTAATTATGAAATTTTTAGCATGTGCGAAAAAATGATTTACATTAAAAGTTAAAACTTATTCCTTATTACGATTGTACAGTGAACCAAGTTGGTTTAAATATTTTTATGAATATTTCACGGGTTGCAACTAGTACAATTGCTGTTTTCTTCATAACAAACAAACAAACCATCGCGCCGTTTACCGCAGGGATAGGCAGAGAGAATGGACCGCCACACTACTCTATCCTAGCAAACCTCTCTAGCTTCCTCCACATTCATACAACGAGTCATACACGCACGTCGATTCCTCCGACTTCTAACATGACCAACCTTTAAAATTTAATTAATTTGGTCATGCCATGTTTTCTTCGGTCTGCCTCGACTTCGTACCCCATTCACATCATTAACGTATACTCTTTTAACCATTTTTTCTCCATCTATGCGTTCCATATGTCCGAACCAACGCAGCGATCCTTTCATAATTTTGTTCATAATGCCTTCTTCCGCTCTACATTCCTTTCTTATCTTCTCATAACGATTATGCAACAGGAATTCATAGTTTTATTTTCATAAATCACAGAATATTTGTCCTCGACATTCGTGCTGTGGAATTGATCGTAGTCTTTAGTTTTTAATTCTTACCTCGGGACGATGTAGATTGACAAGTTCTGGAAAACACAGAAAATACCCACGCACAAGTCCGCCAAGGCGAGGTTCGCCAGGAAGAAGTTGGTTATCGATCTCAGCCTCCGGGAGAGTGTCACGACTACTATCACCAGCAGGTTTCCTGGGAACAATCAATAATTTGTACTCGTTTAATTGTTTAGAATTATTCCATGTTCAATGTGACCTCGTATTGCGATCTGGCGTATACGAACGGAGTCGAGAAAGACCCAAGTCAAAATAGTATGATCAAGTCTATATTTTTTTTTAAATATCGAATGTGAATGAATCTAGAGTGAAATGTTCACCTCATTGTATTGTTAAGTGTATTATATTTAACCGGTCTATTGATGTACGTAAATCGTTCACACAAAATATAAAAATTAATACGAATAAAGACATCTGTTTTCTAGACATATTTTTTATGTTTTGTGTAACATATTTAGCCTTGCAAAAGCATTATCAAGTGTAAAAGCATTTGAATAATAATAATAGGAAATATATGATTTTTGTCAATGAAAATCATCTTTAAACCTTTCTGAGGCATTATCGAATGAAAGCATTTTAATTTAAACAAACATTTGTTAACGCATTGAACAAGGGATACATGTCAATCCCATAAAATATAATACAACTTCTTGAAAACAGACCGTTTCATTCGTATTATTTATTTAATATAGAGTATTTACCATTGGTCAAGATATTGTAAACAAAATATAAAAGCATATTATTTAATTTTATTTTATGCTCTGTTTTATTATAATGTATGGAAGTTAAGCATAGAACTGACAAATGAAGGATAAAAGAAGAATAAAAGAGGTAAATCTCTTTATGATAAATTAGCAAATGCATAAACATGAAATGAATGTAGCGCGATAGAAATTGTTGTGTGCAAAATGATGAATGGAACATTCATTGATTTAGACACGTGGAAAGGATGAATGAATGAAAAGTGGTATAGAAAGCATATTTTAAAGATGCAAATTGAACAAGAATTAGTTTGATGGCCTGATGAAATTAATTAAACATTAAATGTCGGCCAATCGAGGAGTTAGAGATATCCACGTGCGTGCATGACACAATGTATGAATGTTGGGAATCGTAAGAAGTAAGTCAGGAAATAAAAGTTTGCCGGTCCATTCTCTCTACTCTCTGGTGAAACGGCGTGATGTTTAATCAGTTAGTTAATTAAACAAGAAGTTTATCATAACCATTTCATAATCAATTAATTGCTATTATTATTATTTTGCTGAATCGCTCATGACAGCATGAGCCAAATTGATGTAAAATGTATTTATAGCTATCATAGTGATTCGCATGACATGTGATAGGTAGCTAATCTATCGCCATTTTATTGTCACTTGAGTTCTACACCAGACCAAAGACAGTGTGACAATCACACTGCCATCGCCAGGAATCGAACCCGGAACCTTCGGGGTGGCAGTCAATGCACTTACCACTTGGCCATGTAGATCGACACGAATGAAAAATGTTGTTTCTTGGAGTTTTATTATGTAATGTACTTGAATCAGTCTAGAGCCTTTTTGAGCAAATTCGTCTTTATTTGAATATGAAGATACGAATTGATTTCATTTAAAGTATGCTCCATTTGAAGCTACAACCTTTGCCCATCTTTCGGGTAAAGATCGAAGTTCTTGAGCGAAAAATCCTTAATCCTTTGAAGCGATCCATTCATTGAGCCAATTTCGCCTTTCTAAGGCATCATCAACTTCTTAGAAAGGCGAAACATGTCATTCACTAAACTTCTAGAAAACTGACGTTTTCATTACAATTAATTATTTTATATAAATGATTACGTCATCGTTCAAGAAAAAATTTGTAGAACCATTTCAAATAATTTCGCTTGGAGACTAAAGACAGTTAAATAACATGAAAATTGTTAGTAGTTTTCGTAATAGGCGTGAATACTTTATGGGCTATAAACCTATCACATTTATGTAGATCGAGTAATTAGGTTTAACCCTTCCAGGCACGTTACACGTTCCCTCCAATACCTGCTACCGGCTGCGTCGTGTTGTCCGAGAGGGTTTTATTTCCTGGTATTAGATATTGAATATTCATATAAATGGAATCCATTCGTATAAGCCGGAATAATCGAATGCAAAATATTCGAATGGAAAATGAAGGTTCAGCGTGCAATCTAAATAACTGTATTTTTATTAAATTAAAATTATAATTAAGTTAATACGTTTATAATATTAATTAATCATCTAGATCAGAGGTTCCCAAACTTTTTGGTCCCGTAGACCCCTTGCCGATTTTTTCTAATTCGTGTAGACCCCCTGTTTTCTTAATTGATTGCAAAAAAATGGTCGCTGCCGAAATCTACTGGCCGGAAGTCGCTGTGAACCCAAAAAAAAGGTCGCCGCCGAATGAATAACCTTCTGGGCGGAAGTCGCTGTCGGGCTAAAAAAAACGAAGATTTCGATATTCGGCTTCAATTTACTTGAACGATCTCGGCGACCCCCAATTTTTTTTGTAACTATCGTAGACAGACCCCTGGGGGTCTATATAGACCACTTTGGGAATCACTGAACTAACAGGTTTACATACTTCCCACCTAAGATAACCCGTTTTCCTTTCCACGTTATATACAATCAGAATATAAAATAATAAATAGGGGACAAAATATATCACTTAACAATTTAATTAAAATAAATTTTTAAACAAAGAAAAAACAACTTTTCGTAATGTTTATTTAGTTAAAATCTAAATGTTTATTTCCTTAAAATCTAAATGTTTATTTAGTTAAAGACTTCGACCGGTTTCAGCTGCTCGATGAAGATTGAATTGAGAAGATTGGTTTTGGTATTGATGAAGAGTATGATGCCCAGAACATGGCAGCGAGCTGCCAAAACCAGTCGAAGACACAAACGTTAGTGGATATCAACTATATATTTTTTTTAAAAAGATTTTTTACAATGAACTTCTACCATGAAATTTAAAATTACAAAATCGTTTTCTTTCGTTTTTCTTAACTAAATAAACATTTATTATCTTATTAACTTCATCGAGTAAGGCCATGGAAAACATGGTTGCCGGCCCATAGCCTAAAAGATTTCCCTTCTACTGCATTTATTCTACTTCATCCTCATTTTGCCAGTTCCATGCTTCGCTTCCGTACATAGGGTTAAAAACTTGTTTGACTCAATTTAACCCAAATATCTTTGGCACTGATTAAAATGTGCATTGTTTCCTTGACTGGTGTGTAAATATTATCTTTATACCCTAAACTGACAGATTCTCATAATTCTTAACCGTTTCCAGCACTAAATCGGCCAGAACCGGGTTATTTACCCATGCCGTGGGTAAAGGATGACTTCAGTATAGGAAATGAGCTGCCGGAGCAGATCCTTTGTTAATTGAAAGTGAGGCCACACCATTAAGCCTCCACTTCACGCAAAACTTTCAGTTTACCTTCCATTAGCCAAACAGGAAAAAGGTTTCATTAATGTTTAAGAATATTTACACATGTAAAAATGGGGTAAAAGTTTTGGTGGCGTACAAAAAAAAAGGTTGTTTAATTAAAGAAGATGTGATTATACTTTTAAAATAAACCTTTATTTTTTTAATTTAAAAATTATTTACCACAATACTTAAGTAGTTCTGCGATATAAATGCATTTGAAAATAAGATAACCTTTCTTCTTTTACGAATAAAAATAAGACAACTGGTAATGCCGTTGGGAAAAGAAATCAGTCTTCTGAACATGATTGCCTCAGAAATCGACGTGTTTCATATTAGTGAAAGTACGTTCTGAAGACAAATTACTCTTGACTTTTGAGAGTATATTGTCTTCCTAAAGTCGAACAACCTTTCATGCACTCCTCATATTATACTCGTATATTATATTTACCCTGTTCTCAATAGGTGCCTTTAACTTTTATTTTGTTTGTTATAAACTGATTTGATTTGATTTGATTAAACTTTCTAGTCTTATTAGCCCTAACTCCCATCATCTGAGCGCCCTCTTTATAAACATATTTCACACTCTTCAATCCTGGCTCTGTTCCTGACTAATGCTGGTCCACCATGTTGCCAACGAGAGTCCTCTGCCCCTTAATGTGGTTGTGATGCAGAGCGCTTTATTAACAACATGGTCGCAGTCACGATGCTTCACATTCCTAAACAAACCACTGCCATCGCGTTTCTTTCAACTTTTCGGCTATAAGAACAACTTGGCAGCTGACTTACGTTCTCATTTCTAATGTGATCTAGCCTTTAAAAACAATGGTACGAATTGAATAATAAAATATTTAATTTACCCGAGAATACATGTAACCTCCTTTGTCATTATTTTGTGTTAACCACTTAGCAATCATTGTACTCTCTCCTTTATATTATTAGGAATAGATTATCATGAGTTACATCCTTAAAAACCGGAAAATACCGATCAACCTGAATCGAAAAGTCTATGAAGCCTGCGTTCTGCCAGTTGGTACTTATGGTCTTAAAACTGTTACATTGTCCAAAAAAAGTGCCGAGAAACTACGAGTGACCCAAAGAGCCATGAAAAGAGCCATGTTAGGAATAAGCCTAAGAGACAGAGTCAAAAACGATTCGGTGAGAGAAAAAACATAGGTCACTGACATCATTCACCGGGTGGCGGCTCTAAAATGGCAATGGGCAGGTCACGTAGCCAGAAGCTCAGATGAAAAATGGACAAGAAGCCTGCTGACTTGGAGACCGTGGACGGCGAAGAGAAGTGCAGGGCGACACAGTGGAAGGATGATCTGAACAGACACGCCGGAATAACCTGGATGCAGTCTGCACAGGACAGAGTGACATGGAAACGAATGAAGGAGGCCTTTGTCCAGGAGTGGACGGGAATAGGCTGAGGAAGAAGAAGAAGAAGAATAGATTATCAAAATAATGATTACATTACAAGTAAATAATCTTTTTGATTAACCCTTATGTTACAAACAAATGCATTTTTAAGTGAGGCATTTAATTTTTAGTGAATTCGTAATTTATTATTTCTCTTTTTTTGTGACTCGTAAATAGGTTTTCCAATATTTTTTGTCTAAAAGTGCTTTATTTACCACTTCAGAGGATTTATACAATGGTAACTTAACATATAAAAGGCGTTTTTTTGTACGCAATCAATATTAGGCTTCACTTATGTAAATGTAAAAGACATTCGATTTTAGATATTCAAATAAGACCTTTAGCTTTTAAATTCGTAAATTCTACACGATTCGTTTTGTATTCGAATATTCGTTTTTAAAATGTATGGGTTTTCATTTCTTTCAACAGATGTCTAATAGTAAAGCATAATTACTTCTTTGTTTAGCTCTACTTTCATTTTCGAGAATCCAACTTCATCATTGTTTATATTATTTCCTATTTTAGATATTCAAATAAAACACACAGCTTTTTAAATTGATAAATTCAACACGACTTATTTGGTGTTCGAATATTCGTTATTAAAATGTATGGGTTTTAAATTTATTTTATCAGATGTCTAAAAGTAAAGCATAATAACTTCTTTGTTTAGCACTACTTTCATTCTCGAGAATTCAATTTTATCATTATTATAATTTCCTGTGGGCGTTCTGCATTTAAAATACAATTATTGGCTATTTAATAAATAAAATAAAAATTTGTCATGCATGATCACAATAACAAAGGTGGAATGGGGAATGTTGTAATTACATAAAGCGTGCGCTTAACCCAACCAATGACAGGTCATAAGTCCTGTAAACACCTTGATCATCCATGTTCAGTTTCCATTTTGCGTCTTCGTCTCTATTGAGATACAATTAAAATTTGAATTAACCACCCTTTGGTGAAAATCCAGGATTTCGTATACAGGTATAAGTATACATTCACAAATATTTGTTCTTCAAATATTCTGGTCAAATTCTTTGGCATATAGAATGGAATAATACTCCTAGCGGTTTCTAACAATATGTTAGGCGACAGCCTTCGCATTGTGTTAATAAGGTAGTTTGCTAAATGCCGAAAATCATTCTCCATAGATGGCGTTAGTGGGTCAGTTGTATAGGTTAATCTTGAAAAATTCACAAGTGCAACCAAATCTACATAGATGGCTGACTGAAACTGACACGTGAAGATAGATATGGATTTTGAAGTATATATACATTCCAAAAATTTGTCATGCATGATCACAATAACAAAGGTGGAATGGGGAATGTTGTAATTACATAAAGCGTGCGCTTAACCCAACCAATGACAGGTCATAAGTCCTGTAAACACCTTGATCATCCATGTTCAGTTTCCAGTTTGCGTCTTCGTCTCATTTGAGATACAATTAAAAAATTAAAATAAAAATTAATATCTTTACTACAGATAATATTCCGGTGATATTCAGAGCAAACCGTACAATGTGCATAATAAATATAAACGTGTTCTTTATATGTTTTTTTATCGTCTTCCGCGATGTTTGTTAACCACAGCCGTTTTTTAGAATGTCAAATATCGTCATAACTCGTATACTTATTTTATTACGACACGTTATGAAAACAAGATAAAACTGCGCGATAAGAACGCACAACCTTAGGTGTTTAGACCAAAATTGAGAAATTTCGCACCCCGGCAAATTTCCAGATTATCTTTATGAGATATGAATTTTATAGCAGACTCGTCATATCTAGGTCCTGCAAAATTTATTCTAAAAGTGATACGAAAAACGAGATTATGTGGTGGAGCTAATCCCGTTAAATTTGAAAATCCCATTTATCATTTTAAACGGACTAAACAACGTACACATACAATACAAAAGTATATTATTTTATTAGACGACCTTCATTATTGTCATATACTTAAATGTTAACATAGTTTTTGTAATTTCTTGAAAAATTGTTAATGCAAATACTGAAAATAAAATAAAATACATATTATATATTATATCATAATACTCGTACTATCATAATTAGTTTATTGTCTCTTGAACAATGCTGTAAAACTCCATATAAAATAGCTAATCGGGTGGTGGCGAAGGGGACAGAGCGCTTCGCTTCTGATCTAGGGAAGTCTGGTCATAATGAGCAATTATTTTCTTATATTATTGACTGTATTCTTAAATAAATTAATAACATTGATATTTTAATGGGAATGATATTTTAGCTTTACCAAAACGTTATCTAATGTCATTTGATAATGCCCCTTAGTAAGGCCAGACATGTCATTCCAATAAAAAAAATTATCTCTTCTTCTTCTTCTTCTTCTTCTTCTTCTTCTTCGTCTTCTTCTTCTTCTTCTTATTCTTCTTATTCTTCTTATTCTTCTTCTTCTTCTTCTTCTTCTTCTTATTATGCTTCTTCTTCTTCTTCTTCTTCTTCTTCTTCTTCTTCTTCTTCTTCTTCGTCTTCTTCTTCTTCTTCTTCTTCTTCTTCTTCTTCTTCTTCTTATTCTTCTTCTTCTTCTTCTTCTTCTTCTTCTTCTTCTTCTTCTTCTTCTTCTTCTTCTATTTCTTCTTCTTCTTCAAATTAAAAATTCTCACTTTGCTGCTGATCTTCGTGTCAAGGTTTTTCTTTATTTAATTCTTCAAATTTCATTAAAAAAAAATTTTTTAATGTATGTTCAGAATACATAAAGCTTTTAAACTTTCTTTGTATCACGCAAACTTACGATAACAAATTTTGATTTAGTATTTCTTCATGCTGTTCGCCACATGTTTACTAATTTTGCTCGCTACGCGACACTCCATTAATTTGTCAACGAGGAAATTAATATTTTTGTGTGGAACATATAGGTAACGTTTGACATTTTTAATAAAAGCCTCACGCTGAAAGGCTAAAACTCTACGTTTAACCTGGCCGAGATTTTGTTTCGCCAAACGTGTGAAATTATGTACCATTAACAAGCGCAAACTGTGAAGTAAAGTTAATTAATAATGTCAATATTTAATGAAATTTCTTACATGCAAGAAATGTTAATTTATGGTATTTATTTAATAAAATGTCATTTTTTCTTAACTACTGACAATATATTATGAAATTACATTACATTTTATTCATTAAAAACACTTTTTTTTCACTTCTAGTTTATTTTTTGGAAGATTTAACCTTCGTCATCGGGAAAATGAAATAAAACAAAAACATTTTAAATTAAATACAAAAACCAATGCATATCATTTTATTTTAGCTGGTGTTAAGAATGAAATGTGTATTTGCTCCGTCCAATAGGAATTTTTCTTTCAAGTTATTTCAAAGTAATAACTTTGAAATCGTATTTGTCATTTTTTTTTTTGTTTTGTTTATGTTGTCCCTTAAATAAATATTAACCAGATCTATTGAATACGCTTTACATTGTTCACTAGTTGTTGTATTTAATGGATGGAATGGTCATTCTTCATTTCTTAAAATATTAACAATCACTCCGCTAAATCAATAGCTTTAGTGTTAATTAAAAAAAAAAATTGAAACCAAAAAATATTCACTCATTATTAAAAACATTAACAGCTCTTGTTAAAATTCTATGTGGTACTCTGTCTAATTTTGATTTGCATTAATATATAACACACATAGGTATTTTGTTTAAAATATTTTTAACTGTTAAATTAAATAACTTTGTTTTATGTATCACAGTTGTATTTCATTTTACGCAACAGCTGTTTCGTCAACCTATGTTGACATCATCAGGTGTTACAATAATATATCAAATGTCAAATTTTCGTGATTTTTCGAACCTTTATGTGTATTTGTTCCTATGTCAATTTGAATAATTTCTTCAACAGATTAAAAAAAATTAAAAGACTAATACCAAGGATTTTTAAATCAATGATATCAAAATTTATTTTACAATCTTCAGTGTGAGCAGAAAATAGCTCATTATTATGAAGAAGGAATCTGGCCGTGTCCAGGCTTGAACCCAAGTCCCCTGGATTAGGAACCAAGCGTTCTATCCCCTAGACCACCACCCGATAGTGTTTCGGCCAAAACAATGGACTATTTAAAATATTTTTGTTTAATTTATATCGTTCTTCCGATTATGAATGTGTAAAACTTTCAAAACGTGTCGAGAAAAATTAATTCAAAATCTTAAAAAATCGAATGAAGTGTTTCAGTGTAGAATTTCACAGTGTTAACACCTAAAGTTTACGAAAAATATAGTTTAATGGTTTAGCATGATAAAGACTGAAATCGTCGAATCTATTCAATCGTAATTGGAAATGAAAGTCAGGCCATTTTTTTCACAGAATAAGAGTGCTCTTAATACTAAAGAGCATTTTTTTCTTTAGTCAGACTATTTCTCACATACTCGTATATTGAATATTTTGCCAACTGACATCGTAAGATTTTTAAATTGTAAGCTATGTACATTTTTTCAATTAATTTATCGTGATCATTAAATAACTGGCGATCGATGCTATCCTAAATTTCAAAAGTTATTGTTTTACAGGGTTATTGGTTATTGAAAAGATTCCTTCTAGGAGGTTAAAGGGGAGGTTATTTTCGATGAATTTATGTCATGTAAGACAATATGTTAAAGTGAACCATTTTTGTGGAAAAACGTTTTTTTTTCATTTATCGAGGTCACGTGTTTTAAAATTTAACGAAGTATTTGAAAGTTTAATTACAACTAACAGCTAACATAATTTATAAAACACTTTACTTCGTTCGATGTGCGTGCACGACACAACATGTGAATGTTGAGAAAGCAAGAGAATTAGGTCAGGAAATAATAGTGTAGTTGTTATGTTTTCTGCGTACTTCTTCGAGAATGGTTAGTTAGGTAATTACTAATTTTATGAAAATTTAATAATTTTTATATTTTTTATGCACAAGCGATTTTGAATCGTGACTTAATTATCAGTGCGATAAATCAAATTAAGGCTATTTTAACAAATAAAGTGCTAAAAAATTCATTATAAAAAAGAATTTGCCTTTGTGTGTATTGTCATTAGTTCTTATTGATAGTTTAATTAACATTTAGTTACTTGATTCAATGTTTTGATGATCTGTGTAATTAGACGATTTTCTACTTACTTCTAGTGTAATGTTGATTTCTCTGAAATCTTATAACTGATGTTAAATTAAGATGATACTTCGTACGAAAGCTTATATAATAATACGTAGATATTTTTAAAATAATCTGCCGGAAAAAATGTGAGTGTTTTTTTTTAAATCGACGTTCTTTTGGAAATTGTCAATTAAAATAATTAAAATGTTTGATGTGACCGTCTGGTATTTCCTAATATAGACAGACAACTTTATTTTTTTATTTTGATAATGAATGCCTATAATCTTGACTAATTTAAGCAAAAATAATAGTTGATTGACCAATAGTTATTTTTATTTTATTTTTTAAAACACCTGACCTCGATAAATTAAAAAAAATATCAATTCGTTTTATCTCATAAATGGTTCGTTTTTGCATATTGCCTTACATGACATAATTTATCGAAAATAACCTTTCCTACAACCTCCTAGAAGGAATTTATTCAATTACCAATAACCCTGTATAATGAAAATAAAAATAAAATATCTAAAATTTTATTTATACAATACATATATTTTATTAAGTTTAATTCCATTAAGGCCATATCTGGGTCATATACTGCGTGGGGAAAAGTACCACCTTCTCCAACTGATATTGGAGGGGAAAATTGAGGGACGCCGAGGGCTCGGAAGGAGACAAATGTCCTGGCTGCGAAACGTGAGGGATTGTAACGGCATCCGAAGTGTGGAGGAGCTGTTCCGAGCGGCGCAGGACAGGGATAGGTTTGCCGAGGTGATCGCCAACGTTGGAGGGACCCGACAGGGCACTTGAAGAAGAAGAAGAAGAAGGCCGTAAACCTAAGTGGACTCAAACTATTTTAAATGTATATTATTATTATAGAGTTGTATATTATTATAATAAACTTCTACCAAGAAGTTTCTAATGGCAAAATAATAGTTATTTAGTTTTTCATTAACGTAATCAGTACTCTCTATTTGACGCGATTCTGCAAAGTCAGTTATGATTTAATGATCGACCGAACATTCAATCCTACTTTTGTTCTAGACTTCCAGTCCCATTTCCGTCTAGAACAGTAGATTTCAATCGGTCCCGAGTCAGAACGGTCGTTATTCTGCCTGTTAAAACTTCGTACAAATTGTATCGCGTGGTTGTTTACGAGAGGGAAACAATGTCCCCTATCGAATGTTTCCCAAACAAATCCCCACGAATCACAAGGTGAACACTCGGAGCAAAGCTTTGATTTATTACTTCGAGATACTGGCTACCAATAAATCACCAAATGATGTTTGATTTATTTATTGAGAAAAATTAAGAGACTCTGGGGTGATAAATTATGTTTTTTTATTCGTTTCAAAAAACATACTGATCGTTTCTTTGTGGTTTGTTGTAATAATTTTTTATTGTATTGCCATAGGACTGAAAACCTTCTCAGAATAGAAGAAATGAGAACTACAAACTCCATCGCAGGCAGAACCCTCAGAGATCGTATCAGAAATGAGACGATAAGGTATGTCTGTGATAATAAAGTCATATGAAGTTGAGAAGAAGCAGAAAACGGTTTTGGAAGAATCATGTGGACCACATGGAGGATACAAGATTTGCGAAAATTGACAAAGATGAAAACCCCAGAAACAAGAGGCTTTCAATAAATTCGCCAAAGAGATCGCGGAATGACTGAACATTATCATCCAATGATAGCTTACCGTTACATACAAGTCATTTGGCCTAAAGTAAAAAGAAGAAGAAGCTGTCGAATGATTTCTTGCAAAGTAATAAAATAATCTTAAGATAATTATCAAAACATTGTTATCAATAAAGGTGTCAAACATGGTTGCGTAATGCCCTCGTGGTTATTTAATCTATATATGGACAAGCGTATGAAAGAGCAGAAAGGGTTGGATGTAGGTGCCAAAATTAGCGGAGTGTCAGTAAGCTGTCTCTTGTATGCGGATGACGCTGTCCTACTTGCAGACAACGAGCATGAACTACAAGTCCTGGTGAATTGTATGTACGAGTATGAGGTATGCATGCGAAATGACCTGATGATGAATGTTAATAAGTCCAAGGTAATGATTTTTGAAAAAGAAGAAATCATGACAGTCTGCAACATTAGCGTGAATGGTGAAAATTTGGAGCAAGTAGATGAGTTGTGGATACTTTGTGTATGATAGAGTGTCGAATGAAAATTTAAGAAGTGAATGCGGTGCGAATGATGGTGTCATGAACAAAATAATGAAAGGATCATTAAGATGGTTTGGACATATGGAAAGAATGAATGAAGTTAGAATGGTAAAAAAATTATATGTTAATGATGTAAATGGAACCATAAATAGAGGAAGACCGAGGAAAACGTGGCACGATCAAATAAATCAAATATTGAATGTCGGCCATGTGAGGAGTCAGAGAAATCGACGCGCGTGCATGACACGATGTATGAATGTTGAGGAAGCGAGAAAAAATGTCAGGAAAGAAAAGTGTGGCAGTCCATTCTTTCTGCCTACCCCTTCGGGGAGACGGCGTGATGGTTAGTTAGTTAGTTAGTTAATTATCAAATCGTGGAGCAGCAGCAGTAGCAGTCAGCGTAAAATGTTGAAAGATCATCATGAAGAAAATTTGTATTATTATATTTAATGTCCTTTAAACTTCTAATTTTTACTAAAATTATATTATATAATGAATTCGTACTCCATTAAAAATAATTCATTTCATTCAAATCACTTTATTATTTTTGTTAGAAAAAACATCACCTCTGTATAAATCTAAATTTAAATTTCAATTCACTAGCCAGAATAGCCTAAACTCCGCGAAGGAAGCCGCTGTCCTTCCATTCAGCGGGTCCAGCCATTGTTCGTTCTTTTAAATGTAACTTTTCGTCTTTCCGCCCACTGACCTGTGTAACCTCTCGCCATTTGAATGTATTTATTTGGGAAATTTTTAATTTACATATTGAAATAACCTGCCAAAAAATTATTTAGCAAGTCTAGCTGAATTTCCGTAGGTTGGCGTTTACAAATACAATATGATAAATTATAAAGTATTACTTTAATTAATTTCTTATTTATCTAGTT
Source organism: Lepidostoma basale (assembly GCA_022606425.2). Lineage (NCBI taxonomy): Eukaryota > Metazoa > Arthropoda > Insecta > Trichoptera > Lepidostomatidae > Lepidostoma > Lepidostoma basale. The sequence goes on along the minus strand of JAHDVF020000776.1, from coordinate 140,121 downwards.
AATTTTGCTTTTTGGGCGTGTATGTAAAATTATCATTTTAACTAACTAACTAACTAACTAACCATCACGCAATTTCCCCGGAGGGGTACGCAGAGAGGATGGATCGCCACACTGGCCTGTCCTGGCATACCTCTCGGGCTTCCTCTACATTCATACATCGTACCATGCACGCACGTCGATTATTCCGACTTCGAATGTGGCTGTCTTTTAGTAATTGATTAATTTGGTCATGCCATGTTTTCCTCGGTCGTCCTCGGCTTCTTTTCCCACTCACGCTGCTTGTGTACAACTTTTTAACCATTCTACTCTCATCCATTCATTCCATATATCTGAACCATCTCAGGGATCCTTTTTTAATTTTATTCATGATGCAGTCATCTGCCTTACATTTCTTTCTTATTTCATCGTTCGGTGTTCTATCACACAACGTTTTCCCGCACATTCTTCTTAGTGATCTCATTTCTACGGCGTTTATCCTGCTTTCATCCTTCTTTTGCCAGCTCCAAGCTTCACTTCCATACATGAGGGAACTCATGTCAGATTATTATCATTTTATTTAATTATTATTTAAAATTAACTTCCATCAAGAGATTTCAGTAAAATCATTTAATTATCTTAAAAGCGGACATTTAAATCATCCCAGTATTCTCATCTCGGACACTTCAAACATCCCGCCATTTCTACCTTGACCGAATCAAACATTCCATCCTTTATATCTTGGCAATTTGAAATTATACTTTATTTTTTTAAATATGTAACATGTTTTTTTCTCTTATCAACCGCCTTAAAAACGACACAAAATTCTGAAATTTGCGAAAACATGTCCCATTAGGGTGACCCCTAGATACATAGCAACATATATTTTTTTTATAAGTGCCCCCTCCAATTCGTGCCATACGATATTCGGTAAATGAATCTTACCCGTAGTTCCAGAGGGGCGCAAGCTCACAAACAGGTTTGGAGCGATGATTATTTTATGGCACCAATTAACGTTTTAATGTTATCTTGGAGAGCAGATATTTCACTAATGATTGTTAAGAATTAATTTTTCATTTTAGAATGTACGCGTGATGAATTTCAAAAAAAATATATATACAATTTTTCGTGAATTTTTCTTTCAGTATCTTCGACAATACTGACATTGTTTGATCATATTACAGCAGGAAAATAACATGCATAGATATTCTATGACAATTCCTCCACATTCATGCATCATAACATATACACTCTTCGATTTTTCCGACTTCGAATGTGGCCGCCTTTCAGTATTTGATCAATTTGGTCATGCCAAGCTTTCCTTGGTCTTCCACGGCTTCTCTTTCTACTCACACTGCTTGTATTAACCGTCTATTCGTTCCATATGTCCAAACCATCCTTATTTTAATTTTACTTATGATACAATCATCTGTCTTACATTTCTTTCTTATTTCGTCGTTCGGTGTTCTATCATATATCGTTTTCCCGCACATTCTTCTTAGTGATCTCATTTCTACGGCATTAATCCTACTTTCATCCTTTTTTGCCAGCTTCAAGCTTCACTTTCATACATAAGGGTTGGCACTAGAATTCCATTAAGTACTGCCATCTTCGCTTTATTTGAAATATTTATATTTGCAGTGATAACTTTGAGAGCGCCATTAATATAATTCATTGAATCTATCTATCCATCATTGAACCCATTAAATAAATTTGGATCATTGAATGTATAAAAAAATATTAAGTAATAAATTACGATACAATTCACGATAATATGAGATAATAATATAATAGTATGTTAATCATACACATGTACTTTAATAGCTCATGAAGGTCTTATTCAAACATAGGTGATTTCCGCTTTGACAAGGAATTATCGGCTTATCATTTCTTTGTACGATTGTGTATGTTGATATACGCAGTTAAGATTTATTGGGTACAGTTGTCTACTAACATTTCAAAGATGCTGGTTATGATTCGTAATCCTTTCGGCTTCCGGTGATCACTGAGATTGAAGAACCTAGGTAATCGCCTAAAATATTGATCACATGAAATATAAAGAACAGCTTACACTGACTCCACTATACATATATATGTAAGAATAAAATAAAATGAATGTGGAAAGTATAATATATAATGTACATAAAAGTTAAATAAAAATGAATCTGGCAAAGACCAAGGTGATGGGCACGGAAAGGCTTGAAATCAACGTGGACGGCAACAGAATTGAGAATGTCCAAGAATATACGAGTACGTACCTGGGACACAATATTCGATTGGGCCAAGATAACCAAACCGCAGAGCTAAAAAGAAGAATCGGACTAAGCTGGGCAGCTTTTGGAAACATGAGTTACATCCTTAAAAACCTGAAAATACCGATCAACCTGAAACGAAAAGTCTATGAAGCCTGCGTTCTGCCCGTTAGTACTTATGGTCTTGAAACTGTTACATTGTCCAAACAAAGTGCCGAGAAACTACGAGTGACCCAAAGAGTCATGGAAAGAGCCCTGTTAGGAATAAGCCTAAGAAACAGAGTCAGAAACGATACGGTGAGAGAAAAAACAAAGGTCATATCATTCACCGGGTAGCGACTCCAAAATGGCAATGGGCAGGTCACGTAGCCAGAAGCTCAGGTGAAAAGTGGACAAGAAGACTACTGACTTAGAGACCGTGGACGGCAAAAAGAAGTGCAGGGCGACTGCAACTACGGTGGAAGAATGATCTGAACAGACACGTCGGAATAACTTGGATGCAGTCTGCACAGGACAGAGTGACATGAAAGCGAATGGAGGAGGCCTTTGTCCAGGAGTGGACGGGAATAAGCTGAGGAAGAAGAAGAAGAAGAAGAATGTGAAAATAGAATATATTGCTGTGAAAAAGTATTTCGTTAACTCGCATGAATAGAATACAAAAATAACCGTTAATAATCTAATAGAATATTCATTTGAAACACGAATCGTATCTATAATAAAGAAAATCTCACGTCAATTTTTAAAAAAGTACATTTTTCTCATTTACTTACTTTAATTTGTATCGTTTTTAGTTCAGACTGAACTAAAAGTAAATATGAATATGCATAATAATTAATATTTTCATGAACCTATCATATAATTATAAATGATAATTAAATAAAACGATGTTTTTTCATTAACTTCTTCCACTAGTTGTCTGACAACAATTTCAAGTAGTTAATAAAAAAAAAGACAACAATTATAAGTAGTTAATAAAACAACATCATTTTATTTCATTATTATTTTAAATCAATTTCCATCAAGAGATTTCAGTAAAATCATTAGACTATGATTATTAGATATATTTTCTGTTCAAGGGCGACAGTATACGGTGGATATATATTTATTGTTATACATAAAAGTAAAAGAGGACTTTTAAGTTTCTAATAAAAGTATGAGATATAATATTTATATTATTAGATGATGAAGGGAAGAAGACCCGGATAACGCAATAATCTGAGTACTTCGTATTAGAGAAAACCTTAGTAATGGTTTAAAAGAAAAATCTAGGGGTCCGCAGGGACTAGAACGACCGTATAAAAAAAAGATTATTTCTGGGAATATTAAACTGTTATGGATTTTCTTGATGTAATGTGAAACAAAATGACCCGAATAATTTGCTGAGCGCTGGTACTCGTACCATTTCATACTTTTGCCTACCAAATTCATTGTACTACTTTGTAGAATTAATGATGAATCCTTTTAACGTGTCCTTAATGAATATAAAATTAACGAGTTTATGATATTATATTTTATATCATACAAATGTATGAATCGTGAAAACCAAAATGTAATAAATGATTTCGCAATTGAAAATGTTGACATCAAAGATAAGACAAAATTTCAACTTGTTTATTTATTGTTTCTTGAACGATTTGTAAAACTCTATATTAAATTATTAATACGGAAGAAAACGTCTGTATTTTAGAAGTTTTATTTTATTTTATGTAAATGACATGTTTCGTCTGTCTAAAGCAAATGCTTTAGACTGGCGAAAAATATGATTCACATAAATTATGATAAAACTTCTAGAAATCAGATGTTTCATTTGTATTAATTATTAAACATATTTGTTCTTAATACATCTTTATATTGTGGACAAAACAAACTTATATAAAATAGGGTAAGCATAATACAGGTAGTACGCTATCACAATAACGTCATCATTAGCGCCATATTTGTGAATTTATTAATTTTAAAAAAACATTGAAAAAAATCAAAAGGGGACAAATCGGGAGAGAAGGTCGACCACTCCAAATCGCCTCCAATTGAGATGAGTGTTCCCTCAAAACAACCATCCCGTGACAGAAATCTCGTATTTATGTAAACCGTCCAGGGACCCTAAAAGATTTGAAGACCAATATCCAGGAAGAAATTGACAAGATAACGCCTGATATGCTGGGGAGAGTCATGACAAACGCCAGAAATCGGTTTACTCATAATAATATAATAATAATAATAAATTGGATAATTTATAAAGCGCCATTTTTATGAATTGCTCATCTCAAGGGCGCTGTAGAAGATGCTCCGTTTTATCAACTAGATAATAATAATAATAATAATGATAAAAAATATATAAACATATTTAGTATGAGGGCTGCACCCGACGAAATCGATCAGCCCTTCCTGCCAGGAAATGATAATTTGAAAAGGTGCGTTTTGAGTCTCGATCTAAACTCTGATTGATTCTCAATGCACTTAAGGTCTGCTGGAAGACTGTTCCAGGCTGAAGGGCCGGCTACCGCGAAGGCTCGGTCGCCAAAGTTTGTGCTTGGACAGCGTTTTGGCACAGTCAATCTACCGATCGCAGAAGACTTAGCTGATCGCAATGTTAACTGTCTAGCATTCAGGTTCTCGTTGATGCAGAGTTCAGATATATAAGCTGGTGCCATTCCATGCAACGCCTTATAGAGTCATCAGTGTATGGAGAGTGAGGGACGTCACCTACCTGATTATTTGATCTTCAAAAACTAAGTACAACAAAACTTTAGGTATATGCCTACATTATAATAAATAAATAAATAAAATCGGATTCAAAAAATGGGTTTTATTTATTTATTTATTTATTTATTTTGACATAAACGCCGCAAGGGCTTTTACAAAAATGACATGTTTAGTTACAAAGGTAATATAAAAATTTGGGCAAATAGACAGACAACTAACATATAACGGCAAAACACAAAAACGAGAATAAGGATAACATAAGAGAAATTAGAAATTACATGAGATAGAAAAGAACATAACATAATATAAATTAGAATTTACATGCATAGGGTTGAAAAGAACATAACATGATAGAAATTAGAAATTACGAAAAAAAACAACCGTAAGAAACAAAGTGATGGTAATTTACCAGTCCAATATGTGACCGGATGATGTACATGTGGGGCGAGCGAATAGGAGACGAATACTAATATAAATAATGTTTAAAATCTATGTGAATTCAAAAAGAGCTTTTAGTAAAATGACATGTTTAGTTACAAAGGTAATATAAAAATTTGAGCAAATAGACAGACAAACTAACATATAACGGCAAAACACAAAAACGAGAATAAGGATAACATAAGGTTTTATTAAGTTTTGAAAAAAAGGATGTTATGCTGCCGCACCCTGTATAATAATTTGTAGTAGATATTTGATATCGTTTTTTTTTATTGCTAAAACATATAATATAATATAATAAATTTTTATATTATAAAATCTTACTCAATAAATCAATGTGATTGTTTCTGTGTTCAAAAATGTATTAAAAACATTGTAACTTAATTTAAAAAATAAACATTAGGGAAAACGGTCACGAATACTTACCAAAAAAACAACAGCAAAACACAAGAGTATAGAGAGTGATGAAGATTGCTCTGACATCAGTCCGGTCAAAAATGTATTCTTCTTCTTCGGGGGATGATGAGCCGTTGTCTTTCTGGGAAACATTTCCCCACTCAAAGTGACTCCTCACCCCCTCGACGGACTCGCTGGCGTTGGAGTGCATGCCTTCTGGCGCTCCAGCCGGCGCCCGTCTCCAGTCCGCCTTTGGCGCAACCCTTTCTTTGTGAGCACTCCACACTTATCACTTATCACTAACACCACCCACGCTCCTTAGAATGCATGCGCACACTTTCTCGTTGACACTAAACCCGATACTTCACCATTATTATTAACTTGTAAGTCTTTTAATCCTCTGGATTTTTTAAAGGTTTTATTATCATTTTTAAACATCCTCAAATCGGAACAAACCTTTCACATACTTCCTTAAGGGAAAGGTTACGTTATGAGATATAGAGGGTAAAAAAATACATACTAAAATAATTAATACACGTTATCCATTTTACCATCATAATTATTAAGTATAAAAGTATGTTTTTATTCGATTTAAATATATATTTTAAAGTGTTATGACATGTTTGACAACTTTCAATAAACAATTAAGATAATCAAAAAACAATTAATAGTAAGTGGGTTAAAGTTTTCTTTCATTTTTAACACGTACACATACATTATATAGGTAGGAGTAGGCTGTAAAATGTTTGTGAGTTGTTTCAGAAACTAGCGAGTGAATCGTAATATCGTTAATGCATATTTAATAATAATTGATTCATTGAAACAAAAGTAAATCGAAATTTCATTACATGTATATTATACTAGATTGCTCATAGTTTACACATATTACCATAACTAGGCATACGAATATCGTGAAATATTTTTAAATACTTAAATTTCGAATTCTGCCACATTTCTTTGTTTTTATGTAGTTAAAAACTAAAATAATAATATCTTGATGTGCGAAACCTTTTAGACCAAATATATTGTTTACGTCGTACAATTTTTGTAAACTACAATTGCCATATTAAGCGAAGCTTATATTTTGACAATTCGCACGCTTAAAAGAACACTGGCTTAACTCAAAAAAGCAAGTTTTGCTCAATCTGACATGAGTCGGTGTTTTAACAAAAACAGTCGAAAAACACGTACGAACGGATAGCGTTAACATTGTGAACGATCATCGTATGTACGCATGGATATCGTTAACATTATGAAAAATAGATGGATAGCGTTAACACAAGCCTCTGTCTTATGTTAACTCAAATATGTTCTAAACCATAATCGGTCAGTTTACTATTATTATTATAGCAAATTATCCTCACATTAAAAATAAAGTAGGTACTATTGTTAAACACCAAAAAATATATAACATAAAAAAAATTACAAAAAATATGAAATATTATTGTGAAAGATATAAAAATCATTATAGTGATATTATTAAAAACAATTAAAAAATACGGACGTTGAATCTAATCGCCTCGGATTTGGACATTTTTAGTGCCAGTGAGGGAGTGTTCATAAAAATATATTACAAATTCTGGAAAAAGTACTACCTCACTGACGTCGACATATTTGGGATCCTTCTGAGATAAAATATTTTTTAGCTTCATATTGTTATTTTATTTTTGTTACACCGTTTTGTGTCCAAATGAGTCGTAATGTTTTTCGTTTGTTATGTCTCATTTGTGTATAATAGAAATAATAAGTAAATAATAAACATTATTAAAAGGGAGTACAAGCGTTTTAGTAATACCAAAAAAAAAAAATTGTTTCTTGAAGCATGATATAAAACTCCATATAAAATATTGATGGTTGAGGTATTAGTTTAATAATAGTAAACACGATTGTTTAGTGGTTTTACTTGGATTTAATATATATAAATTATATAAATTGTGACAATTTTTTTTTTTGCCTTGCAAGGGCATTCTCAAACTGCTTATTAAATCATTTATACGAATCAATACGTCTGTTTTCTAGTAGTTTTATTAAAATTTATATGAACGACATGTTCGTCTGTCTAGAGCATTATCAAATGTCTATTTATTTTTGTATTATAAAATAAATGTATTATATTATATAATATAATCACCAAAAATATACCCACTTTTATTTTCCAAAAAAAACAACAGATTTAATATATCTTTTAATGTGTACATTTTTTTTTATAGTTTTACAATTGAACTGAAGTTAACTTTATGAGCTTCGTAAACTTCCATTAAATTAATGGTTTAGTGAACATCAATTTCATTTTAGGCGCCAGCTGTGTGTACTAATTTGTAGAGGGATAAATTGTGACAATTTCACAACATAGCAATATTTTAAATTGCAACTATCCGCATTTCTATTCATGATGATGCGACAGGGGTGTAGTTTAGGATGCGGCAGTTTAAAAATGTTTCCTCTGTACAACAATATGTGCAGATGACGCAGTGATTCCACAATGGCAGAAAGCACAAAGTACAATACTTACTAAACATTATGCCTCGGTTCACGTACACATACACTATACGAGTATAGGTAGGAGTAGGCCGTAAAATGTTTGTTAGTTGTTTCAAAAGCAAGCGAGTGAATCGTAATATCGTAATGCATATTTAATAATAAACATTTTCATTTAAGTTATATTTACTTTACGGGATTGTGGTGATTTTAATTATAATCTCTCTTTTCTCTATTCTTGTTTCAAATAGACGTAAATATAGAAATAATAATAAAACCTATGAACTCAATAACACGGTAGTTAACTTTTTTGATATAATTAAACTTTATATATGCACGAGGATTGTCGCGGTTGGTAGAATTGTATTTCATTTTTGGTAAACTTAAAGCGTTAACACTAATGATGATTTTTTTAATAAATAGAACACTATTTTATTTTCAAATTTGATTGTATTTATCTCGGAATGTTTCGAATACTCTTTCCTCATCGGAAGAATGATATGGGTTATGTTTCATGTTAAAAATTTTGCTTCAAGATAATTTACTTTTCGAGATTATATCATAATACACAAATATACACAAAAGTAAAAAAGAGACAGTCTTTGAAATCATAAAACAAATAACTAATTGGGGTTTTTTTTCTTCTTATTTACGTTGTCTATCCTAGTAAATCTAAGCGCTTGTATCTCGCCCAGACACTGCCGGAGTCGCGATGCTACGCAGATGAAACTAAGCATGCATTAACACTACACACAAAATCTCCCCTGAAAAACTCACCTAGTCGACGATTCCTAAAACATTGGTCGATGAGGATATTATAAGTTTTGTCAGGATATCATACCCATGATCCCAAAAAATGTTATGGTTTAAATGGTTGATGACTATAATTAAAAACTCAAGTAAACAAATTAATAAATGAATATTTTCAAATTTCATTAATATTCAATCTGTTTATGTGTTGTGGATTTACATTTGAATAAAATAAATTACACTTTATAATTTTACAACACTTTATTTCACTTTTGACAGACGTGTTTCAATTACGACATATCCTTTTTCGATGCACAAATTTAACAGTTAGGTAAAAAATTGTACATAAAAAAATTACAAAATCGGAACATGTCTGCGTAAAGTGAAATAAAGTGTCGTAAAAATATGAAATTTTATTTATTTAAATGTTCTTTAAAAAAAGTTGGTCGCGTATTTGAATCGTTTACTTACTTCGAAAATTTTCATTTAACGCGATAAGAGGGTTCTAAGGATTGATACTTGGATCTTTAAATATTTGAATAGAGGTCCATATGGAAAAAAGAACCGAACACTGTAGAAGCCGTAGGTACATAAAATGCGACTCATGTAGATCAAGGTGAGAGACATAACAATGCGAATGTGCCACAGTATTATATCATGTCTAACATCTTGAATGTATAAATAAAATAACGAAGCAGTAAATAGCAAGATCAATTACCCAAATCTTCTGTAAAGATGAAGAAAGACGTATCTTTAAACATGCTAATGGTTTTAACGAAGTAACCGATTTCAGTTTTATTCAACTGAATAAATGGAACGGAATAATCCATTAATTAATTAATAAAATACAAAGAATATTCATCCCTCCCACTTAAAAATATCATTACCAAATCGCAAACTGCAAATCAAAAATGTCTGTGTCGAATAATTAATGTCTTCTTCTCCGTCTCTCTGACTCTACAGTCCTGGGTGGATCTAGGCCGCCTCCAAAAAGTTTCTCCAGACGACCCTATCCTGAGCTCTCGACTTCCACTTCTCAGGACTAGCTTCCAACAATTGCAGGTCCTTCAGAACACCGTCAAGCCAACGAAGCCGCGGTCTTCCTTTCCACGCTACGTCTTCTCTCCGGTCTTTTAAATGTCAACTGTGCGGGTGTTGACAGCTCCTTTTGCACCAGATGTACAGCCCATCTAAGCCATGGTTAGCCCATAAGCCATTGGTTGTATAGTTCGTATAGCTCAGAGTTATGCCGGCGTCGCTATATATTATTCTCGCAGATTGGACCAAAAATTCTCGGGACCAAAAAATGGGATTTTGCGCCCAAACTGGATAATTTTCAGATATTTAAGCATCTGTTGGCTTAGGTAGCGCTGTCGTCACTTTTTCCGTTATCACAAGTGATTGTTAACCCTAGATACACAAATTCATTGACTCTTTCAATGGTTTGATTGTCGTCAATACAAAGATCTGGTTCAGGTTCCAGATTCATTGTTATGGACACATACTTTGTTTTTTGCACTTAGACTTTAAATCCCATTTATTCTCCTGCTCCCTGTAGAGCCAAAAAAGGGTCCACAGTGGACTCTCTAGATCGACCAATAATATCTATATCATCAGCGTATGCCAGTAGCTGAATGATATTGGAGAAAATTGTCTCTGAACTATTCAGATACGCGTCTCGTATAACCTTCTCCAGAGCAAGGTTAAATAAAACGATGAATATATTTTTTTTAAATAATCCATAATCGGGAAACCACAAACGAAATAGTTTATTAATACGTCCAATATTCAATATTCAAATTTATGTATCTTGAATCACAATCTGTCCTTTTACAGAACCATTTTATAAACTCGCAAAATAAACCGATGTAATAAATCTCTTGATGTATGAGATGGGACCAGCATTGTATGGGGAGTTTAATTATCAACCATATGACTGGTGAAAAGGTCCACCGCTTACCCTGAAACTGTTAGTGTTTCAGTTTTTAGTATCGCACATTTCCCTTTACGCCCTCGCGAGAGTAGCATTTAGGTACGTCACATTCCTGTTAAGTACGAAGTAAACTGAGAAGAGATATGTTAAGTCGTATTTTCAATTTCAACTTTCACGTTGTTAAGCTCCTTATTTTACACAACATATGAAACACATTAGCGAATAGGTAATTACGCCTCAACCATGATATCGCAGCACGAAGACACGGATTGTGTTGCATTGTATTTTAATACGTTTAAAAAACAGGGGTAAGTAATGTCTACATAACAACTAAAGGGTCATCCAATAAGGACGGGTCGATGTTGAATTGAAATAAAACCAGCTGTGTATATGGTATTAACGAAATTCTTTTTTTATTTGAAAGGCCCGTGTATGCCATTATGTACAAAATATGACATCGTTCAAATGTCCGCTACAGCTTCACATGGGGTTTATTACGCCAGGCGCCCCTGGAACTGATACAAAGTCGGCCAAACCTTCCACCAAAATGCCAAGACAAAGCCAATCAGCGCTCTGATTTGATAGGACCAACGACTTGGTGGCCGTCCTTGTTGTCGCTTTCCCTCTACTTTGGCCCTTATTATGAGCTTTTCGAGGATTGCCCTGATCTCTCCAGACTATGTGCTCAAAATATGTTAGCACTTTCTGTGTGCCGAGAGTTTTTCCTCAATGCCCAACTGGTCAAGGATCGACTGGTTAGTTATTATTTTGTTCGTCTTCTTCTTCTTCCTTGTTGTAGACCTATGTGGTCTGTTCTCCAGAGTGTTGCTCCTCCTGTGAGGTAGACTCCCAGCTGTCCTTCCATCTTTTAGGAGGTCTTCCTCGAGGACGATTCGAGGACGGTGTAATATAGGGGAGTCTGGTGGTGTTCATTCTTTGATCATGACCGTACCAGTCCCTTTTTCGCTATCTGCTCCATCTTATAATAGCCTCAACCTCACATATCTCTCTTATTCGGATGTTCCTCGCGCGATCTCTCAGTGTCTTGCCTGCTATCGTCCTATTATTTTGTTAGTTTATATTATTAACATTTTAATGAATCGCTCTTTATATCATTACAGCGCGAGCCAAATTCATGCAAAGGATATAGCTATCATATTGATTCCCACGACATGTGATTGGTAGCTAATCTAGCTCATATATTGTCACGTGAATTCTACACCAGACCAAAGACAGTGTGACAATCACACTACCATCCCCGAGAATCGAACCCAGAACCCTCGGTGTGACAGTCAGAGCACTTGCCACGAGTGCTATTAAATTATAGTATTTACATTTTCCAATTAACTTTTACGAATTATTATAAACTTATAAGAATACACAAAACCCTGTAAATCTGTATTTTGTTTCTAGTATCAAAGATTAATAAATTTGAATTCTAAGTTTCAATCCTAGAAATTGGTTTGCAGCAAAGTCTATAAACATCTTTGCTGGTTCTTGGAATGTCAATTGGACTTTATTAATGTGGTAGTTTCCCGTTGCTTTTCGCATTTTTACTATAATGTAAACATTTTTGTAACAATTGATTCTCATGACATGTGATAGTCATTCACAATTTTTGTTGTCGCGTGAATTCCACCAGACCATAGCCAGCATGAGAAAAAAAAATTCACACTGTCATCACCGGGAATCGAACCCGGAACCTTCGTTGTGGCAGTTATAGCTGCTCTCCGCCTAAATTGTATAGTAGGAGTAATAATCAATTAACCATTTCGAAATTTTATATCTACAATTTGTCCACACTCAAAACAAGTTTTTTAATTACAAGAAATTGTTAATACGAATGAAAATGTCTGTTTTCTAGAAGTTTTATTATATTTTATAATATGTGAATGGCATGTTACGCCTCTCTGAGGCATTATCAAATGTAAAAACAATAAATACAAGAGATGGGAATATTTCGAAAATATTCGAAGATAATTTGTTACCTAATAATATGTAAAATTTATTTGAACTTAGATCATAATATTTTGTTCACGAGTCGTATGCTTGACACGTGTATTGAAGTACTGCGAAAGGCTCTCCAAATATTTCAAGATGGAATTTATTATATTGAAGATCGAACATGCTTACACCTGATAATAGTCACATTCTCGGATAACGCAGATTCTATGTAGGTGTAATATCAATAACGCAGACATAGACAAGAATTGCGAACATTTTAATAGACTCCGTTCAGATATTGTCTTTACTTTAAAACGGAATATAAATCACTCGACACTTTTTATTCTTATCTACGAAATGAGAATTTATGAACGTGAAGTTCACAGAAAGTTTCAATTCCACAGATGAAATGATTTTCAAGCGGAACCTAATGAAAAGACAGCTATCTTATAGAAGTACAAAAGTAAATTAAATAGAGAAATCTTCAAAAGAAAATAGAAATTTTCCAGCTCCTAGGATATTCTTTTCAAAAGGAGCGTGGACGTGTATGGTAAACCACGCGTATGATATTTTATGAATATATTATTTTTATACTTTTGCCAAATGAACACTTTTAAACTGATCAGTTTAGTACAAAAGTTGTTTACAGCATACGAGTATACCGTGTCGCGTCTTTTTTATTCAAATTTAATTTAATTCGTGATTTTTCTTCTCATATCAATTTTTTTCTGAATCATATCCAATAAAGCCTCTATTAAATTACATTAACATATTTGTGAAGTATAGAAACATCCATTTCTGTTGGTAATTAAGTCCTTTTTACTTTTTTACGATACTCTTTCTAATTGTGGGATGTATGTAACCTTGGAAAAATCCTAAGTCATTTCCAGGAATAAATCCACGTCCTTGCACTAGAAACAATGCTTTAATCTCTATATAAAACAACGACGCACTTATATGTAATCAATATGTACCTACCAATAATACTTATTTTATTTTAAATTATAATGGATTAATTGTATCTCAATAGAGACGAAGATGCAAATTGGAAACAGAATATGGTGATCGAGGTGTTTACAGGACTTATGACCTGTCATTGGCTGGGTTAGGCGCACGCTTTATGTAATACAACATTCCCCATTCCACCTTTTCTTATGACCACCATGTCTGACAATTTTTTGGAAGTTGTATACATGTTAATCTGTAACACCACACTTCACATGGTAGTTTCAATCTACACACTAACGCCATCTATCAAGATTGGATTTATCCTTGAATTGATAACCCGAAATGGGTAAAATCCAGTATTCGTCTACAAGTATTTGTATACATTCAAAATGTTGTTAAATTATAATATTTTTAGAAGGTTTGTGTTTCCCCATTATCTAAGATTTAAAACACAAATCTGATGAAATATCACAGTTTTTTTTATATAAGAAGACTAACACCAAGGATTTAAATCAATGGTTTTGAATTTATTTAAGAATCTTCAATACGAACAGAAAATAGCTCATTATTATGAATAAGGAATCTGGTCGTGTCCAGGCTTGAACCCAAGTCCCCTGGATCAGGAGTCAAGCATTCTATCCCCTAGGCCCTAGACCATCACCCGATTACGTAAATTACCGGAGTGAATATAAAATGTTTAAAACGAGATAAATATACAGTATTGATATAGTAAGAATAATGCTTATAGATATATTATCAAAATCTGAAATCTCCTTTTTATTATTTTATATATATTTCAATCACACTGGATGCTTAAACCATGTTGTTAAAAAATAATTATTTAGAATAACGTAAAAACCTAGAATTTAGTTCTAATATGAAAATAATTGCTTTCCTGACATACAATTAATTTTAAGCCTTCCAGTTGCTTTGTGAATTACGAAAAGTATCACATTCACTGAATCAAATACTTCGTTTGCTTGTAAAAGTCTCAAACCAACCCTTTTTTCTAAAGCTCTCCACATAAAAGTGTTAATGTAATAGTGGTGTCCCTGCCCGAAGGTTCAATTTCCAATTACGAATAATCGCTTCAGTGTGACTTAAAAACGAAAACCTTAAGCACTTCATCCCTTAGCCACAGCACTCTCGTCTCGAGGGCGCCCTCCCACCGCCCCTACACTTTGATACCACGCTTTTCGTAAATGCTTTCCATCATGTTACAATTTTTAAGTAAGTGGTTCGTTATTAAGTATCAATATAAGCAAATTTGATACTTTTGATTAATAATTTAACGTGATTAGAAATACTATGGATGATACAAGTTTTCAGACAGGCCTTGACCTGACCTAACCTAACCTTACCTAAAATATAGCATCTTTAAAAACCGCAAAGTTTGCGTACACTTACAGAGAACGAGATCAGAGCGAAGATAGCGTGCCTCCATTGATATGAAATAACTTTTCACTGACGGTGATCTTGGTTTTAGAATTATATACTTGTGTTGCTACATCTTTCTTGTCCGCTTCTTTTTCTTCTTCTTCCTTGTTGTAGACCTATGTGGTCTGTTCTCCAGAGTGTTGCTCCTCCTGTGAGGTAGACTCCCAGCTGTCCTTCCATCTTTTAGGAGGTCTTCCACCAGGACGAGTCCCATGAGGCTGATGATGCAATGCAATATAGGGGAGTCTGGTGTTGTCCATTATTTGAACCATGTCCTACATGACCGTACCAGTCCATTATCGGAATTAGGAAAAGGAATTAATTTTAATGGTAGAAGAACATTTTTGTGTTTGTGATTTTGTTTCAGAATTTCAGTAACAACACTAATTTACCAGAAAAATCTGATCTTCCAGACGCCATCAACTGGGACAACAGATATTTGAATTTTTTTTAAATAACGAATTCCTCTTATTTTTTAGATTGTATAATATCAATATGAATATTAATCACACCCTTAATTGTTTTTCCAAGAAAAATCAATATAAACAGATATTTAAAAAAATACATGTTTGTTTATTTCAATGTCTGAATATAAAATATTATTGAAATATTTTTTGTACTTTTATATTCATAATAAATAAAATAAAAACAGCGCCTAGTTATTTTGTAAACGCACTGTGACTCACACTATTGCAAAGATTCCTCCCGAAATGAACGGACTCTACACGAATAGAACACATAAGAAATATTATAGATCTGAATAAGATCGGTTGACCATTCCGAAATGTTGGTTGTAATCTTGGCGGGAAAATTCTAAAAAAAATCGGTCGAACGAGACCTGAACGAGTAATTAATATGTAATTTATAGTATGGTTATGATAGAGAGTCGATTGAACCTCTTAAGCCTTTGATACCCCAAATAAAAATTCTGAATACGAGAACAGGTGATGGATAACTACACTATCCAGACTCGCTTTCACAGCATCCTGCTCATTCAAGTCATGCACGCACATCCATTGTATGGACTTCGATCGTGACATGTTTTCCAATATATATCTCGATTTTGCACTTTATTCACAGCGTTCAGATATATTTTATTCTTTCTCGTATATCACAGCAATGCTTTTATTTTCATATTCTATTAATTTAACACAAATGAGACACAAACGAACAAAATTTAGGCGACCCATTTGGACACAAAGTATTATATTATATTATAATTAATTAAATTGTCGACCTTCGTGGAAGAGTGGTAAGAGCTCTGACTTCCAAACCGAAGGTCCCGGGTTCGATTCCCGGCGATGGCAGTGTGATTGTCAGGCTGTCTTTGGTCTGTGTAGAATTCACGTGACAATAAAATGGCGATAGATTGGCTATCTATCACATGTCATAAGAATCAATATAATAGCTCAAATAAATGGTTCAAACGACCTGTTGTATACAAAAAAAAGAATAGTTAACAAAAATAACATTTACATAATTAAATATTATATTACAACATAATAAGAAACAATATGATTCATAATGATCCCAAATAAGTCGATGTCATTAAGGCAGCGCTCATTCTAGAAGTGATTTTATTTTATATTGTTTACGAACAACGCCCCACCGACACTAAAAATGTTCAAAATCCGAGACGTCCGAATTCAACGTTTGAATTGTTCTTCCTACTGGCATCACCGAAAGCAGGTTGGTTCTGCGTAACAAAGTGTAGATGTCGACGTTGGCGCAGGTATCAGAAACAAATTGACCTATTTGTTCTAGAGCTAACTAAGATCTAAGGTCCTAAGATCAATTACTGGAAAACCCCTCCGAGATCGTGTCCGCAACGTAGACATAAGAAAAACCTGCGAAATAGAGGATATCGTTCAGTGGAGTAGATCCAGAAGAAGATACTGGAGGGACCATGTAGCCCGAATGGATGGTGACAGACTCGCATACGAGTATACAGCCGCTTATGAAATCCCTTCCGGACACCGCCCACCTGGAAGACCGCCTAAGAGATGGAGGGACAGCTGGATCTCATCATCCGACGAGATATGATTTCTGTGTCACAGATCGTCAGATCTATTAAAAGAAGAAGAAGAAGTTCTAGAGCGTAGGGGTCCTCAATAGAATATCCGAATCAAAAAGAAAAAACGGGTCGCTGAGAAACCGTCCCTCCTCAGTTCGAGGTGTTTTATTATTATACCTTATTGTTTTAAATAATAATCACATAAAACCAAGTTTTTCAACTTCTTCCACTTTTGTCTTTATTTCGAAAGCGACCGAGCCTGGCGAAACCGGTTACTTTCGAGATAAAGACAAAAGTGGAAATAGTTTTAAAAAAACACATTGTTTTATTTAATTATTATTTAAAATGAACTTCCATCAAGAGATTTCATTAAAATCATTCGATTGCCTCATTGTTTTATTATATGTATTATTTCCTCTGTCGGAATTCAACCATATTATATATTCATCTCTAAGATATTCACTTATTACATACAATAATATTAATAATGTATGAATGCAAATAATCTTCAATATTTAATATTTGTGATATATTCTCCAATAAATTCTCCATTCTCTTCGTTTAATATACTGTATTATGGAAAATAAAATACAATACACACGAGTACTTATGCACGAGTACGCTCACTATTTATTTTACGAAGGAATGTTTTGAGAAAATGTGTACAATATTATTTAGTATTCACATCCGAGATTAATCTCTATTACCGTCTACCCCATCACCATTCATAGAACAATGATCGGATCTAATTACCATTGTTTATTCACATTTCAGCCAAGCAAGCTTTCCGAAGAAATTCCGCATACTTTGAGAAATTGCTTCTCGTAAATTAATTATTTGTGAAGAAAGGATTTTCAAATAAATGAAAACATAATATGCTCAAAACAGGCTTTTACATAACAGGATTTTATATCTATATTCAAAATTTTATGTATAGTATATATAAGTATTTATTTTTGTTTGAATAACGATGTAAAACTCTATATTCAATATTAATACGAAGGTTTTATGGCCTAGGTTCTCAAAGTGGGCGATAGCGCCCCCTTGTGGGCGTTTGAGACTTTCGGGGGGGCAGTAGAAGACCCAGAAAAAATAGAGAGCGTGGGCAGATAAAAAAATATAGTCTAAAAAGACAAAAAAAACACGCTAATCACGTAGGTACTAATAAAGCAAATTAAACTTAAATATTGGTTTATTTTGTTATTGTATGTATTGTAATCATTTTCCCTTTTTTGGAATAACTTTTACGGGAGGGGGGCGTTGAACGTTTATTGTTCTTGTGAAGGGGGCGGTGGCCCAGAAAAGATTGGAAACCTATGTTTTATGGGAACGAAATGTTTTGCCTTGCAAAGGCATTAATTTGATAATGACTTAGCAAAGCGAAACATGTCGTTCCCATAAAATTAAAATTCTATAAAACATATATTCTCAATTCATACCTACTTAAAATTAACAATATTTATAGGTATACCTCTCATTACCTACAAAGATTTCTTAAATTCAATGTCGCCAAAATGACATTCACTACAAATGAAAACTCTTTAATTTTTAATTTAAAAACACCTTTGTCTAAACCGAGGCCGACGGTAGTACCAATTTTTAAAACGGTCTCGAAAAATGTAAGACACTCTCAGCCTCATTTCCATATTTTATTGACCCTCTTGTCCAAAGATAATCCTTATATTAATTAATATCTTGTGTAATAATTAAATAACAATTGAACCAACAAAAAATTGTTTTATAGTTTTGCAAAGATTGTTTTAATACACACAATAATTTTATCAATAATATTTTAAAGAAGCAAATGTAAGGTAAATTTGTTTTTCGTTATTATTAAATAAGTATTAATTCATACCAAAGATCGAACCCGTTTCTCCTGGATAACCTTTGTATGTTATAAGCGTTGTCTCCCTTAAAACACCAACCAATCTTTTTAAAGCCTACCTCCTCCATTTTGCGATTCTAAATCTATATGTTTACGTACCTAGTACCGTATGAATAATAAAGTCGTAGAAATTTCCCATTTAATTAGTATTCCGCTTCATTACCCCCATTACGTGATGCCACAAACGTTTATCGGATTCGACAAAAATACAATTTAATGTTCACTAAAAAGTGTATGTTATCTACAGTTTTTTAAAGAAAAGAAAAGACACAAATAAATTAATATAACAAATAATAAAAAACATAAATAATCATTGTTATAAAATAATAAACTAATTTTTTTACGATTTAAAAAATACAATATTAACCATATAACTGGTCAAAAACTACCATGATTTAAGTGTTACATTCCGTTGGCATTTAAAAACCAATAATTTCTAATGAAACAAATTATTTTCGTATAGTTAATTTTTACTCGCTTTGTATACAAACATTTAACAAATGTTTTATTACATACAACTTGCAAATAGTGTAACATCTTACATAACACAATACGGGATTTTGATTCATATAAATAAGTACAAGAAAACGAAAGTTTTGATTTTTTTAAATAATGATATCACTCCGCCACTCGTTTTTTCTACTCGCGATTTAACTTTTTAATAAAGCGCGACTGAAAAAGAACCAAGTTTTAATAAAACTAATGTGTCTACGCCATGCGAAGCACGTCCATATTCCACTAACGAGGGTCTTTGAAGTCGGAAACTTTTTGGCCCGAGACTTAGGAAATTCCCAAGCAGTCGGCGCGCCGGTCGCCCAGAGCGTGCATACGTCGCGACGCCAAATTTTAACTGAAACTCGCGGCAGGGTGGAACGGACTACCCCCGACGGGCCGTGCCGCTGTAGGCCGAGGAATACGCGATGCGAATGAATCCGATTCAATCACTTCCCCATTCAGCGGCAGTGACCAACTAACCGTACAATCAATTTACTCTACATAAAGGTTTCGCTTAATCTTGATGATTATCTTTTTAAATTATAAGGAATGTTCTAAGATTACCAAAGATGGATTTTCATATTCTTACCCTACATCATTTTTTTTTATTCGTTAAATGGTCTAGTATCCTAATTATTCGACATCGTTTACTTGATTTAATAATCTATTGATTTAAAATAATTTCATATATTTGTATGCTATTAATTTTTTTAAATACCTTAATTAGAAATATTTAATTTAATTCCACTAGCTTTTTTTGTGGAACAAAACTTCTGAAATATTTTTTTTTATTTGTTTAATTATTTACAATGAACTTTCCACAAAAAATTCCAAAAACCAAAATTAATATTTAGAATAAACTATGATGAATACAAAAAATACAAAAAATATACTTGTAAATTTAAATCTTTAACTCTAAAAACATGCTTTTGCAATGCCGAAAAAAAATTACATTTGTACGTGAAATAAAATTAAAACTGTCACAGAATATTAATATGCATAAAGTCGAGAGAATCATTATCGTTCAAAATTTGATTCAAATTAAAAAACTTATTCAAATCAATTTTACTAAAATTAAATTGCTTTAATTCTCCAGAAAGTCGTAGTACGGGCTTCAAATTAACATGATGGAATTTTTCTACAAATTGTAATTCAATAGTGAATTAATCGAGACTTCGCAAAAAAATCTTCATTAAATAAAATGATGAAATTGCAAATAAAGGCGTATTGTCAGTCGTCCATCTTAAAAATCAATTAAAATCAAATCGATTTTTCTTTCGTACTTTAATAAATTCTAATGAATTTACACTGTGGTATTCCATAACGACGAATTGTTTTATGAGTGGTGCTTGATGTCACTGTTTTTTCCATTTTTGTTTTTTCAAAAGTGGAAAAAGTGTCTTAATTCATAAAAAAATCGTAATTTAAATGAAGCTTAGCTTTCTGCTTCTTTTTTCCGCGCTATTTGTATTAATGTTGGTTTATTGCTCTTGAGATTCTTGGAAAGACGGTTAAATTAAAGAAAATTGCCAAAAAAAATTGAAAATTCTTAGAATGCGTTAATGCTTTGTAGAAATTATAAATGGGAATTCGCACCTTAATTGACATTTAATCCATTGTCTATGTTAAAAGAAAGTATTAATTTTATCTATTAGTCACTCTCATTTATGCAATAATTACTTTGGTTTGGCACATACGTAAATTTTTAATAATACTTTTTAAAAAATAATAGGAAAGTGTGGTTTCTTTGTTTTTAATGTTACATAATGCATTATACATAAAGATATATAATGAAAAAATATTCACTCACTTTCTAGAATAACCGCTTTGTATTCTTCTCGTGTTCACGCGCAGGCATTTTGACAGGCCAACTCTATAAAACTGCAATGGAAGCCAAATCAAATTCATCTCTCTCTTCGATGATCCGAAATAATCATTCTGCTCTGTGATCGATCAACTCGTTCGATAATTTACGGGATCATACCATATTTTCCCTCAACTTTGTGACTTGAAAATGTTTTCAACGACTTGAAAAAAAGACTAACCTAACCACACAAAATTTGAAGTACGAAGCTCACCCTCAATCTCACCAAAACATTCTTTATACAAAAAACTATCAATTCTACCAACTCCAAAATTGGTCGGAAAGAATGTCTCTACGTGTACTTACCTATTATAAAAGTTAACTTGAAAAGTTTATACCTAATAAATACTAGTACTTGCGTACACTTGGGTGAAGTATATGAATGTTTCGCCGAAACAGGGGAAAGTGAATTTTTCCTTTTGTAATTTGATAAGTAGGGCACCATTACAGAAGTTTCCAAATTGCTTCCATTCTTTCTTCCAAGCCACATGATTTATTTGATTTACTCTTATGTACATACTTCAGAGAATATAATATACAAAGACTATTTCAAAATTATAAGTACTCATAAAGATAATTTTTTAATCCGTTTTTTCTTAATCAAGTAATTTAGGAAAGAAATATTAATGCTCCTTTTTTAATATTATATAAAACAGGTTTTCAATTGTTTTAACCTATTTTTAAATATCCACGAATTTTGTGGTTGAAAAAAAAAAGTTTCTTTAATAATTTTGGTGATTAAAATAATATATAATAAATTCAATGATTTATAAAGTGTCATATTTATGAATTGATTATCTCAGGAGCGCTGAAATATACTTAATAATTTTTTTGTTGATATAAAAGGCATAAAATTAATATACAAGTAAAAAAATAAACAAGCAAATGACTGAAATTACATGGTATTTTTTTTATTAGCCAAGTTATTAAACAAAAAATATATCATTCGCACCGTGAGTGTAAAACCGAATTAAGTGCAAATATACATTTTGGAGATAAGGGAGTTTAAAGGTTTCATATTGCTTGGAAAAACTTTTTTTTTTAAATAAACCAATGATTTTCAGTTTATAGGTATATTACTATAAACCGAAAATCATTGGTTTATTTAAAAAAAAACAGTTTTTCCGAGCAATATATGAAACCTTTAAACTCCCATATCTCCAAAATGTATATTTGCACTTAATTCGGTTTTACACTCACGGTGCGATATATATAATAGAAAATTATACAACAATACGAAATTTCAAAATTTTAGTTGTGTTCAATGTATTTGTTATCCAAGAGCATTTAAATGACACTTTAATTCATATGTATTTTGGGTTTCGATAACTAATCGTATTTTACTTCTGATTGGTTAAAATACCATGAACAACATTGTGATACAACTATTGATCAAAAAAAAATATTAAATATAAAATATATATATGTATTAAAAAATAACATTATTAACAAAAAATAATGATATTCATTTATCATTTCAATTATTATTATTCTCCTAATGAATAAATCAAAAAATCTACAAAACATGTATGGAAAAATAAACTCATAAGTGAAATAAAAGTGTTTTCATTTATAACAAATTATAATTATAAAATACCACAGTATTAACGCTTTATATTATTAACTACAAAAATCAATTAATACACAGATTATAAATTCCGATTTATTCTTTATTAATATTTGTGTGATACAATATTATTTTACATTTTAGCAAGTTTTTTGTTTTCAGAATAAAATCTGGAAGCATGCTCTTGATTTTAAATCTATGAACCTGGCAAAAAAAAGACAAAACATTCCATGTGTTAAAACAATGCAACATCCTGTAAAATGATGTATTATTCACAAACTAGATTTAAAAAATATTTGCGCTAAGACAAGCTTGAAGATTATTCCATTTAAGCACTTGCAAGATGCTCTAAGCAAGAATATTCCTACAGATTGTATTCATTGAACATTCATTTACAACAAATAAATAAATAAAACAAAAATCCAAACATTATATCTATTATGCAATTTTGCATACATTATTATTATACAACACTCGTACATTATAGCTTTCTATAAATTTTACCGGATAATTTGGTCAAACATTCTGACAAACCTCAAAAAATGCTAAAATAAATTGTGGACACGTATGTATGTGTAATATCCAAAATGCTGATTAATGTAAATCTTGACACAGCGTTGCGGTTCCGAACATTAAACTTTTAAAAATCGCAAGCGTTTCATAAGAATCTCATTCATCGTGGAACCAGATGCCACATGATGGTGAATTTTGAAAATAACCCATCAAACTGAGGCCATTTATAAATAACATACTTAACATATATTAATTTTTGACCGAAGATAACATGGCACGATAAAATCAATCAAATTTTAAATGTCGGCCATGAGAGGAGTCAGATAAATCGACATGCCTTCATGACACAAAGTATGAATGTTGAGGATACGAGAGAAGTATGGCAGGAAAGAACAGCGTAGCAATCCATTGTTTGTATCTAACCCTTCGGGGAGACAGCATGATGGTTAGTCAGTTGTATATTATTTTTTTGTAAGATGAAGCCTATATCTTCCATTGAAAAAAAATGTATTTTACTTGTGAAATATTTCACAAATAAAACTGCCATATTATAACTATTCGAGAATAATGCTAAAGGCGAAATATTTGTAGTTGAATAATATCCAATTTGCAGATAATCCCAAAATATTAATAGTTATCAAACAAGCTGAGTTAGGAAGAGGGGAGAATAGGATATATGTTTCAATATTACAATAATAATCATCAAACTTCTTTATGGAACTAATTTATAAGTTTGATTACCGCCAACAATGACGAGAGGATAAATTAATCATAAGTCTTTGTAAGTTAAAATTAACAAAAAATATATAATTAGAAAAAACTTATTTTACACATACATTATGTTAATTATTTTATACTCTTAATGACAATGAAAAATTAAGTCAGTGAATATCTAAACAAAATAATAGTAAGAATACACGGTAATATAAAACAAGGATATTCTATTATTATTTGTCACTTGAACATTAATTTACTTCACATTCGCGTCTGTCTTAAAAAAACTTGGAATTACAACCTAGTGTGTCCAATTTGGTACTTCTCATCATGCGTCACACTTTGTCTGAACAATGACACTAATCAATTTTAACAGCTCCGTAAATTTTTCTAATAAATGCATAAGCGGCAAAAAAGCCTATTGTCCCGGTGAGCAACCAGAATGTTAACACCATCAAACCTGCAAGAATAAAAATATGACAAGTTCAGTTTATTTAGTTAAACCTTTTAGACCAGAACTAATCAAAATCGTTTAAGAAATTTACTGCATTTAAAAAGCATGGAATAAAAAACTTATTTTCAATATAAAAAAGCATAGACTAAATTAACCTCTCGAGTAATAAGATATTAATGAGATTTTGAAACATTATATATTCATTAAATGTTCAAATAAAAAAATCTTTTTATTTTACAAGGATTAATTGTATCTCAATAGAGACGAAGATGCAAGTTGTTTTCTGGGAACAGAAGGTGGTGGCCGAGGCGTTTACAGGACTTATGACCTGTCATTGGTTGGGTTGAGCGATCGCTTCACGTTTAACAACATTCCCCATTCCGCCGCATTCCCCATTCCATCGGAATGGGGAATGTTGTTAAACGTGAAGCGATCGCTCAACCCAACCAATGACAGGTCATAAGTCCTGTAAACGCCTCGGCCACCACCTTCTGTTCCCAGAAAACAACTTGCATCTTCGTCTCTATTGAGATACAATTAATCCTTGTAAAATAAAAATAATTTATCCGCAATGGGTGAAATCCAGTATTTGTCTACAAGAATTTGTATACATTCAAAATGTTGTTAAAAAAATCTTTGTTATGAATATCAAAATTGAATATAATTAGTCGCGACAGCTATTTTGCTAAGCGATGTTAGCATCATCAGGTCTTATAATTAACTGGACGATGCTAACATCGGTTAGCAAAACAGCTGTCGTGACAAATTATATTCAATTTTGATATTCATAACAAAAAAAAATTATTTAAACATTCTATAATGTTGAAATATCAGAGTGTTTCCGCCAAAACAATGGATTATTATTCATTCAGTTGATAAAATATGTATAATACAAACTGATGAATGATTTAATTCAAAAAGCATCATCAATAGATGTTGTTTGTGGTCATAATCTGGATATATTCGATAAATAATCACTGCGCCCCAAACACGAGGCCAATGATTATTTATCGAACCAGTATTTCAGGGCTTCATAGTTGAAGTACACACTTCGTAGTTGGTACACACGGAGAGGTTAAAATTCTGTTTAAAGATTGTGATATGCATTATATTTACTATTTTATAATAGTAAGTATGTTATACTCTTTTGTAGTGATTATATAATATTAATACGAGAATTAAGAATGAGTAATAGCATACCCGTGTATCCTACATAAAGCAATGTAGGGATGAACTCCGTTATTTCCAATTTGGTGAAGAAATAAAACACAGCATATGCCAACACATACACAGCCGAGCCTCCAGAAACAATGAAGCTCCTCCACCACCAATGGTAATCCTGTGTAATGCAACATGTTATATTGAAATATCATTCCTTTTCTTAAATATAAGAATTCAAAATAAAGGTAGGAACAAATATACTCAAATAATATCAAATTAAGGTAATCTTATCTTAAGGCATTTTTGTTTTTTAACCCCCATTGTTGGCTTCATTTGCACTAAAAAAATGGTCTCCAACTGCGGTTGGCTACATTTCCACCTCAGACAGATAGTCCCAGTTCATTATAATATTAGATACAACTCAGTAATAACGTAAAACTCCATATAATGTATTTAATATGAATGAAAATGTATTATACGTTTTCTAGAGGAAAGACAATGCCTTGCTAAAGTGAAACATGTCATTCCCCTTGTAATAAATCTACCAGAAAACAGATGTTTTCATCCATATTATATAAACGGTTTCTTACACTATTTAGTTAATCTATCTCAAGATGTTTCAATCATCGAAAAAATGATATGAACTACCTAAAATTAATTACACATTTACATTAATAGTTACTTATAACCCCCAAGGCATGTTATATTATTTAAAGATTTGAAATTAGATATATTGTGTTATTAAAACTAATGCTTATTCAACAAAATATATAATAAATCAATTATTCTATGATCATACAATAATTACCATTTAATTTCAGACAAGTTACATTTTGTTTATTATATTCTGTTTCAAATAACTTTGGTCAATTTATGTAATTATTTTAATTATGAAGGTTGAATACCTCCAAACATGTTAAGACAAATAAACTTAAAAGTGGAAAAAACGGTGGTGTTACAAAAAAATACATATTTTTTTATTATATTGCACCTTCGGTAAGACAAGGGCATAATTGTTAAAAATTCTCAAAATGAGTTAAGTATGCCAATGTATTTTAAAAACATGCCTTTATCATTAAGTTCAGTCTCATTTAGCCAGAGGGCGATAGTGTATGATCAATATAGCCAGAATAACACGATTAATATTATTTATTTAATATTAATAGTCTCTAATGAAAAATTACAAAAGTGCAATTGTGCCCTTGTCTTACCGAAGGTGCGATATTATTAAGTAAGGACAGAGTTCAATATTGTTAATAAAATTTACTTTAGTAAACTTTATACAAATCCTCACCTCTCCACAAAGTTGGAAATACACCATGACGATGGATATTTGTGAACAGGAAATCACCAATATACAGAAAACAAGGAATAAGAAACCAAATAGATAATATATTTGATTTTCCCAAATAGCAGTGAATATGAAAAACAGCTCAATGAACACTGCACCAAAGGGTAGTATGCCAGCCATGAGAGTGCTGAAAAGGGAATATAACATCAGTTACTTTATTTAAATAACTTTTATCGCTTCTAGTGAAAACACTTTGATCACCAGTCAATTTCATGCTTAAATTTTCTAAATATGATTAATTGTAATTAAGATTTATTATTTATGTTATGTAAGGGTTTTTATTTTGTTGATTGACACGTTTTTAACCAAACCATTTTTTATACGGGACACTGGTGTTAGCCATGGCACCGATATGAAATTCATAACTAAATCAGTGTCCATAACTAGTGACAGTCATGGTGATCAAAGTGTTAAACAATTGAAATTCTAATGTATAAAGTATAATCTAAATAAACAATCAATCGTATTGATTGGAAATGTCTTTCTCCTAGTAAATATTGAAATATAAAGCTTGGTCAATTAGAACACGAACTGCGAACAAGGGAACTGTTTTCACAATTTGCAACGAGAGTAGATGTCAGACAGAATGAAGCAGAATAAATATTGCAGTTGTGTACCACTTCTATGAGTAATTCAGTATTGATTCCAGAATCTAGAAATCTGAATCTAATCGAGAAGGAGCCAAACCGGTTGGTTCGAAAAAACAAAAAAAGTGGTGTAAAAACAAATTACACAATTGTTATTTTTATTACAAAATAATTATTTTTGAGAAAGTTTACTTGCAGTGTGACATGTGTGGGGAAGATTCATACGTTACATCCATTCACAGTTCACTCCAAGCCCAATTTCGCTGTTTACTACAAAATTCGCATTCTGTTTGACCACATTAAAAATTCAAATAAAAACATAAGTAAACAAATAATTACCATAAGGCAGGATTCATATACCACAGCTGTTCTGGGACTTGCCTTGGTATTTGGTTAGTTCTAACAGGATGTTGGAATCCTTGCTTTCTGTAGCCAAAATAGTAACCCAAATATACAAGGGGCAGTGAAATACAAAACCACAGGCACAAAAGCGACATCATTGTTGTAAAGGGCACTGCGCCGCTAGAGTGCTTCCCCCAGATGAAGAAGTTCAAGAAGAAGCAAGTCCCAAACACAATGGCCGGGTAAAAGGTAGCAGTTGACAGGGCAGCTTTCTTCCACTCCCGGCCCCTCATTGTCTTATAGAGGCGGGCAGAGAAGTAGCCCGCGATTAATCCCATGAACACGTACAGGAAAATAGCTGAAGTCATCAGAGCTCCGCGGGAGGCCGGGGAGAGCATTCCAAGCATTGCAAAAACTAGAATAATCCATGGATATTACATTTAAGTATTTAAACAAACACATGTAAATTTCATATTTAACGATGTATTTTATTTCCGTGTAAACATATGGAGTGCTTTGTTCAGAGTAAATTAAAAAGATTATAGAAAAAATAATTAAAGGTAAATAAAACTCACACAATGTGATTAAAGCCATGAAAAAAATTTGTATTCCACTTCCAATAACAGCTGCAAACAGACGAGACTGGCGGGGTGGACGGAACACGTCACCGTGGACCAACTTCCATCCCGTCTCCTCAATAACATCGTCCACTCCCTCGTCCGCATTATACCTTGCAATATCTCTCCTCAGTGTGCGAATCATTATCATAGTCAATATTCCTAAGAGAATGAGTACATAAAACATGTAATAAACAAATGAATAATTAATTACAAAAACTGAATATTATAGCATAAAATTTATTCTATTGCATATACATATCATAGTTTGCTACCAACCTATGACTGTCAAATTTGTTTTGTATTTCTACCGTAAAATAAGATAAGTTTTATTCCCATTATAAACAACTTAAATTTAAATAACTGTTTAGCGTCAACTAGCATATGCAGAATTTATGTTGATACGCCCAATACTCCGATTACCGTATCCTACAAAGAACCCGTTAATAAAATCAAATTAAGCAAAACTAATCAAGGTAAATAATTACCTGAAGAGCAATAGACAAAAATAACAAACCTGTATTTTAAATAAGTCATTTTAACCCTTAGACCAGTAATGCAAATGTTACTCTATCTGTCATCGCTACACAGCGTATTCTTCTTCGACGCATATTGAATAAAATGATATTTTCTCATAAACCAAATCATCAAAGCAAAAATGGATCTCAGTATCTTCCTCAAATATCAAAGAATCAATCAACACACTCGAGATCTTGATGTGCAAGAGTTATAATTCTGACTAAAGTCAGTTGTAGCGGGCCAAGAGTTAAGAAAAGGAAAAAGAAACGGTATTAACCTCTATAGTGCGGCTGACTACATTCGCAGTATAAACAATTGGTTTCAAACTGCGCAGACTATATTTACAGTTCATATTTGCATGTATCTTACAATCCTGTTTACTTTAGTTCCTTACTACTAAATTGTATGTAATATTATGATGAACTAGGGCTAACTGTCTGAGCCTGTAAATGTAGACAATCGCAGTTCTAGATAATTTTTTTACTGCAAACGAAACCAGCCGCACAATGGGGGTTAATCTTACCTGAGAGGAAAAACACAACCATCAGAGAATTTATAATAGAAAACCAATGAATTTGAACATCATTCATCCCCAAGTATATGTCCCATCGTGAGGCCCAGCTGATATCCGATTGAATCCACTCGACGGAATATGTAAAGAAGAGCTTTGTGCCAGTTTGCATATTAACAAGTTGTGGTTTAGGATCACTAGGGAAAACGCACGAGTCCCCGTTGAACTGGAGTTCCTCTCTATCCACCGACATCGGCTCTACTTCAAAACCAACAACACGATACCTGTCCCTAAAATCATTAAAATGAAAATAAATAACAAAAGGGGAAAATTGTATATTATTAGATATTTCACTTGATGCAATTAAATGCAATTTAATACAAAACAGTCAAGTGAAAACCCAACACTATATTACATTACTGAAAATATAAATTAATACTTACTTAAAAATATATAATAAAAATGTAATATCTAGTGGAATAAAACTGGGATTTTGTTTAAGAATATGTCAATAACTGAGATATTCGTGAAGTCAATAGATCTTAAAAATTACAACTTACGCGCTCCTCGGATGGTACTGTAGAATGAGTTTTAAGTGGTTGTGAACATATGGTTTTCCGTGAGTCATAAGTCCCAACCTGTAACCTTGCTCCACTATCTGTTCCACATTTCCACTTTTCAGGGAATGTGTAGCAACCGGCAGATTATCAACTAATCTGTAAAATAAATTGTAAAACAATATACATACAATACACAATCGCAATAATTGTGGGTTTCGCAACTCCCAAGGTTGTAAACATTTTTAAGTATTGAAAATAAAACTAACAAAGGATTCTATATAATTAACTTTCCCTTGTTGAGCTCAAAAAAGTCCACTCTTTACAATGCTGTTTAATTACAATATACTTCAAGGTGAGAGTTTAACCACCCTATGTATATGGACGTACGTGATATGCACACTTTGACTTTACCATTCTGCGCTATCCCGTATCACGTACGCGCTTGAGAAAAAATAATATACCTAAAATCTACAAACCGTTAGAGATATGCTCGTGTCCAAAAACACTTGAGTACAAGTAGTTCTTCAAGGGAAGGTGAAGTGTGCGGTTGTGTCTTTGACGTTTCGTATTTTTTTAAATGTAATTAATAAATAATTTCATTTCATTAACAAAAAGGTGATTTTTTTTTTGCATATTTCTCAGAAAGATACCCGCAGGTAGGGCAGTTAAAATTACAAGTCAAAAGATTTTTAATCTAATTGCTATAAAACATGAAAAACCATCAACAAAAGCATCACAACTTTTTTAAAAACCATGAAGCGAGCCAGTCATAACAAGTGTCTAAGACCGACTAAACCTTTCATTCAAATATCGAGTCTACTACTCGAATGAAAGAACGCACTGGAGTATTAGTGTATTTCTCAAACATTCAATATTGTAGTAACGAGAGTGTTAAGTAAATAGTTATGTTGCGCTTCGATAAAATCAGACTAACAATTGTCTTTCTCACTCTCGCAAATACATCTAGATTTAGCGAGAATGAGCTAGATAGTCAAGTGCAAAACATTTTAAAGTGTGAGTGATTTGTCCTCAATATTATATAATAATATAATTATTTACGTACCTATTTGGCAAAAGCATACATATTTTTGTCGATTTTAATGCCAATATGTGATTAAATACCAACCACATATTATGGTAAAAACTTACGTTTCTAAAATTTATAGATTTTGCACAAAACCCATTGAAAAAATAATATGTCTTAAAATGTCAAATTTGAACACTTGATGTGTCAAAAATCTTCCAAAACCCTACATACCATTAAAAGCTCAAAAAATTGATAAAAAATATATTAGGTTTTTATATTTAAAAAATATAACAATATCCTATTTCATTTATACATGGATTTATAGAACTTATTTAAACTGTAAAAATACTCTCCTGTAAAATGTGCAAAAATGACAAATGTGCTTTTGCCAAATGGGTACAGATTTCCATGAATGGATAAATGTATAACAGAGGAATACCAAACTTCTTAAAAAAGTAATTATAACATACACATATAGAGATATTAAAGTGATTAAAAGCAACATGTACTAGCTACACAGCATAGATAAAGGAAAGTTGAAAAACTTGTAATGTAACTTATACAAAAAATACAAAAACCCTTTTGATAAACACATAATCTATGGGAAGGGTATTAATACTGTTTCACTCACACTAATTGGGTCAACACTGCTATTGTAGCCTTTTTAGATATTATTTGTGATTAACTTTTAACACACCATTTCTGCCAGTACCAACCCTTCATTCGATATCCATCTCCATTCGCCAACTCTTTGTAATCCATCCATTTGTCCAGCATTACACCATTCATAATCATTTTGTTCTATCATACTTTCACAGAGACAAATGCTACATCTACTTTTATATGGTGTTGAATATAAAAGTATAAACCAGATGTATGTATGTTATGTACTTAAAAATTGTTATCATGAGGCGTTTGTACAAAAATTACAAAAAGTTGCGCATTTCTTAGACCAATAAGGTCATCAACAGGGAGCCAGAGGTGATAGACAATTGTTGACCAACATCAAAGCCAGTAAGGTGTCATATTTAAGTCATGCGCTTTGGGGAGAAAAATATGAATTGCTGCACCAGATCTTCGAGAGTAAAATAGAGGGTCAACGGGGTGTCGGCTAGAAGCAAGTCTCCTTGTTCCCAACATAGGAGACTGGACTAACTTAAAAAGCATTGAGAAACTGTTTTGAACTGCCAGGGACTGATACGCCTACTATCAAGTGATAGTCGACGTCGGGGAGACCTGACATGACATTGAAAAAAGAAGAAGATAGTTTCTTACAAACCTGATCTATATAACTTACCTGACTGATAATATAATAATGTTTTGATGAATATAATATTCAAATATACTTACAAGTGTACATAATACTCATGCTCAATGCGATTGCCAACATTTTGAGATTCTTCCGCATTCCAGTTCATGGGATTATCTTTAGTGTGACAGAGAAGCCGGCATTGCACGTCTTCGGCCATCTGTACGACGTAAGGAGTGTTCACTATCCGGTCGCCCCGAAGTACCTCGCCCAAGTTTTCAGACTTGTAAACAAACGTGCCATTCTTGGGCAAACAGAAAGGGAGCGAGTAATATTCATAAGGTAATTGAGTGTGCACACTTGTCATCTTAACAGCCTTAACATCAATTTTTTGCCCCTTTCGAAACTCAACTGGAGCGACACCGGGGACATAAAAAGCCTCGGCAGCAGAACAAAACAGAAGAAAGGAAGTAATGTAAATCACCTAAAAATTTACAAAAACATATAGGTTTTTAAGTAAATAAAATTCTTACGTATAAATGAAAATAAAGCGATTAACTTACGATGTCCATAGTGATTGTGACGAATCAGCAGTAAGACATTAGAAATAAAAGTGACCCTCGATAGTGTTTTCAGAGAAATGCACACAATAGTTTTGCGGCTAAGAATTAACACTTAGTTTAATCAAAACAAATACATATGAATATTGATATTCACTTCCTGCCATCGGAGAAAGTGGTTGAAATTGTCGATATTTATATAAAATGGCTTTTAGATATGAATAAAAGCAAATAATTGCCAAATTTTCTGGCTACTTCACATCAATTTTGTGTCTACGAAACCAATAGAAAATAAAGGACAATACGTTTTCTATGGAATAAGCTGTCAGATTTTCCATAAATAAATAAAAAATATTTCTTCGGTAAGTACTTTACATCTAAAAGTTGTGTTGGATCTATGGATTAATGAATGCTTGTTTTTATGTTTTTGGCACATGTGCGCGATTCGCGATCGTTTTTGTTTAATTTTTCAATAAATACATTTGTTGGCGTTCTGATCGCCGCCCCCAAATAACATTATTCTTAAAGCACTTATATTCCATTTATGAGTATAATTTTATCTACAGCATTTTTCAATCATGGTTCAGGTAATTCTTTTTTTTTTCCTTTTTAATTACGCTGATCTCCAAGTTTTATTTATATAAAACTTTCTAAACCATTTACTTAACTTTGCAGGCGACGGAAGAAACGGAACAGCGGGATGTTCCACAAGCTCTACATTTGCTAGAAGAAATGAACAGCAGCGTGTTGCAGGTGACGCAGCTAGTGGACAACATGCTAGTGAGAGTGAAGAGTGGAGAAATGACTACCGATAAGGGTTTAAGTTTCTTAGAAATGAAGTATCAGATGCTTTTAAGCTATCTTATTGACTTATCGTATATAGTGTTACGAAAGTGCTCTGGTGAAAAGATTGAAGCTGACCCCTCTATCGAAAGACTTATTCAAATCAGAACAGTTTTAGAAAAAATTCGACCCATCGATACTAAACTGAAATATCAAATAGACAAAGTAGTAAAAAATGCTATAACTGGAGTCAGTTCCGATAATAACCCCAATCTTTATAGAGCTCACCCGGAAAACCTCGTTAGCAAACTCGGTGATAATTCAGAAAATGAATCTGACAGCGCCAATGAAGATTCTAAAACCAAGGAAAGTAACAAAACCAGTGGTGTTTATGTTCCTCCCAAGCTCGCAGCTGTTCATTACGCAGACAACGAGACCAAATTGGAAAAAGAAACCCGTCACGCAGAACGTAATAGAAAACGAGCATTAAATTCTAGCGTAATGCGAGAACTGCGAGATGAGTACCTGGACACGCCGTTAGAAGTTTCTAGCGGAAACAGACATCACCAAGCTATTTCCAAGTTCGAACAGGAAAAGGCTGAATATGAAGAAAATTACTTAACACGTTTACCTCTTACGAAAATTGAAAAACACAGAAAGAGGAAAATGACCACAATGGGAACTCTGGGCGACGAGATCACCAGCTTCGGGGACTACAGCGCTCTAGACGAAAGCGGTGCCACATCTGCTGGAAAGAAGAAAAAAAAGAGAAAGACCACTTCCAAAAAAGGATCAAAGAAAAGACGTTTCTTTTAAGGTGTCATTGAAGTTTGTTTTATTTACTCGACTTTATAATTAGTCATGAAATGATCAGTGTTCAATGCATTATTCTTATATGAATATATTTCTATTTCTACATGTTTGCTATCATCCTGCAAATGATTTGTTTTCAGATACAGATATATTGTCTTTGAAGATGCAACAAATCTTACAAATAGAGAACATACATTAGTAGGTGCAGATTAAACACAATATTGAGATTAATGTTACTCTTCCATGTATTCAATTGTACATGCGTATATAGACACCAAAATGTTTTGGACTAATCAATCATTTTTTGGCATTATCACATCAAGTATTTACGAGCTTACAACATCACGTGTGGTGTTTATATTATATTTAAGAAATAAAATACTAATTGGTAATATATTCGGATAATACGGTAATAGTTTAGACTGATTCTACTTTTCGTCCACAACTATGGTTACTTATCCATTATGTAGTTCTGGTACCAGCACTAGCATGTTATTTATATCATAGAAACGTGAAATTAACACATTTTTAATTAATATTGAAACTACCTGCTAATAAAGACAAACTTGGAAATAATATATAAGAATTCAATTTTTTTTATATGAAAACTATTTCAACTCGCAATATTTCCACAAAAGTGGACAGTTTTCTCTTTAGTTAGCGTGCATATGTGTGTACAGTGAAACCTCTATCTATTGTTTTTTAAGGGACCTATTGAAATCAGTAGCGGTACGTCCGTACAAATCGAGAAGCCGGGCTTGCCTTAAAAAAATCTTTGCAAAAACGATGTTTTTTGCGCATTTGAGCCATCCACGAATAAAATAATATTTTAAATTTTCGCACCAGTGAAAGCAATTTAATTCGTAGCGTTGCTAATGACCTACGGATATGTTTTGTTCCACTCGTACACGCCATACTTTATTTCACTCATGTACCGTAGGTAAGATGCCCGTGAAATCGCCTACGTCCACATGTTTTCAATGGACTTCATATTGGCCTTGCAAAATGTAAAGGGGTCTTTGTCGCACTTATGTATTTTTGGCTTGTATATAGCTAGGTACATATGTACCAGAAGATATATAAAAAAAATTGTATGGATTTGAAGCCGGGCTTTATCACTCTGAAGTATGTTACTATTTGATGTATCACGAACTTCATTTCTATTGTCAGAATATTATCTGTCATTTATGTTATGTGCAGAAATGTTATGAAAAGAATGATTATGTGATTTCTTTACAAACATTTATTTATAATTCGTGTTTCGATGTTAACATATTTATTATTATTGTCTATTTACAGCTTATGTCTAATTGTATTTGTAGATACATTATTATATTATACAAGAACATGAGTTTGGTGACGCAGAATTTTTTTTTTATAGATTTCAAATGGGATTCAAAATCAATTAATTCACAAAATTTGTTTAAAAAGATAAAACTCTTTTATTCCGTAAAAATACATTACGTGACCCTCTACTAATATTATAGCACAAAAAAGTCAGACGGGCTTACCTTACTGGTTGACCCTAGGCACGCCACTGATTGAAATAAATTATGGATGTATTTAAATGTTTATTATGTACATACTTTTTTTTTAAATAAATACCTGTTTCAGTTATAAATCAATTTTTTTAAATAAAAATATCGGAACATAATGATGAAAGGAATCGGCACGGAGACAAAAAACAATTATCTTCGTATTGTGTACAATCTTTCGTCATTTGTTTTTGGCTCTTTTCTTGCTATAAAAAATCAATATTTTTTGGTGTTACGAATTACATTATAACCGGCATCAGATCAAATGTGCATAAAAATGTTTTTAATCTTTCGAACATCGTGCATGCTTCCGAAAATGAAGGGACAGGCGGCAGATCCTCTTCATCGACCTTGTACCTCTTCTTCAGTCTCCTTTAAGCTTGCCTCATATAAGTTTTCTATAGATACAATACCACGTGTTGGGATATTGTCGTCGAACGTAACAAAATTATTAAAGTTTATTTATGTATTCAATCTGAGCCTGTGTAATTTAAACGATTAATGCGGTAACATGATGCATAGAGAAACCATCAATGCAATCTATTTATATATTTTTTATATTAAATTAATTCGGGACTGCAAGAAATAATGATGCATACGGGAAAATGATTATTCGAGGAATGATAGATAGAGGTTTAACTGTATTGGTCTTCAATTCAGAAAACATTACCTTATGTATGCAAGAAAAAAAATAAGTATGCCTACGTTACACTAAATCATAAGTCTAGCACTAAGTGACCTTGTTTTTGGTTTTCATATTACATATTAATAAAATTATTACAAAAATATTATAGGTAAGGAATATAATCTGAAACTTTCATTGTGCAACCTTATCTGAAAGAATTGTTTGCCAGCTCAGGCCAAAAATATGAGAAAAATATTTTTGTTATGTGTGTACAAATTATTTTGTTGTATTCTATTGTTTTGTTTAATCTCTTTTTACAGTATGTTAATATTTTCTTTCTGTGATTTGTTTAGTTATTTTTTTTCGGTTTCTTTACTTTTTTATTAACATTAACCATCTTTACTCTTAAGTTAATCTATCATAAGACATACCTCAAGATAACCTAATTGATAATTGCCTTTTTGTACAAAAATACATAATTTTATGTATACTAAAGAGTTTATCATAATTGAGCAACTTGATAAATACATTTTAATAATACACACAGTTAAATAAAATACTTGACTTTTATTTTGCCCTTGGGACAGAGCTAATGCTGACGTCACTGTGATGAACTTATCATAATAAGCTATCAACATCATTTGTGGAATTTTACTTGACTGATATAAACATATTGACTGTAATTACCAGCTTCTTCATATTATAAATATATGTTGTATTAATTCCAGGTACAGTTTAATTATTTTGTTACGTCGCCCATGAAGGATATCTCTATTAAATGGATCTATATCTCTATTAAATTATTTTTGTATTGTATGGTGACTTCATCGCATCCAATGAATAGGTATCAAAAAGGATGCAATTTGCGAGTTTGTTGTCTTCTCCTTTTTCTAATAATCATATCGAGCCTTGGCCTCTGTCAACTTTCACCTCCAGCAGTCCCTGTCGTTGGCAGTCGTCCTACCTAAAGAAAGTTGTTCCGCATTTCTCTTTGTTTCTACCTCCCACCTCAGCCTTGGTCTTACCACCCTTCTCCTTCCGCCCGGGTGTCCATTCATAATGGGTTTGGGGATCCGTGAGTTCGGCATCCTCTGTACATGTCCAGCCCATCTCAATCTTAGTAACTTTATGTACGTGGAGATGTTGGGGGGGCCTGGTACATGAAGTACAGCTCATTGTTGTGTCGAATACGCCGTTGCTCTCCTCTCACGGATTCACAAATTTTTCGCAGCACCTTTCTTTCGAAGGTGTCCAGCAGTTCCGCCATTTATACCGTCAAAGTCAGAACCTCGCAACCATACGCCAATACTGTCTTGAATAATGTAATTTTTGTCTTTCTATGGACGTTGCAAGACTTAAATATCGGTAGCAACAAGTATGTTTTGTTGGCCTCTGTGATATTTTTTTCTTATTTCTGCTGGGTCTTCGTTATTTTTTGTCAGACTGGAACCCAGGTAGGGAAATTGTTCAACCACTTTGAAAGAGTATTTGTTTTAAATTGGACGCTATATCTTACTCTATATGACGGGTTTCTGCTCTAGGTTATTATTTGTTTTTTTATTTTTTTTTATTGATTTTTAGTCTCACATCAAGCGCCGCTGTTTCCAGGGGGTCCCAAACTTCCTTTATGGCTGGAACGAATCTTCAGACGATGTTGTGTCATCCGCATATCCAACAATTTGGCTGCTTTTATAACAGATATTTAAGCTGGTGTCCACTAGAGTCTTTCTGATAATGTGCTCTCTAGTACAATGTTCGACATTGTAGGAGAGAGTCCATCTTGTTTGTTGTCTACCGTACGTAACTATAGTATAATATATTGCAGTTATATCAGCTAAACAAACAGTAAGAACATTTTATTTAATATCAATCATGTACTGTTGATTAGCTGATCAATCAGTACATTTGGTGCAAATGGTATCTGCAAAGATAATAATCTTTTTTTCCAGTTTAAAAAATGAGTACTCACCATAATGATTTATATCAAATTTGATTGACAGATTATTTATTATTAGAAAAAAATCTTTTTAGCCTGTATGCCCACCTCGGCAACAATTATATTGATTTTTTTAATTTATGTAATGTCTACTACAGTGATTGTTAATTATTTATGTGATTTACATTACTACAATACCTATTCGAGACGATATTTCTATAAAACTATGTTCTACGTTTTGTGAGCAAAAAAAGGAAATTATTATTTTTTTTATTAAATTTATCTCTCAGTGTCATGTCGGGTCTTCCTGACATTTTTTTTTAATCTAACACCAAGGATTTGAATCTGTCACTAGAATTTATCACACAATCTCCAATATGAATAGAAAATAGCTCATTATTATGATCTGAGAAATCTGGTCATGTCCAGGTTTGAACCCATGTCTCCTGTTTCAGGAACCAAGTGTTCTGTTCCCTAGACAACTGCCAGGTTACCACCACCACTTGATAGCAATTAATTCCTCTTCACAGTGCTGACCTGACGAAAGATGTTCATAGTGGTTTCCCTTTTCCTTTGCTCTGACGCTGATGGTAATGTTTAATGGTCACATTGCCCGGAGTTCATGGAAATCACACAAGAGAGTTGGACTTCGCAGTAGTGACGCTGGTGCCATTGCAACATCGCACATTATGACATATTATAGAAGCATATTCCCTGCATACCCCATTCTAGCCCTACTACATATCAAAACCCAAATAATTAACATTGATAAATTAATGTATCTTACGTTTATCTTATGTATTCTCTAAATTTATGTTTTGCGCTTGTTTAATTCAAAATGAATTCCCTTCTTTAGAATCCATCAAACATTATTCATATTTCGTATTTCAAATTATTTCTTTTTAAATTGTTTAAATTTGTTATTGAAATTCCTCTGAGAAGTTCATTGCAAATGAAAGTATAAATTATAATTTTTTTTTCAATTTGCATCCACATATTTTTATTTCTTCAAACATAAAATTCCATTATTATCTTTTTCAAAGTCTCTTAACTAACTAACTGGTTTGAAAGCACTTAAATGGTCATAAAAATCACTTTTCTGATAGAATTGTACCTCTCCCCACCAAATCACCTTTCTAACAATGTTCCCATCAGACGTATGAGGAATAGCCACAAGAGGTGAACCTCTGTAAGCCAGAGGATCCAAGTCCAAGTAATATTTGTTTTTTCCCACCGTTCCCAGATATTTGAATCTTGATGTTTTATTTACAGTACAATGTTATTCTCCACTCTCTTGGCAATGTTTCAAAAGAAATTACATGTTTTTAAGTGTTAAAATAAAATAAATTCCTCAATCCAAATACACAATTTAATTTTACTGTTAGTTATTTCTTCATGCATATTTATAATAATGTAGAAAGTTCACTTACAAACAAAAAAAATGTTTCCTGTGATCTGATATAAATCATTTTTGAAGTCAATAAACATAAATGATTATTAAAATTAATCCAGAAGTGTATTAATTTTATTATTAGTATTCCTTTCTGATTGCAAGCGCTGCGTATAATCTGTAATACCCAATTAATTATTTACTTAGATTTAAGGTAAATCATTTGATAACAGTATCACCATATCTCTACATAAAATGAACAGATTTCATTATATTGCCAAAGAGATATCTAATTGAAAAGCGAATTTTAAAAATATGTAGTAATATTAAAAACTCGCCAGATTACAGTTTTTATAGTAATGAAAGTGGTAAAAATTACAGACATTGTGTTATTATACGAAACTTCTGGTATGGCAGTCAGAGCTCTGACCACTCTGCCGTGAAGGTCATCATTACACTATTCGTCTTATTACATTATATATAAAATACACATTTTTTATTATAAGTTTTATGCTTTTTAACAATTTTCAGAAAAGAGATATTTTTTAGAAAACTTACATTTTCATAAACTTTTTTAGCTTCTTGTTTTCATATCGTAAAAAATCAATGCACATGGACATACGTGTGACTGTATTAGTTTCAATTGGGTAATAAAGCATTTTTAAACCCAACATTTGAATTGCCTTCACATATCAATATTTGTATCAATTTAGCCTGCGTTTTAATGGTGTAAAGATTCATCGAAGCTATAATTATTATAATGCAGGTTTGCTTTATCATTTTTTTAGTTTATTTTCAAAACTCTTTGCACACTATAAATGAATTATGATATGTTTTTTAATGATAATTGCGGTTTTTACCTTCCATTACCCATTCTGTATAGCTATGACGCATTGCTTCTAATGACTTTTATATCTCTATAAACATACCAATTGCAAAAATTATGTAAATAATTAATAAGTATTTTATCCAAAATAGTAGATCAATCTATCAAATGTGTTAAAACAGTAAGTGAATCGTCACTTAACTATTTACATCACACTTTCGCTACTATAATATTCAGAGCTTAAAAATGTATCCAGCTTGTCTTTTTTATAGTTCTTTATTTTAACTAAAAATATGTTATTTCTTTAAAAATTGTGTGTTGTATTTGTTTTAATGACAAAACACATTAATAAATAGGAATTTTTATTTTTATTTAAAGCTTTGTAGCAATGAAGTATTATTTCATTCAACTACAAACTTGAATGTATCTGAATAATTTATCAATGTCAATATTACATTTTATTGATTTTTTAATCAATGGTCTGTGGCTTATAATTTTCGGAGGCCATCAAAAAATCGATGTACTCTGTCTAGGTGACATTAAAATCAACTCGCTGTAGACAATACTGAATATTTAAAATGTATTTTTATTACTTGTCCCAAATTCCTATTATAAATAAATACTTTATAGACTATTGATTCCACTACAATTTAAATAAACTTACTTTAATTCGTGTGTAC
This sequence comes from Lepidostoma basale, assembly GCA_022606425.2. NCBI lineage: Eukaryota > Metazoa > Arthropoda > Insecta > Trichoptera > Lepidostomatidae > Lepidostoma > Lepidostoma basale. The sequence continues at coordinate 98,288 of JAHDVF020000776.1, read as the reverse complement.
ATAATTTAGTTGATACGACTTCGTAATTTGTGTGTTGGAATAATTCAATAAAATCAGTAAATATACTAATAATAAGCTTAATCATTCTGAACTCATTTTACATAGAAACAGAAACCTGAATGTTGATGATATAACTTCGTTACTTTAATTTTATTAATGCAAAAAACAGCCATTATAGTAACTACGAGTATAACGTATAACTCGTATAACGCGTTGATAATTTATGCTTGTTTTTTTTTTTTACTTTATTACTTTATTGTCAAATTTCCAAAAACCTGTTTTTTCGAAAATATTTTATTGAAATTTATTTTTCTCATGTGTATCCTAATTTCACAAAATCATATAAACGCATCAATTTATAATTTATGAGCAATACACATTCAACCATCTATGCGTTACTTCTAACTTGAAATACATAGCTCATGTTCTAAACTGGGAAAATACCCATTGATACGGCTACCCTAGCCGGCCGGTATCTGTCAGATGTCAGTGAAATTATCATTCGCGGATATCGATATAACTAGACACAACTGCTAAAACTGGGCATTTCGATTTCTGCCTTTGTTAGGTTTGGTGGGAAAGGTCTGTTATTTTAAATATCAATTTTGTGAATAATCACTTGCAATGTCTGGCACCGTCCCAAATCTAAAATTCAACAACGGCCATAAAGTGCCAGTATTTGGATTAGGTACATGGAAGGTAATTGATGTTTTTTTTATTAGATGATGACATTTCTTTAATAAAGTTGACGTTTTAATTTGTTAGAATTAAAACCGGCTTTTTTGTATATTTTTCATGTTTTACGTAAAATGCATTGTAATACGTTTATCATTTCAAATTTACAAGTTAATCTGTCATAAGACATGTCTTTATTATTCAGATATTTTACAGAGTAGATAAGATATTCTAACTCTTAATCATTTTAATGATTTTCTTAAAGATCATGAGTTCAAGATCAATTCAGTTTTCTCAATGTGCTTTTGTTTAAGTATGCCTGTATATCAATATCAACATATCTTATTCATTCGATCATTATTTCTATTGTGCATTATTCTACCACATTTCATTTCAGTAAAGTACTTGATTAAGTTACATTTGAAAAGGATTTTTTTTTCTCTCTATTACAACAAACATGTTATTATATAAATATTGCTTGATATTATTTCAATGATAAATGTATGTTCGTATATGTAGATAATTGTGTCAATGTTGTAATTGAAAATGCCACAATTCAATGTATATTGGTATCTGTATGATATAAAGTTACCAGAGACACCTTCATTTTGTTCTATGAAATAATGGTTTGAATTGAAATAAAATTTTACACCCACTTGTATATTATCATATTAAATAATACACAAAAATTATTGCATTGTAAAACCGACTATACTTTGTTTAACTAACTAACCACGTTCCACGGCTTCTCTTTCCACTCACACTGCTTGTATACAACATTTTAACCATTCTTCTCGTCCATTTGTTTCATATTTCTAAACCATCTCAGGAATCCTTATTAAATTTGACTCTGCAATCATCTGCTGTACATTCTTTCCTTAGTATATTTTGTTTTAAAATATAAATTTGATGAGTATGAGAATATCAAACATGTCACAAAAAGCATTATAATATTTTTTTAATGGACAACTTTACTGTTGCGTTCAATGTCGCGCATGAAAATCTAACATAAAACTCAAGACAAGGCGTTATTTTAAGTTGTGAATGGGTTGAGTAATTACTGGTGTCATGAAAAAATTTCAATATACGAGTACATGTCATAAAAACATTTCAATAGCAAGCATACTCGTACATGGTTAACACGCAATTTCAATATTATAATTTAATTTTTCAGTCACCACCCGGTGAGGTGAAGGCTGCCGTAGAAGCTGCTATAGATGTTGGCTACCGACACATCGACTGTGCTCATGTGTATGGAAATGAAAAGGAAATTGGAGAAGCCCTCAAAAACAAAATTGGCACTGTTGTCAAAAGGTATGTAATTTTTTATTGCAATATAAAATAGGTTTTTTTGAATCAGAGAACATTTTTTTCAGGTACTTATCAGTTTTTAAAAATGCGCTAGCAAGATGAGACTTGCCACTCCCATAAAATATTTTAAAACTTCTAGACAACTCCTGTTTTCATCAATATAAAAAAATGTACATTTCTGTAATGCGAATCTATGGTCGTGAGAAATTTCTTTCTTTATTATTGTGCTTTTATATTTAAATTATTGATGTATGATGAAATGAGTTCTTTTGTATGATGTGGTAACCTTCATAAAACATACTCTTAGCATATCCCCAAAGCCAACACTTATAATGTGTGTATGTTTTATTTCAAACTGTTTTTTTTTTTGTGATTACATCTTCTCAAGCCTGTTGTTGCCATCCACTCCTGGGCGTAGGCCACCTCTTGTATTTCCCGCTTTGTTCGATATATCGATCTGTTCAATCCATCATGATTTTTAAACTTTTTTTTTTTGTAACCATATTTGAATAAACATTATAATCATACATGTTGAAGTAATATATCTCATAAGACCCACACAATAAGTGTTAACTATAAAATATATTTTTATTGACTACTTCAATCATTCAGCCTTTTATATAAATAGATAAAATAATACAAATAAACCTAAAGATTTATAAATATAATACAAATAAACCTAAAGATGTATATGTTACCATTTAAAACATCATTTTTCATTGTATAAACATTTTGTTTATTTCTATATTTTTACTAATGTATACACATGATTTCTTTCACTCGTAAAGAATAAGTGTTTTTTACAGTAATAAAATTGTGATATATCATTCTGTGATATGTCATTATCATCATCTTCAGTGTTGCAATCCTTGGTATGCTTTGGTTTCCTCCAAAAAATATCTCTACTCTGTCTTGTTTCTGGCCGCCACCTCCCAGTTTTGCTGCCAAGGGCTCGACAATCTGTCACGGCACCATCCAATCATCAGTCCCGGTCTGTTGACTCTTCTTCGCCCTAATGAGTCGATAAACAACACCTTTTTTGGGGGTTCCAGAACCACCATGATATATACTGAAATTTTATTACTGAAGGAAACACTTTGCCCAGACCATTATTCCTCCCCAATCGCCCACCATGTACTCCGCTACATAAAACAGTCTCACATAGGATGCTATCTCCCAATACAACTCCATCCAAGCACTGCTCCCCTTCCTTTACCCTCGGAAACAGCCTCCTTTCTAAAATATTGTAACTAATCTAATGTTATTCCACAATTCCAACGCTAACTGGTCTACCGTTAATGCAGCCCTGGCCAAGAAAAATTAGAACTTTAGCATAGAGCCTAAATCCTCCCTCACCGTCTTTCGAAGGTCCACACGGGGCCACACATCCGGCCCCCACATTAAACAACCACCAAATCACATTTCTGACAAAGTTTCCAACAGACCTAAGAGGAATAGCCATTAGAACTGAACCTCTGTATGCCAGAAAATCCAAGTCGAAGACTTGGATTAACATTCAATAGCATTTAACACATGCTTATCCCATCAACGTACTCGCCACCTGGATTAATTTTTTTTTCTTAACGTATGGCAATGGATTATCATAGCCAAAATTTAATTACCTCTTCAGTTACACATGTATTTTTACAATTCGCTTTGCTGATTGATTAAGTGAAATAATTAAAATTGAGTTTAAAAAAGCTGTCACTGTTACGTTGAATCAATAATATATAAAAAATAGTTCTTTATTAATTTTTATTATACTCCCTTTTAAAGACGAAAACATCGGGAAATTTAAAACATTTTTACATGACGTGAAATATGTACGAGTATATTGAACTACAACCAAATCATACTGAAAATTTTCTCAAGCATTTTACAAACACAGCTATATTGATTTATATTTAGTGTTTTGCAAGTTTCCAGTTTATAAATTGATTAAAGTATACTTCTGATTGTACTTACTGTTATGCAATCACAATATCAGACCCATATATGTAGCTCCCAAATAAAATGAAGTTGCATAACACTTTTACTTTATCTAATCGAGTCATCGCATTCAAACAACCTTTTTAGTAATTTACTTCAGTATTCAATTTATCTGATTTAATATACCTAGTTATCTTTATTGCATACTCCCATCATTCTTTTATTTTTTTGAAAATTGATAAAATAATTCCTATAATGTTATATTAAGAATGATAAGATTAATGAACATACAGCGCCATGATGATTTACTAAAATATATTTTGTTCCCTGCAGTGTAACCTTATCTTTTATTAACTTTTTGGCTTGCTGATTGCACATATGTGTTTTAGAGATATTGTAATCAGTCATGATTCCCTCATAAATTACAGTCATGTTATTTAATTAACATATGTACTATACCTACCAATATATTATTAATTTACATTGTAAAATGTTGTGTTTCAAAACTCTTGTTTACATTTTTTTTTTCTGATGACTAGTTCTGCAAATTCTCTCCACAGAGAACAAGAGCAAAATTCATCTAAAATTCACTTATATCAATAGAATATATTTATTAATATATTGTTACAGAGAAGAACTATTCATCACATCAAAACTATGGAACACATTTCACCGTCCCGACTTAGTGCTCACCGCAGTGAAGAAGACGCTAGAAGATCTTGGTCTAGAATATTTAGACCTGTATCTTATTCACTGGCCATTCGGCTACAAGGTAAATCTAGCAATAACAGCAGAAGTATACTTTATTTTAATTTAAATTACATAAAAATATTCCATTGTAAATCAACTATTTTTGGTTTTCGGGTTCTCTCAATCCTTTTTTTTAAGTAATCGTTTTTTCGCAGGTTTAAGTATCATTGATTTGACATAAACCAAAATTACTTTGAGGTAAAATAAATTGGTCTTGTATGCTATCTAATTTATTTAATTGTACATGCTTGTAGTGATGCTAGAATACTGTTGTATTTAGAATTATTGTAATAATTTTAATTTTCTTTACAGGAAGATGGGCCTCTGTTCCCTATGGTGGGAGACAAGCTGCAGTTTTCTGATGTAGACTATGTGGACACTTGGAAAGCCATGGAGTTACTAGTGACTGACGGCCTTGTGCGCAGCATTGGCATCTCCAACTTCAACGTTGCTCAGGTCAAGAGGCTACTTGCTGCTGCCACCATCAAGCCTGTCACCAATCAGGTTATCTTATGTCTTCTTAATGCACTCCTTTTGGAACCTACCTTTTTTGTTAATCTGTTTGTTGTTTCAAATGTTGTGATTATAATAATGTTAAAATTTTATCTTAAAGTTTTATTCACTCTTGAGATTTTACGCTTATTGTGATGACCCTTAAAAGATTGCTGTATTGTATGTGTAACTATAACATATATGTCATTTAATTTTTGATGTCTTAGTCGAAATATCAAGAAAACTAATGAGTTTTGCCAGTTTGACTGAAAAAATTTGTCTCCACGTTTTAATTCATATTCAGATTGTATCACAGATTGATTCAAAAAAGCGTATTGTCTATTAAAATAATTTTATTTTAGTGTTTAATTTTCACATTGTTTTTTTCTAATAACTATATCAGATTACCTAACTTCATTATTACCAATTATATATGAGATATGCTCAGGGAAAAAGGTAAGACTACAACTTTTTTAAATTTCAGGTTGAATGCCACCCATACCTTAACCAATCCAGACTCTCCAAGTTCTGCAAGGATAATGGCATCCTTATCACTGCTTACAGCCCTCTGGGCTCCCCTGACAGACCCTGGGCCAAGCCCGATGATCCCCAGCTCCTCGATGATCCTAAACTTAAATCCATTGCTGAGAAGTACAAGAAAACTGCCGCTCAAATTGTGATCAGGTAATGAACTGATAATATATATTTTTTTGAACATGGCGAAACATGTCATTCCCATAAAATATAATAAAATTTCTAGAAAACTCATGTTTTCATTCGTATTAATTATGATAATATTCAATTTTTAAGTCATTTCAATGATATTAAACTTCATATATCTAATATTGATTAAAATGTATCTAATATTGATTAAAATGTCAGTTTTCTAATGCCCTAAGCAAGGTGCAATGTGTCTTCTTCTTCTTCTGCTTTATTTAGGACTGTGTCCTGTTATTTCTCGGAGCCCATTCTTTGTATTATAGATGTCCAACTGTCTCGCCATCTTTTGGGTGGTCTTCCTGGAGGTCGATTTCCTGTTGGTACTTTATATGCAGCTATATTTATCACTCTTTCAGAACATGCTCTATCCACATGATCTCTCCAGTAGCGGATTCTCAGTCTTCCCCATCGTACGACATCTTCCAGATTGCAGATCTTTCTTATTTCAGAATTTCTTTCTCTGTTTCGGAGTGTCGTTTCCGGAACGAATCGGAGAGTCCTCATTTCTGTGGTTCTTGGGAGACTTTTTGTTCTGATGATGTCAGCCCTCGTTTCGATTCCATATGTCATCATAGGACGAACACATGTCTTGTAGATTCGTAGTTTGCTCTCCTTTAACATATTTTTGTTTTTCCAAACAGCATTTTTCAAACAGTCAGCCACAGCACCAGACCTGTTTGTTAGTTCTCTTAGTACTATCTCCATAGAGGTACTGCTGCTTGATACATTAACTCCTAAGTGCTTGCAATATGTCAGACCCATAAAACTTATGAAACTTCTAAAAAAATTATGTTTTCATTAGTATTATCACAATATTAATGGACAAAAACCCGGAAGTCATCAAGAAAGAGTACGAGAATATGTTTAATACAAGGGAGCGCGAGAGGAATATTTTGATTCTCTCCGAAAGTAATTCTAAATGCGCAGGATGCGCATGCCCGAGAATGTTTCTGAATTTTTTTAAATTTTATTCTGATTATTGTTATATAACAGTAGTGCAGAAAACGAAAGGAGAACAATTTGGTCTTGTTAATTGTGAAATTTTTAACTAAAGTGAAAAAAAAGTTTACACTAAATTAATGTTAAAACTTATTACTGATTTCAATTATACAGTGAACCAAGTTTTTTTAAATTATGAATATGTAATAACTTAATTGATTTTAATTTTAAACAGATGGCAATATCTATACTAAGAAGAAGATTTTAATTATTGTTAATGTTTTTTTTTCCACAGATATCAAATTGATCGTGGAAACATTGTGATCCCCAAATCTGTAACTAAGTCTCGCATCTCCCAGAACCTGGACGTGTTCGGATTCAGTCTGACCGCTGATGACATCAAATTGATTGATTCTTTCGATTGCAATGGCAGAATCTGTCCTATGACTGGGTAAATAATAAGATTATATTTTCATTATACCTAATATATAATATAAAACTTGGATATTTTGATTGGGTTACTTCTTTCAAAACTCGATATAATTTGTCGCTTTGAAGCTGTGTTAATATTATAATGTATATTTTTTTATAAAACTCTGGTTAGAGAATAATAAGATATCGTTTTTCACATATTTTGTTTGTATTTACAGCGCTGTCACCCACAAATATCATCCATTTGTGAACGACGAGTATTAAATGGACCAACAACGATGTGTCCACATCAGCAACCACAAGATGTTTTAGCAACACAATTTACATAAAAAATATTTTCACTAATATTTACATAATGTTATATGCACAAGTGTTTTTCACTGTGTGTACTCACTGTTTTTAATCTTGTAAGATCTCTACAAACAATAAATGTACTATTGATAACTTGCCTCTTTTTGTCTGGGTCCTATACCACAAATGAAAATGACTGACTATGATCCAAAAACTTTTTGAAGAATGTATCCTACCAATGTAAGTATTATATTTGTTATAGAATTTAAGTTGAGTTGTTTTTTTATGATTTAATTGTATCTCAATAGAGACGAAGATACAAATTGGAAACTGAATATGGTTGATCAAGGTGTTTATAGGATGTTTACAGGTGTTTTTTTTAATTTGTTATGAATATAGATTTAATGGTAAATGGTCTAATTTATACTAAGGTCAAATTAAAATCAATCCCAAAATATTTTACTTTGTTCTCGATTATTTTTAATACTAAAAAAACTTTATTCAGGTTTTAAATCGGTTAATTGATTCCAATGTATTGAAAACTCCGGCCTGGGAGTGAAGGTTAATGGGGTTATTGTTAATAACATCAGGTATGCTGATGACACAGTTATTTTAGCTGATAGTATACACAATCTTCAAAAACTCCTAAATAAAATTGATATAGCAGGAGAGGATCTGGGCTTGAAAATCAACGTTAAGAAGATCAAATGGATGACCAATTTAAATACCTTGGCAGCATTATCACTAAAGCGCTTGATCCAGACCTTGAAATAAAATGCAGAATTGAAGTCGCATGAGCTGCATTTAATAAAATGAGAACATTATTTTGCAACGATAATCTTAACTTGAAACTTTGACAAAGAATGATTAAATGTTATATATGGCTGCGAAACCTGGACTCTGAAAGTTAATGTAATGAAACGGTTGGAAGCGTTTGAGATGTAGATATACCGCAGAATGCTCCGTATACCGTGGACCGATAGGGTCAGTAATGCAGACGTACTGCAGAGAGCCAGAGCCAATAGAGAGCTGTTGACGAGTGTGAAAATTATAAAAGTCTCATATTTGGGTCACGTGCTATGGGGAGAAAAATACCACCTCCTTAGACTGATATTAATGGGTAAAGTGGAGGGACGTCGGGGAGTTGTTAGAAGGCAGCTGTCCTGGCCGCAGAACATCAAAGAGTGGACAGGAAGAACAAGAGTTCATTACCTGTTCCAAGTGGCGCAGGATAGAGATGCCTTTGCTGTAGTGATCGCCAACATTGGGGGGACCTGACACGGCACCGAAAGAAGAAGAAGAATTGGTGTACAAAGTGTGCTCATTTTCACCTCTTCGATTATCAATTTCTATTCAATCCTTCAATTATTACCCTCAACTTTTCATTTAGAAGTTTGAAATATGTGTAGAATGCTCTCTACTCTTACTCAATCTGATCCTATATGGATGATATAATTTCATAGTGACTTTTTTGTTCTATGATTTATAAACCTTTCTCGAGATCTCACAGTTTCACACTCACTAAAAATGTAAATGTTAAATTCCTTAACATAATTGATAGGTTTTCTTGTTAAGCGTGTTTATTGTGGTGTACCCAACAAAATTCAATTTATCAATAATTCATATCTTAATTCTTATGGGGAATGGCCACCTGGATTTTTGTAAATCACTTGTAATAATTGATTAGGTGATAATAATCCAACATTTGTACTCAAATGTACTCAAATTTAAGTTTATCTGCCTTCGAACTCATTATCTTAAAACATTTTATTATCTGGATGAAAACCAACTACTCATGTCCTTATCTTTTAATTATTAAATTATATTTTATAAAATTCTCTAACCATAATTGTAGTTTAGCACTACTCTTCTTGGATCTTCTGGCTTACAGAGGTTCAGCTCTTGTGGCTATTTCACTTTGACATTGATGACCTTGGAAACACATAAGACTCAAATGCCTCTAATACCTACATTTATGGAAATGTATTATAGTTAAATACATAAGTGGTTTCAATAAACAGATTTTGCAGCAATTCCTCTATACTCTTTGTTCGAGAATACACATATATATACACACACACACATGTATACATATCTGACCTTGAACCAGTAGATTTAAGGAGAAAAGAGAATATCTCATATATTTGTTTGTGAATGTAGTGTTAATAATTACTGTTAAAAATATATTGCCAAATTAATTGAAAACTCGGCATTTATTCTAGGTTTCATTGATAAAATTAAAGTATTTGATATATCCCACCCACATTAATCTTTGACTCTTAGTTTGATTAATGATTTTTGAGTTTATCATCAAGTTATCAAATAAATATCTTTGCAAAAAATGAGATAGGTTTGTTTGGATGTGGGGGAAGGATAGATTGTTAACATACATGAATATAAATAATATATTATACAATATATACAGCATGATATTTAAAAAAAAAATTAGCATCCAAAAATTTGTCATACATGGTCATAAGAAAGGTGGAATGGGGAATGTTGTAATTACATAAAGTGTGCACTTAACCCAACCAACGACAGGTCATAAGTCCTGTAAACACCTTGATCAACCATATTCAGTTTCCAATTTGCATCTTCGTCTCTATTGAGATACAATTAAATCATGAATTGATAACCCGCAATGGGTGAAATCCAGTATTCGTTTACAAGTATATATATACATTCAAAAAACATTGTAAAAAATTAACCTTTTGCCGTTTCTCCAGAGTGGTACGTAAAGGCACGGACGTCATGACATGTTTTCCTCTGCCTTCCTTGATTTATTTCCATTCTTCCATCATCCATTCATTCCATATCTAAACATGGAATAAATGGATGATGCATTAAGTAAAATTGATAAGTGGCCAACTAACCGACATCAGTAGTTAGGAGCCAAATGTGCCTAGTGGTGGTGACCAGCTCTGGAGATTATTTGTCCTCAGACCTGTTAAACAGAGGACCAAATTATTATTATTTTATTGAATCGCTCTTTATATCATTACAGCGTGAGCCAAAATCAATGTAAAGGGTAAAGCTATCATATTGATTCTCAAAACATGTGATAGGTAGCCAATCCATCGCCATTTTATTGTCACGTGAATTCTTCAAAGACCAAAGACAGTGTGACAATCACACTGCCATCGCCCGGAATCGAGCCCGGGACCTTTGCTGTGGCAATTATAGCTCATGCTGCTCTGCCACAAAGGTCGTCTTTTGTTTGATATTTCTCACATTATCGATACTAAAAATATTTATAATATATTTTACATTGATACATTACTAACTCTTTTAGTACATATTTACTCTCTCAGAGCAAGCATTTTATTGTGTGGTCTTCCTACATTGGTAATATAATATATCAGTACATGTAGTAAAAGGTTCATTATATAAACATTTTTGATGATTTTTATTAATATTATACTGTTTAACCGATAATTTTTGTACAAAACTCAAATAAATATTTTTTTAAATTATAATTTAATACAACTATGTTTTTAACTACTTCCACTTTTGTCTTTATTTTGACAGCGACCGGTTTCCCCTGGATCGTTAGCATCGACATACTCGGACCAGTCTGTTGATACCAGCGAGCCTGTCGAAACCGGTCGCTGTCGAAATAAAGACAAAAGTGGAAATAGTTTTAAAAAAATGTTTTATTTAATTATTATTTGAAATGGACTTCCATCAAGAGATTTCAGTAAAATCATTTGATTATCTTTAAAATATTTTTATTTATTGCGTAATTTATATATTTTTTTAATATGTAATTAAAAGACACCCTTTAACTCAACATTGAACTGTTGTGAAGTTATCACATCTAGTTTGGTAATCTAAAAATAGATTGTGTTATAACACAGAACAATATTTAAAAATCGCATTTCAGTTCCTGCATTTGCGAGGTTCGGTGGAAGTGTGCTTTTATTTTGATATAATCGATCCGGTGAACACTCCCATAATGGCTGACACTGTCCCAAAATTGAAATTCAACAACGGTTGTGAGGTGCCCATTTTCGGCTTAGGAACATGGAAGGTATATTATTTAAATAAAAAAAAGGTTTTTCCCCCTAACGAACATATTTACAGTAATGTCATATTTGTTCAATTTTGAAGTACAACTAGCGTTAAGAGGATAGAGAGAAGTAGATTTAGAGTATACAACTATTCTTTTGGAATTTATAATTACTATATCAGTCATTTTTATCGAAATTTAAAAATAATAAAAATAAATATCTCGTTAATTTGATCTGTCATTAAGTCTGTTACATTCGAATTTTTTAGGTTATTTTTTTTCGATTCCGTGAAAGTATAAATTAATTGCACAAAAGTTCGTATATAATTAAATTAATTTTTAGAAATACGTAATGTTCTTCGATTAATCTTGAATGGAATTCTTAATAATTTTTGTTATTGCAATTTATACATTAGAAGATCATTATAAAACAAATTTTATTATTTTCCTACCTCTTTTTTTTATTATATCAAAATGACATATTATCATTTATTATAATAATTTTCCTTAAGTAGGTAGTATTTTTAAATAATTTTTATGTAAGGTCCGCTACATTCATTTATAGAAAAGAATATAAGTATCAAAATTTTTAATATTATTATATATTTTTTTTTGCAAATATTATTCATACTAACTCTCATAATCCGACGAAAACGGATTTTTTCTTATTAGAATAGTTAAATATTACTGCCTAAACAAAAATCTTAAATTTATTATTAGAATTTTAACACAATACTTCATTTGTATGATTTTTTAAACAAACGATTGATGAAAATATTTTTCCAGTCACAACCTGGAGAAGTGAAAAATGCCGTGGAGACTGCCATCGATTTAGGCTACAGACACATTGACTGTGCTCATATCTACGGAAATGAGAAGGAAGTCGGTGCAGCTCTGAAAACTAAAATGGATTCCGGAGTCGTTAAAAGGTGAGCAACCTTGAAACTCTTACTGATTAGTTCTATTCAAATTATTCAAATGATAAGACGACCAAATAAAGTGTAGGAGTAATTAAAAAGAAGTAAAGTAAAGTAAAACCAAATAAAGATTGATGTTTTTGTAATAGAGAAGTGTTCCGTGTTCTTTTTTTGGCATAAAACTTTTAAATGTTTTCCTGTTACTTTTTATTTATTCAAGAAATTAAGAAAATAAAACCTGTTTGAAATAATTATAATGATTACCCAAACAAGTTCATTAGCGGTGCTTTGTCTCTAAATTTTAATTTAAACAAAAAATATGTTTTTTTTAATTCTCAATGAAATATGTTTATGGACACTTGGCTCACGTTTTAAGAAACTGTTGTTTTATTAAATGATTACAATTCAAGAACTTTCCTAAATCAGTATATTTCAGAAACTGCAATGTATATCGAAATTATTAAATACATAAAATTTCATAAATGTTGATAATGAAAATATAAATAATAACAAATATTATATAATGTATGTTTAGTTTTATTTTACTTTAATTTCACCTGAATTCAGCAGCTCGCTGCCATCTTCGGGTAGGGAAGGTGACAACAAGCTGCCGAAACCCATTGAAATTTAAAAAACAAGTGGAACAGAATGAATATAAGTAATACTTATGTACGAGTATATGATACAATTATTATTTTTTTCATTATTTTCAATGAACTTCTACCAAGATATTTCGATTAACAACATTTATGTTTTATCATTAATAATATTTATTTTATAAAAAAATCATGTATAATTTGTTTCCACTGTATATCAGATTGTTTTGTTAAATGAACCGCATGATAATGTATAAAAGTCAGATCCACGATAAATAGATCAACACAGGTATAAGCAAAGGAAGGTGTGTTGTTATCATTACTTAATGATTATATGTATTACAGTTTATCTCTATGTTAATATAGGCATGAAGTATGGATTTTAGTGTATCATTTTATTTGGCTAAGCATTCACTCATTCACACATCTGATTAATATAGATAAAAATATATATCGCACCGTGAGTGTAAAACCGAGATAACTGCAAATATTAATTTTGGAGATATGGGAGTTTAAAGACTTCATATTGCTTGGAAAAACTGTTTTTTTTTTAATAAACCAATGATTTTCGGTTTATAGGTATATTACTATAAACCGAAAATCATTGGTTTATTTAAAAAAAAACAGTTTTTCCAAGCAATATGAAGTCTTTAAACTCCCATATCTCCAAAATGTATATTTGCACTTATCTCGGTTTTACACTCACAGTGCGATATATTGGCATTAATGTTGTGGTTATGCTTTGTCATATCACTGTACACACTCCTCAATTTATCATTGCTGTTGTGAGGAAGTGGTCACTTAACAAGGTTACTAACCTAAATAGTGTTACGTAGATTGAAGATTTATCTCAGGTTGCAAATGTTATATCACTACATAAAAAAGAGAAATTATTATTTTTTTAATATGTTAAAAAATAAACAATATCTAAAAATAAAAATTAATGGCAGGTTTATCTGAGGTTACAAACTGTTTGAAATATTGTCATAAAAACACCTACATTATCATTAGTACTTATCTTCTTCTTATGCATTAAAATATATGTACAATTACACATATTTGAATGCATCAAAACCTACAATTTTTATTAATTATAACTTGAATAAAGATCAATTATTTAGACATGTAACTCTCACATTTATAATAAGTGATTATTTTCAAGCTCGATACTAATTTCATAATTTTTAACATTAACCTGTCCGGTAGTCCATCGGTATGTTAGAACAGATCGTTAATTTATTTAACATAATATCGGGACAATGTCAAGATGAAGAAGATTTTGTACTTCTAGTACAAAATCTTCTTTCTCTTTTCACATACAATTTTTGAACTTTTTTTTATTGTTAAATTACACATAAAGCCTGACATTAAAAGGTTGGCAATAAAAATGAGAGTGATGACATCACGGAATATTTAAAATTTAAATTAATCTGTCAGTATTATAGTTACAACGCTAAAAACTTAGAACATTTGTGACAAATGGTTCATAGATGCTCTAGTATCATTCGGTATTTGGGAAAAATAGATTATTTGTAGGCGCAACAGTACCCGTAGGTCATACCACCGGATAGGTTAACCATTCTAGCATTTTCTTCCCTTCAATGGCAAAATGTTCAGATGTCACTTTATATCTATTCAGACTTTGATACTATGCTTCTCTTCTGACACATTTTCATATAAATTCTAAAGTAAATGTTTATAATAAATAAAAGTATTAAATATTCTTTAATAATAAAGAGTTGTTTATTTTTCTTGTATCAGGGAAGAGCTATTCATTACATCAAAATTGTGGAACACATTCCACCGTCCCGACCTGGTGCTTCCGGCACTCAAAACCACTCTGTCTGATCTCGGTCTGGAATATTTGGACTTGTACCTTATTCATTGGCCGATGGGCATCAAGGCAAGTTTGACATACCTTTTTTTTCAATCAAATTCAGTCAAGCATTGAAAGTAATTAACATAGATAATTTCATAGGAAGGTAATGGCTTGTTCCCCATGGAGAAAGGTAAGCTACTAGTGTCTGATGTTGACTATGTGGATACATGGAAAGCTATGGAGCCCCTGGTGACTGCCGGTCTAGTCCGCAGCATTGGAATCTCCAACTTTAACATCGAACAAGTAAAGAGAGTGCTTGAAGTTGCCACTATCAAGCCTGTCACCAACCAGGTAATATTTAATCAATGTAAATGTGTGTATTTTTTTTTGTTATATAAGTCATTTTATAAATATTTATAATTTTTCAAAATGAACATGTGTAACTTTTAGGTTGAATGCCACCCACATCTTACCCAAAAAGAACTGGCCAAATTCTGCACAGACAATGGCATCCTTATTACCGCCTACAGCCCTCTGGGCTCCCCCGACAGGCCATACGCTAAGCCCGATGACCCTAAACTTCTTGAAGATCCAAGGCTGATGGCTATTGCTGAAAAGTACAAGAAGTCTACCGCCCAAGTTGTCATCAGGTACATCCTAATTAATATTCTCTGTTCTTTGGCATGGATGACTTGCTTATGGATGACTTTTAACATAATAAATCTAATATTTATACAACAGATATCAAATTGACCGTGGACACATTGTGATTCCCAAGTCCGTGAACAAGACCCGCATTGCTCAGAACATTGGTGTATTTGGGTTCAAGCTGACCGCTGATGACATAAAACTGATGGACTCCTTTGAATGCAATGGCCGAGTTTGCTACATTTCTGAGTAAATACATTTTTTATTTATGACAAACTGTTATATAACTACATTGAATAGCTGCAATATACTGATATAATATTTAAAAATATGTTTAAACCCTGCATGTTAATATTTACTTTCTGTTTACAGGGCTGTCTCTCATAAATACTACCCATTTTGAAATGAGCATAAAGTGCTAACTCCATGAGCACCAACGAGAATATGCATCGCTCTAATAATTATTACTGTTATTTCTAATCACATATAATTCAAACCTTTTATAAATAAATAAATTATTTTTATACGTTTACTGTATAAAAATATTTTCACTGCATTTACATTGTATGTACACAAGAAATATCATTAAAACCGCTAATTTCTTCATTGCTTTTTTTATATTCCCCATAAAAAATACCTATATAATTAAATAAATAAAAGAGAAACTTTTTAGCTTATATAAGCTTTTATGAAAAAAAAAATTTACTTTAAAAACATTAATAAATAAATTTATATGGGAAAATATAAATTTATACAAATTTCGTCCTGTTCGTGTGTCAAATTAAAATATTTCAAATTTGTTTATTTCTGAAAACGAATCAAAATGTGGTAACTGACACAACTTTGTGTGAAAATAGAATTATCCGGTGAACAAAAAACAAATATTTACAAAGAAGCATACACAAAGGATGGGAGAGTGGAGAGGCATATTGAAAGAAGAGTTGGGGCAGGCAACCAAACTAAATGGTGTTATTAAAAAAGCTTATCCAAATTAGCTAAGATGGCAGTGCACAATGATGTCTTGTGGCGACCCTTATGAAGAAAGTGAAGCATGGAATTAGCAAAAGATGGATGGAAGTATAATAAATGCAGTAGAAAAGATCTTAGATGAATGTGTGGTAAAGCTATCTAAGCTACATCAAATGCAAGTATAAAAATAGAATGAAAGTGTTATTAGCAGAACAATGAAAGGATCATTGATATGGTTTGGACACATGAAGAATGAATGCTAAAGAAAGTATATGTAAACGGAACTAGAAAGAGAGGAAAACCAAGGAAAATGTGGCACAATCAAATATTAAATATCGGCCACGTAAGTCAGAGAAATCGACACGAGTGCACGACAGGATGTATGAATGTTGAGGATCGAAAGAAATATGTCAGGAAAGAACACTATGATGGTTCATTATTTCATCATACCCCTTCGGAGAGACGGCATGATGATTAGTTAATTAGGTTTAACATCGATTTAAGATGTCTTCAGGTCTTTTGATTTTATTATTTTTTTTATGAATTTTCCACTTTAGAGATTTTTTCTCTCAATTGTTTTCAATCGTTTTGTTTATATAATTGTTCAATAAACAATAAATTCACAGTTGTACCTACATTTTAAAATATAAAAATAAATTTAAATCTAATGAAACTTGCTAGTATTTATTTTACTTACGAATTTTTTCTGTTCGGTTTGTTTGATTGTGCTGGCTGACCTACGCAAATACTTTTCGTTAACTGCTTTGCGTGGGTATACATGAAGAAAGGAATGTTTTATATTGATTCTTGCTTTTAAGTAAGGAAGATTTACATAAGAATTACAATTTCAAATACATCTAACAAACAAACGTGATGCCGTATCATGAGGGCTATCTAACAAGCCACCTAAGCTTTTTCTACTCGCATAGACTCAACAATTATTTTAATTCTGAATATTACCAGTCATTTAGGAATGTATGTATTTTTATTGTCGTATAATATTTTCTACGCTGCACTTTTTTGCACACATGAATTATTTTTAACTCAATAAAAATATTTATTATTTAGAATAGAGAAGCGTTTTATTATTTTTTAATTGGGTCATGTAAGGTGGAGTCTAGGTTGACATAGGAGTTAGTGGAAAAAATATTATATCAAGCTACACTCGACATTAAGGTGGTAACAGTTATTACAACTAATCATACTTCCTTCATCAAGTTTCAAAACTTGATGAAAGAAGTATGATTAATCATAAGAATAATAATAAAAAACATAATATTTTACAAGAGACGGCGTGATGGTTAGTTGTTAGTTGATCTGGGAGGTGGCAGCCTGAAACAGGACAGGATGGAGACGTTTCTTGAAGGAGGCTAGGACCCACCAGGGGTTGTAGCGCCGGAGAAGTAGAAGAAGATATAGTTAGTTAGTAAGTTAAAATATGAGCTGCAAATGTAGGCCGCCCGCAGTTCAACACCATTTTTTCTAGACTGCAAATGAAGCTAGCAGCACTGTAAGGGTTAATGACCGAGTTCAGTATTCAACCTCATGGTCAACTACACATTCTTCATAGTGACCACATTTCCACAACATTTACCATACTTTCGTTGTTTTCATTTATTTTCAAATGTATTCATTATTAGAAATTGTTGCATTATTATACATTTCTTGATTTAAAATCAATAATTTTTAAACATGTCTTTTCTACACACACACTCTTTCATCAGAAATTGTGATGCACTATTTTGTTTAATATAAAATAATACAAACAATTAGTTGGAGCCCTCGTTTATTAACTTTTAAATTATTTCAATATAAATCTAGAACGTATATAAATGAGATTTATAAATGTACTAAAATGTGTTAATACATAATTATGTACTTGCTTTAAAAGTGACAGTGCTGTCTTGACATACATTATTTAGTGAAAACATTTTTCACCATTTAATAAATAAAAAAACTCCAGAATACAGAGCAAGTGTTATGAAGTTTCACTCATTTTATGCACTAATTTTTATTTTGAAAGATGCCCATTTTTCTTTTATTAAACAAAAGAAATGTATCTTTACATAATTGATTGTATAAAAAACAATATAAATATGTACCTACGGAGCTTTCATTTTGTATTTGCAAAAAAAAAATTAATCATGTAATAATATTTTATTTTTTCCAAATAAAATGTTACAAAATACAAAGTTAATATTAAAATTGTGCTTAAAAACTCAAATATTTTGTTGAAGTAACTTCATCAAACAATTATGGTTATTATTGTGTAACAAGCATAAATACAAGTATTTATATCAATACACACAAAGATTTTGGCTTGATATTTGCTAAAAAAAATCATTCAATATTATTCTGCAACAGTAAGGTGGGGTTACCAACGGACAACCTATTGAGCAATAACTCGGGTTCCGCATATAGTTCCATGGAGAAAACCTGCCTAAAAAAATGTTTCTTCAACTTGTGTTACATATATGTTATCCAATAATAAGTTCTCAGCCAACCTGAGAGATCATATGATTTCTTGTTAAAATATGTAAGACGAAAAAATACACTGACAAATATATGAAAACATGCATTTTATACAGTAATCACAATGTTATTTCATCAATATAATAATTGATGAACAGGCACTCTTACCATTAAGCTATGATGGTATAAAAAATAACCAAATGTATTTTATATTAGATACATATAATAATATCTCAATACTCATACGATATAAGATTATAGAAACTCTTTAAAATCGCCAAGATTTCTCTTCCCATAGTACACCGAATTGGAAGTTTGAAACAAAACTATTTTCAAATTATTAAACTCATACAGTTTATGGGACCGGCTTGTTATTACATTTATTTGAAATAAAATGTAATTGTATAAATTGTAATAATAAACAAAACAAAAATATAACGAGATTTTGCTTTTGGTTTGAGCATCCACAAAGCAATCTTTAATTTTAATTATAAATACACATCAACTGGATTCATACAAAGAATGATATTGTTGTTAGCTTAAAAATATAGAATGTCAGCCCTTAGTTGCCATTAACAATTTAATCACATTGAATAATGTATAAGCACAAGTGCATTAAAATAATGACTCCAAAGCATCTCGTATAAGAGATTTTATTACTATGCGTAAAGTATTCTAAGTTATAAAAAAGGATTTATTCTAACCTAATATAAAAAATAATTCAATTGCGAATCTGTAATAAATATAATTATAATAATAAAGCAATTAAATTTTAATGTATATAAAACATTGATAATTGGGATTGAGTCCATTGTACACTGAAGTTAGCAGGTGTTAAATAAATTAATGTATTAAAATGTCTTCCGGTGCACAGCTCGCTGCCCTTCCTCATCATACTCTTTCTTGGAGACCCACATCTTCTTGAAGGCATCCAGGGATGCCAAGATGGAGCCACCAATCCACGTGGAGTACAGACGCTCTTGGGGTGCAGAGATCTAAATGAGGAAATAGTACATAATATACATATTTTTAAAAAAGTATAGTAAATCTTAAATTAGGCTTTTATAAATAAAAAATCTGCGTATTATTTTTAACAAAATTAAATTTCCATTAACAGTTTAATTAATATGTGTATCAGATTATATATAGATACAAACCAAAAAAATTGCAGATGGAAAATCAGTTTTTATCAAATTATGAAAATTATCAATAGATGCCGCTAACATAAAATATATGAACTTAATAATTCTGAGATAATTTAGTTACATATGGATACAAAATGTCGACTTACAGGAGGAAATCATTAAAAAATACTTTTTTTTATATCTTTCCTGTTGATTAATATATCTATGTATCACAGAAATTACAATTAATTATGAAAAAAAGGTTAACTTACTCTGATTTTCATATCTTTAGGTGCTAGGCGTTTTATTTCTGTCAGCAGACGGTCACCAAATCCACGGAAAAGTGTAGAACCTCCAGACAGGACAATGTTCTGATGTAAAACTTTCCTGAGATCCATGTCAGATTTTTGAATCGCAAACATTAGAACATCGTGAATGCCTGCAGAGATACCAATATAATATAAATTCAAAGTTAATTATGTTAAACTTACCAGAACCTTAATTAAATAGACTCAAATTTCATTAAATCATAAATGCATACAATAAATTATTATTTCAATACCTACAGAAGTTAATACAATTTATTTGCCCCTTTTACAACTACAGTAATTAGCAGAACTATGCAACGCAGTAAGTGTGAAAGTTGTCATAGTATAAAAAATGTGCATTTAAGGGTGCTTAAATATTATAAGAAATACAACAAAACCCATATTAGTTACGTTCAACTAATATAAAATCTAACCTTCACACTCCTCTCCGAGTAAATCTGGCCGGAAGAGGACTTCAGGAGCACGGAATCTCGCAGGTCCAATCTAGAGAAAATAAAAATATCAATAAATAGTCATTTATAATGCAAGTTAAGGTCTATAAAGATACAATTGTTGACTAATTAACGAAGAAAGAATACAAGGATTAATTTTATCTCAATAGAGACAAAGATGCAAACTGGAAACTGAATTTGGTGATCGAGGTGTTTACAGGACTTATGACCTGTCATTGGTTGGGTTAAGCGCACCCTTTATGTAATTACAGCATTCCCCATTCCCCTTTCTTATGACCACCATGTCTGACAAATTTTGGAAGTTGTATATATGTTAATATCCAACACCACAATTAACATGTCAGTTTCAATGCGCCATCTATGAAGATTAGATTTAAGCATTAAGCAGAAGATCTTTATAACGCAATGTGAAAGGCTACCGCCTATTAACGCACTGCTAGATAACGCCTGGAAATGTCACTCCAATTTATATGCTAACTTGGACCAGTTTTTGTTTTATACAACATTTTGAATGTATACAAATACTTGTAGACGAATACTGGATTTTATTTTTACCCATTGCGGGTTATCAATTCAAGGATTAATTTTATCTCAATAGAGACGAAGATGCAAACTGGAAACTGAATATGGTGATCGAGGTGTTTACAGAACTTATGACCTGTCATTGGTTGGGTTACTCGCAATGGGTAAATTGGTTGGGATAACTCTGCATAAAGAATAGATCGCCAAACAGTTCTTCTCTCACTCCCTCAACATTTACATATCGTGTCGTGCAGACATGGCCTTCTCTGGCTCCTCGCGTGGGCGACACTTAATATTTGATTGATTTAATCATGCCATGTTTTCTTTGGTCTTCTTCCTATTTCTTGTTCAATTCACATTGTTAACATATACATTAATTCTTCTTCACAATTGTTTGATATTTGAAATGACAACAATTATGAAATTTAATTTGTGTTTGTTTTTCAATTTAATCAAAGAGATGTATATACTATGTGATGTATATACTAGAGAGATGTATATACTAGAGATGTATATACTAGATACTATGTAGATAAGATAAGAGATGTATATACTAGATAGATAATATCGATAATAGAGATGTATATACTATCGATATGTATATACTATCGATAATAGAGATGTATATACTAGATAATAATAAGAGATGTATATACTAGATAGATAAGAGATGTATATACTAGATACTATGTGTCTACTATGTTACTTAAGATATAATATGTTTGGTATTCTCTCATACTGCTTTTATTTACATTTATGATGTGTTTTTCCCTTAGGTGATAATGTGTTTGTCTCTCTTTTATACTACTGTTTATATACCTTTATAATGTGCTCTTTCCCTTAAGCTATAATATGTTTGTATTATTTTTATAAATCCAATGTAACAATTTTTGGGATCTCAAAAATGAGTGTTCACAACACTCACGAGACTCCTTTACAAAATAAAGAGAAAAAAAAAAAAAAAAAGATTATACTAATATATTTTCAAATTTTAATTAAATTAATGTTAAAATTAAGTTTCATAAGGTTAGTATGGAAGTTTGAATTTGAATTCATAATTGAAATTTTTTCATATAAAGTGTAAAATGTAGAAATAAACTGAAGCTGCTGAAACTTGGACAATGAAATCTCGTGACCGTGCCAGGATTGACACCTTGGAAATGTGGTGTTGGCGTCGCATGTTGAGGATACCGCGGACTGCATAAAGGATGAAAAACTCAGTCCTCAATGAACTCAAAATAACAGGAAGACTATCTGTAATATGCATTCGGTGAGTATTGAGTTTCTTTGGTCACATTGCCAGAAGAGAGCTTGGTCACTCGGAAAAAAGTGAACCGGAAGTGTTCCAAACAAAAGAAGTAGAGGCAGATCTAGCGGGAGAAACCTCTACTCGGCGGTGCGGGTTGCGGAGAATAGAGGAATGGAGGTGTTGTGTTTTAGCCACGGGCAATTCCATAGATCACAACCCTCACTAATGAAGAAAGAACATGTGAAAATTAGATTGATATTGTATTTATTACCTCCAAAACATTTCCATCGGGCAAAGTATACTGCAAACGTTCGGCATCCAGAGCTTCTTCTTTCATTGGACTGGCGGCTAGGTAGCAAACTTTCTCTTTGATGGCTCTAACAACTTCCAACTCTGCAGAAGTCCTTAATTGTACCCCTTCCTTTCGTAAAAGTAATCTGTAATAATTGGTTAATTATTTATTTTTTATATTAAAACATAGGGCACAAAAGCTAGAATGGCAGTGCACAATGGTGTTCTGCCGACCCTTACGTATGAAAGCGAAGCATGGAACCTGCAAAAGAAGGATGAAAGTAGAATAAATGCAGTAGAAATGACATCTCTTAGACGAATGTGTAGATGTCGCCGCCATCTGGTTAAATACGCCGCTCAATTGAACGGCTAGGCTGATAATGAAATGGCGGCATTCAATGAAGTGACTAGGCCGGTAGTTGAATAAATTAAGATAGCTCAACGTTTTAGTTCTAACTTTTACCGCTGCAGCGCTAGCAGTCATCTAACAATGTTCAACTGTCAGTCGGCATTCGATAACATGTGTTTTTGTAAAAAGTAACACGTTTTTCAAACAAAAAAGAGAGAGAGCATGCATATAGGGGATGTGGGATGTATTATTTAAAAAAAAACTAACTCTAACCTAAACGTACTGTTCTTCTTTACTACCGTATGAGTTTTGACATTGGCTTAGCGCTTGTACAGTTATAATGTTCATATTGACGCATAGCGTGTTTATAAAAACATAACTTTATTTTTATTTCTATTTTATTGTATTTTACTTTAACCACCTCAACAGACCGGAACACCCAATTACAGAGAGGAATTACATCACAATCACCCAGGCTTCAGAAAAAACACTTTTTAATTATTATTGATTTCACCGAGAATTGAACCTTTAGGTTAGAGTTAGTTTTTTTTAAATAATACATGCCACATCCCCTATCTACTCATCAAATTTTTACGCAAACGCTAAAAACTTGTTTAACAAAATGTGTTCAAATAAATAAATTAATTCACGATAATATAAAGTCACAATAACGTTGCTTTCAACATGTCGGCTAAGCGTGTGTTAGCATTGTCATTGAATTACGGCATTTTATTATCGGCCTAGCGACGTTAAGCCTTTTGGTTGAACGTTGCGTTCAGCAAGTTGGCTAAGCCATGTCATTGAATGCCGCCATTTCATTATCAGCCTAGCCGTTCAATTGAGCAGCGTATTTAACCAGATGGCGGCGACATAGATACTCTGTGTATGATAGAGTGTTGAATGAAAATATAAGAAGTGAACGGGGTGCGAATGATGGTGTTATGAACAAAATAATGAAAGGATCATTAAGATGGTTTGGGCATATGGAAAGAATGCATGAAGAAAGAATGGTAAAAAAATTATACGTTATTGATGTAAATGGAACTAGAAATAGAGGAAAACGTGGCACGATCAAATAAATCAAATATTGAATGTCGGCCACGTGAGGAGTCAGAAAAAAATAAACGCGTGTGTATGACACGATTTATAAATGTTGAGGAAGCGAGAGAAATATGTCCAGAAAGAAAAGTGTGAGAGTCCATTCTTTCTGCCTACCCCTTCGGGAGACGGCATGATGTTTAGTTAGTTAGTTAAGGCATTTGACTGTGGAATTCCATTTTGACATGTTTTTTTTTTAAGGTAAACCTTCATTATCGAGAAAACTCAAGTGTAAACAACAATGTTTTAATTCATAAAAAAATATAACTAACCATCATGCCGTCTCTCCGAAGGCGTAGACATAATGAATGGACCGCCACACTTTCTTCCCTGACATACTTCTCTCGCTTCCTCAACATTTATACATCGTGTCATGCACACACGTCGATTTCTCTGACTCCTCATGTGGCTGATATTCAATATTTGATTTATTTGATCGTGCCACATTTTCCTCGATCTTCCTCTATTTCTTGTTCCATTCACATTCTTTCTTCGTTTATTCTTTCTCTGTCCATACCATCTGAATGTTCTATTCATTAATTTGTTCATAACACTTTCATTCGCATCGCATACACTTCTTATATTTTCATTTGATACTACTTTTTTCACACATTCGTGATTTCTACTGCATTTATTCTATTTTCATCCTACTTTTGCCAGTTCCATACAAAATATATCATCATTTCAATACACAAAAACAACTAATTTATCAACGAATACTTCTATAAAAATATTTTATGCAAACCTGAGATATCTGGTCACATCCCGTCCAGCAATGTCAACCCTCATTATGGAATGTGGCATAGCAAAACCTTCGTAGATAGGGACTGCGTGAGTTACTCCATCTCCCGAATCCAAAACAACACCAGTCGTTCTTCCCGTGGCGTACCTTATGACATAAAACTAATTCAAATACAAGTGCAAGATTTAAAAATATACATACAATTAACTATTGGGTTGATGCAAAAGTTTAATTTAAATCGGTTCTTATAACCTTCTCTTACCTTTCTATTAACCTATTAATACCGTTGGAATAAAATTTCGTTGACTTCGATTTTAAAAATGTATTAAGAGATGTTTTTACCTGCTCTATTGTATAAAAAAAATCATTTAAAAAAAATTGCGGTGATCTAATAAATGACAATCAGAAGGAGCCAGATACGGAGAATATGGTGGTTGCTTGATAACATCCCAATTCAACTCATTTAGCTTATCATCGCCAGATACTTCCTGAAGCTAGTCTAAAATATGAATAAATCTCTCTTATTGTGTATGCTATTTTTCACAATAGTCAATCAAATATATTGGATTGAATATAAATTGAATTGAAATAAAATTAATCACAAATATTACTATGATAAAAATAAATAATACTTGCAAAGTTATTTTCAATTTAATTAAATTTATCATAAATAAATGCAATGGTGTGAAATGGAGATTTCAAAATATTTGTATCAAGAGAAATTTAAAGGAAACTGTGTACACTTACATTTGCACAGCAATCAAAACACATTTTTTTAGATAATTTGTATAATATACTTACAAACTGAGAACGGCTTGCATGGATACAAAGAGTGCGGGTACATTGAAGGTCTCAAAAAATATTTCTGCAGATTTTTCTCTATTGCGTCTTGGATTTAAAGGAGCTTCAGTTAACAACACGGGATGCTCTTCCGAGAACATGGATAATTGATCCTGAAACATTTAAAAATATTAACTACAAATTCTTTTAAAATATCCAATAAATAATTAAATGTCAATACAAATATACAAATATATCTTGATTATTTTCAGGGTCTCCGGTGTGTATTTATTGATTCTTTCATATTCGAGGAAGATATTGTTATAATCAAGTATTGGTATAATGAGTTTTTAATGTGACAATTTATTCTAAATGTGTCAACGAAGGTTTTGTATGTAGCAATGATAGATAGAGTAACGTTAGCTTAACGGTTAAATAATAGAATGATTACAGTTCGGCATTTAAAGAAATCATAATAAATATTCGTAAAAATTGTTTGGTTATTTATTTCATTTATTTATTTTAAACATATCTAAAGCATTACAGATTACATCGTATCACCTCGGAGTTTGATGTATTTTGTGCTAGTTTGGCTCATCTGGAGGGAAGTACTATCTTTATTATAATTGTTTGGTATATTTATTTTATTAATTTGTCATGCATCTTATGTTTCTCGCTCTTTTTATTAATATATTATGTATTACTTATTATTGTGTATCTCTAACTTGTATCTTTAGTGTATTGGAAAAAAAATTCTGTAATGCTTTAGATATGTTTAAAATATATAAATGAAATGAAGTTATTGAAATCCCCTCTTTGTAGAGAAATAATCCATGGGGAGGGCTTAAGTGAACATTGCAAAATATATATGATATATTTTGTGTGTATAAAATAAGTACAATATAAAGCAAGTTGATTTTTCAAGCAATAATGCGTGTGTAAGAAACTACAATAAGACACCATGACACGGTTTATTATGAAAGACAAAGGGATCAATCCCTGTCTCCACGATGACCAAACAAAAAACATCAGAGGTGAATAGAGCCGCATTTGCATTGCAAGAGGTCGTTGTTAGCCTTAGCTTTACAAATTGAGAATAGTGTTAATCAAAGTGGGGGGTAACGAAGATATCTCAAACAAATAACAAAATCTGTGCCCAGTACATTACATTTCACTGAAAACAATCAAGCTTATAAATTAAATAAAACAATTTTTTTCAAGAACTATTTCCACTTTTGTC
This sequence comes from Lepidostoma basale, assembly GCA_022606425.2. Lineage (NCBI taxonomy): Eukaryota > Metazoa > Arthropoda > Insecta > Trichoptera > Lepidostomatidae > Lepidostoma > Lepidostoma basale. Next base: position 71,143 of record JAHDVF020000776.1, on the reverse strand, counting down.
TTTATTTCGACAGCGACCAGTTTCACCAAGCGTTGACAGACTAGTCTAAAACTTTATTTTATTATTAAAATGAACTTCCATCAAGAGATTTCAGTAAAAATCATAAGATTATCTTGTAATCAAGCTTACTTTGCTGTAAATATAGTTCCATATTCTTTCCATATCATTCCAATCAGTAACAATTCCATGCTCCATTGGGTAACGCAGAGCGAGGAGCCCTCGGTGTTCTTCAGCCTGAGGCCCGACAAAGACATCCCCCTCCAGCCCACCCGCCATCACACGGATGTACTTTGTGCGACCGATACTACAACACAAAACTGCTGTTAGTATATGTGCACAACACAAAGAGTGAATGCACTATAACTTCAGGGAAACGCAGACAACGATGGTGGAAATATAATACCTCCTACAAGCTTACCTTCATGGTATGTCTGTGAGTTAATATCTCAGAGACATTCCATGGAGGTAGAGTTATAATAATTAACGGTCTCAAGAAACTACAACTATTGCCATTTTACTAATAAATAGGGTACATGTTTAGATCAGAATTGTGATAAATTGACGAGAAAACTCAAAAAATAACCCGGTAACACATTATGCCTGCGATGTAAAGTTTTAAATTTTAAACGATTTTAGTAGATATTTTAATCAAAAGAATAATTCTATTCTTACAGGGACATCTTTGGTCAAGTGCCATAAATAATTATGTAAAAAAAAAAATAAGAAATAATGCATTACCAAAAGTTTTCTTTAGTGATTTGTAGATGTCTCACAAAAAGTAACTGTATAATATGTACTACCCACCGGCAAAGGTGTGCCTTGAGCCGCCAATGTTTGGTGGCCGATATTCGAGCCTAAATATTCTTAAGCGCCATATATTGACGGCTGATATGCCAATGGGTTAATTAAATTAATTTATTGTTGCTTAAACAAAGATGTATGACTGTATTTTAAATATATTTTAATGGAAACGTCCGTTTTCTATACATTTCACATTTTATGTGATAAACTTATGATAATGCCCTACCAATGTTGTTTGTAATATCTTTTGGAAAAAAAAACTGATTTGATTTGATTTAAAGGCGAAGCATATCTGATTTAAATATAACTTTATAGTAATATTAATATTCAAACATTTTTATGACATATATAACACTAATAATCATATAAGTGTATTGTTAACATATCTAGATGTACAGGACTGTAGACTGACAATGAGAAAAATGGCAGAACTCGAAAGTAAAATTAATTAAAATAAACAAAATGTCTAGATCATATCAATCACTTTCATATAAATTGTGCAACAAGAAGATGAGTGTGTTTGAAACTAATTTAGCGTTTTAGAATGGCACATTTATACAAACAAAGCATTTTAATCAAATAATTTAATTATGGGAAGAAGAAAAATCATTTAAATACTTACTAGTTTGGAAATCTGCATTTAGGTATTTGGTCACCAGCAAATCCTGCTTTAATAACCCCTGATCCCTGCGAAACAAAAATACTTTTTTAAAAACTGTAAACCAACTATAACACTTACTTTAAACACAATACTCTAAGTAACAATTCAATTCATGATAGTAGCACCTAGTGCTATTATCATAAATGTCATCAACAACATTAAAACAATAATGAAAAGAATATTGCATAGTATGGCGTTATACAATCATACCAAAATAAGATAAGGTAAGAATTACTATGTTATTTCATTTTTTCTAATTTTTAAATAACATTTAATGCATACGAACCAAAATATTAAACAAAACAAAAAAGAGAAATATGAAATCCAAAATCCATCAAATAACCTCATATGAGAAATATTGCAGTGGTTCCGTCTGTCATTCTCAAAATACGTTAAATAAATAAAAATGTATATAATAAGTATAAAAATACTTTCATAATAAACAATTAATGAAAATAACGCTTCTATATTAGGGGATTACATATTAAAAACGACACTGTTAAAAAAATTGAGGAGTGTCATTTTAGATATACATCACCAAAAATAAATATGAAAAGTAGAAAAAGTCTCACATTATCGATCACGACCGGCTGATTAATCATAACATCATAATGCTCCATCTCTACAAATTCTAAAATGAAAATCTCATAAGCAAATACAGAATAAAATTATTTTATTTTTTGCCAACGATTTGTTACCCGAAAACCCAATCTATGACAATTCGGCCATGCTATATTTTAGAAATCTATGACTAATAATTGACATTACAATAAAGTGTTGCCAATATCATGTTTCGTAAAAAAACATCTCTCACGAATGGAATAACAAAATATTCTAAAAAATTAACCGATTTACCTACAATCATTTGGAATATTAAAATCTTTAACATCTAACTTCGTGTCACGCATGTTTGTTAATTGTTCAAACGCAATCATTGCGGCCTCTATAACACTATTTATTAAGACATACTGAATGAATGTGGAGGAATCTAGAGAGGTGTGCCAGGATAGAATAGTGTGGCGGTCGATTTTATCTGCCAACCCATGCGGAGAAACGCCGTGATGGTTTGTTTGTTTTGTTAGGAGTTTCTTGTCATCACGTGGTGAAAAATGAATTTATTGAACTCATTCACTCCCGATCTCGAGCAAATTCCCAACAATTGTCCATGTGATTTGTTTATGTTAACATTATATTATTATATATGAGATATGCTCCGGGATGTATTATGATATGAGATTGAAACCAATTTTTACTTTTTAAAATTTATTCAAATAACAAAAAATACACACAAAAAAATAACTTAGGATCTAAAGAAGACTTACATGCTATTCGCTGGCCAATGAATTAAAACTCAAAAGACGATCAAGCCATGAGGAAGGCGGTGATCTGTGGCAAGGACTGACGCTGACGGAAGCCGGCGTGGTGGCGAATTGGCCAGCACGAGGACTCCCAGAAGCTGCACGGCACAGAAGGCTGCCCGGCGTCCACTTCTATCTCCCGGACTGCAAGCATCACGCGGATGATGGACCGCGGAGGGCACGGGTCTCTTTCATAGCGACAGCGGTGGCCAGCATCAAGCCCCAATGGTGATAATGGGCCTTGTACGAGGTTATTTGTCAGCTGGCGCGGGCGGTATCGCTGGCGCCATTCGGCACGTATTCCGCGATCTCCTCCTCGTTCAGATTATCTCCTCGGCGTTCGACCATCCGTCGAACCGGGGGGAGAAGTTGCCTCGCCGGGGTCTGGGGTGTAAGTGAGCTCCCTCGCTCCTCGAGCCTCGATGGGGGTTGAATCCCACCCCCAAAGTGTTGACCTTTAAAAAAATGGTCACTTACAGCTATTATTGTTTTTTTACCATCTTAAATTATTATCACTTAATAAAATTAAACCAGCCTCCAGAGAGTAAACGTATTTTCTGCCATGTAAAATTTGTTTATTGCAATCTCACCGAGTATGCCATAAACATGGCTACATCAGTTTGTTTGTTTACTGTGATATGTTTTCTTCAGCTTTCTCCTAATACATTTTTAATTTAACTGCAAGATAAACCGTTAAAGCGTGTTCTTCCTAAGTAGAATTTTGGATTATTTTAATGTTAATTTCACATAGTTATCATATAAAATAAGTTTTGCCCTGTGGAAAACGGCGTGGTGGTATTATATACGATTAATCATTATATTTGATTACGTATTATTATATTTACACAAATCGATTGATGTATTCTTTCATAGTTGAGAATTACAATGTTAAGAATCTGTTCGTGTCACGGGGTGAAACATAAATGAAATTACTCGTATCTCATTCCCGATCTCTAAATAACTCCTCCCAACGTATTGCCCATGTTATTCGCCAATGTAACCTCATTATGTGATCTCTGAGATGCTCCGGGATGTACGAGTATAGTGATATGAGATTGAAACCAATATTTTCTATTTACTTATATTTAATCACACAAACATATAACACAAAAGAAAGAAACAAGGTTACTTATAAACTAAAGAGGACTTACATGCTATCCGTTGGCCAACGACTTAAAACTAATCCGTCACTGAAACAGCACTAACGGCGATCTGCGAAGTCGGCGAGCTAGCCAGCACATGGCGTCCGCACCACGAGGGACGTTCGAGGAAGAGCGAGGAACGAGAGGCGGTCTGGTCTCCTTCGCTGAGATAGCCGTGGTCAGCATCAGGCCCCAGTAATGATAGGCTGGCGCCATGGTTACTGTCGCTCGAGAGCTCCCAAGCCCGGATTTGCAGGGTGGGGGGTTGAGATCACGCCGCCCAAGTGTTGCCGCTCGGCATAATCCGGCCGGCAGTACCTAACTTAATTGCGATACCGGGGCAGAACGCTATTTTTTTAATCACAAAATTGTCACTACACTTCTTTAAACACTATTATTGTTTTTCATAGTTTTATCACTAAATAAAATTAAACTTAACTAAGATCAAACAAGCCCCCAGAGAGAAAACGTATTTTCGGCCATGTAAAATTTCTTCAGTGCAATCTCACCTAGTATGCCATGAAACATGGCTACATCAATAATATTTTTTAAATCGTGAAAGTTGGATGATAAAGTTTCATATTATATTTAGATCGTTATAAACTAAATTAAATATCAAATAATATGCTCTGCTTTGGTAGGTCAGTAATAGTTTATAGAATAAGTTAATAAATTGTTGTTTGCTAAGATTAATAACATATTGTATTACAATTCCATCTAGCTTTAAGAAAAATTTACAATTTAATTCCGGAGACTTAGCCGAGAACATCGAGCTATGTAAGAACACAGAAAACGGTGAAAAGTAAAAAGTGGCATGTTCTCTTGTTTTTTTTTTTTGAGACTTTACCCATTTTTCTTTCTAATCGTGTAAATACAAAGGCGAAACTCTTTTTTAACGTTGAGTAGATCATTCTCTATGAATGTTTGAAATTCAAAATCATGCGAAAAGCCATAAAAAAGAAAGAAGAAGAAGAATAAAATTTTGGAGTTGGCCTTTTTTCTATGGAATTTGAATTTGCAAGTTCTTTTCGGTTTCCAACATGGTACGTAGTCGGTTTCAAATGTCTAATCTGTCGTAATTTAGTCAATCTTTTCTAGTTTATAATGTTTTATAGTAAATACGTTTGTGTTTTAAACCTAACAATCCTGTTTTAAACCTATTTTGGTAGGTTAATCCATTTTTTACCACAGCAAAATAATATTTGTTTTCTTCAACACATTTATTTATTTTTAGGGTAAAGTAAAGTGCTCGGAGCTCAGAACTAAGGACAAAAGGGACCTTACCAAACAACTCGATGACTTAAAGACAGAACTCACGAACCTTCGGGTTTCGAAGGTTACCGGAGGAGCCGCTTCCAAGCTGTCAAAAATGTAAGCAAAGTTTTGACTTTTCATTATCCTAATTCGGTCTTGCCAAAGATCCTTGTTTTATTTATTAAATAGTTATACTATAATCTTTATTTATAAAAAGATGTATAAAACAATACAATAATGTTACTATGTTTATCAAATATTTATTTTATTAATGGTATAACTGAATGATGGTTTACTTTTTTCCTTGTTTTATTGTGTCCATTAAAATAATTAAATATGTTATTTAAATTAATTTAAGCAGTAGAACGATATGCTGGAACCGTTTTTCCTTTTTCTAAATATTTTAATGAATTTACACATTTAAAGTTATACATGCTGTAATTGTATGAATTTCTTATTAATTCCTGCAATATTGAGTTCATTTAGACTTGTTTATAAGTAAGGCAATAAATTATATATCCCTTTCGACTGCTGATTATTTTTATTCAGGATGGCTTATATTTCTCAAACCACTTGCTTACCCCCTTCAATTTTTGTACACATTTTACAAAATTCATAAGCTTTGACTGTCTACTTTTTTCAACTCTTAAACACATTGTTTATGGATGGTATTCCACCCAAGCTACCTTTATTTCACGTATTATCGGGTGCCTACAAATTATAAGCCAAATACTTATTGTTGCTGGCTTAACACATCTGCTAATTTATGAATTCTGTTTTATGTTGTCTCTCATTCTCAACCAATGACTTGTTTCCCACGGCTAATAATCGCATACTATATAACTTTTTATTTATTGAAGTCTGTTATTTGAATTTATTTAGTACATCCTCTTTTTGCATTATGATATTCTTAATAATCCACAACTGTATTGTTTAAAAGAATATTGGTCTTTCCAACCTATATTAACATTTTTGAAGACTGAAAATGAAATCTGGAAAATTAAAAATATTGTCAGTTCTTTGATGTCATAACCTTCGTGGCCGAGTGGCAAGTGCTGTGACTGCCACACTGAAAGTTGGGTTCAATTCCCTGCAATGGCAGTGTGATTATCTAACTGTCTAGTCGTGTAGAATTCACCTGACAACAAAATGGCGATAGATTAGCTACCTATCACATGTCACGAGAATCAATATGATAGCTACACCCTTTTTAGCTCACTCTGTAATGATTTAAAGAACGATTCAACAAAATAATAATAATCTAATATTATCTAGACTGCAACTAGAAACAGCGTAAAATTATCCAAATTTATCTTTTTCAGCCGTGTGGTGAGGAAAGCCATCGCGCGAGTGTTCATCGTGATGCACCAGAAGCAAAAGAAGAACCTCCGAAGCTTTTATAAGAACAAGAAGTACAAGCCCCTGGACCTGAGGCCCAAGAAGACCCGCGCCATCCGTCGCGCCCTTTCCAAGAGGGAGTCTGGCTTGAAGACCAGGAAAGAAATCCGACACAATTACAAAACTAAACCTAGGGTGTACGCTGTCAAGGCTTGAATGATTATGTAAACAAAAATAAAAACTTTAACCCACATATTCTTTTATTTTTATAATTGAACCATCAAGAAACCAACAACTTTTTATAAATGTTTTTTCATTTATGATCCATAAACCAACTTCAATAAAACAGTTCTGTATTTTTTTTATAATTATGTAATACATCAAAACAGCCAGAGGAATCTGAAAAGACCAAAATAATATTAAACGCATTGTGGGCATTTTTTCACAAATGCATCTTACGCGGTTGTTTTATTTTCTGATTTGGGTGTGGAATTAATTGTTTTACTGAAATCTCTCTGGATATTCATTTTAAATAAATAAATTAGTTTTTTTTTTTTAGATTACTTCCATTAAGTCTTTGTTTTGATGGTAAATTGGTTTCGCTATGCTTATATTATGCTTCTCTCTACGAAGGGAACACTGTCAGTGTTAGGGTAAATTGGGACATCACGCCTTGGTTTGATATTACGAAGGGTGTTAAGCAGGGCTGCGTGATGTCTCCATGGCTGTTCAATCTGTACATGGACAAGTGTATGAAAGAACTTTAAGGTATAAATGCTGATGCTAAGATGAGTGATCTGTCTGTAAATTGTCTGCTTTGTGCGGACGATGCCGTTCTCGTTGCGGATAGTGCGGACGAATTACAAATCTTGGTGTCGAGAATGTATGAGGTATGCAAATCAAATGAATGTCTGAAAATCAAAGGTGATGGATTTTGAATGTGAAGAGCAAATGACAGTTTGTAATATAAGTGTGAACGAAGAGAACTTGGAACAGGTGAGGGAATTTGTGTATTTAGGTAGCATGTTCACAGCAGATGGCCGAACGGATAGTGACGTCGAAAGAAAGGTTGGTGCGGGTAACAAAGTGAATGGAGCTTTAAAAATAGTTATTGGAAACAAGAATTTATCAATGAAAGCGAAAACGGCCATTCACAATGGAGTTCTGGTCCCAACCCTAATGTATGGAAGCGAAGCATGGCAGAAGAAGGATGAGAGCAGAATAAATGCGGTAGACATGAGGTCCCTAAGACGTATGGTATGTGTGGTAGAACGATATACGACAGAATCTCAAATGCGGAATATAATCAATAAGAAAGGAATGTATAGCGGAAGAAGGTATTATGAACAAAATTATGAAAGGATCGCTGCGTTGGTTTGGACATATTGAACGCATGGATGGAGAAAGAATGGTTAAGAAAGTACACGTTAATGATGTAAATGGGGTACGGAGTCGAGGCAGACCGAGGAAAACATGGCATGACCAAATTAATAAAATTTTAAAGGTTGGTCATGTTAGAAGTCGGTGGAATCGACGTGCGTGTATGACTCGTATGAATGTGGAGGAATCTAGAGAGGTTTGCCAGGATAAAATATCGTGGCGGTCCATTCTCTCTGCCTACCCGTGCGGTAAACGACGTGATGGTTTGTATGTATGTATGTATATTATGTTTTTTTAAATTAGGAAATGTCGTAGACGATCAAGAACTACTTGTGAAGACTTGTACTCAAGTGTTGTTGGACACGTTCATATCCCTAATGGTTTGTAGATTTTAGGTATATTATTTTTTTCAAGCACAGAATAGTACAGTCGAAGTGCGTATCATGTACATTCATATGTATAAGTGCTTAGGACTTACTTAGGCGCTGCAGGAGTTCCAGTGGGCGTTATGTCGAAATACAAAAATAAGGTACGCTCAATTGGTGCGGCACTGCACATATCATCACTGTAAATCATCGCGTACACAATCCCAAATAAAATATTGCGATCGGGTTACCATGTTGGGTAGTTTTATTTATAGTAGGAAATCGATTGCAAAAAATACATACATGGAGAAAAGTGTAAATTTTGAATTTCGCAATTTGGGGGGGGGGGGGGGGCTGGATAATTTTACCGTGGTAAAGGAGGCGATTCTTTCAATACGGTTAGGAAACACTGATCTAGAGCATCGATACTCAACCCGTGGGCCGCATGCGGCCCGCCAAGCTTTTATGTGCGGCCCTAAACAAATTTATCGAGAGCATTTATTATTAGCTGCATTGGGATATTATAATGTTATGCAGAGCTTGTATTTACAGAACCCTGAATTTTCTAGAATTTAAGAACGAAACTAACCTGAAAGCTTTTTTTGAAGAAAAAAGAGACGGAAAGGAGTACATCGATTTTTGGAAATTAGTTCCTGAAAAATAAAAAAAACTACAAGATTGTGCGTTCCTGCTCCATACATTGTTTGCATCAACATATCTTAGTGAATCATCGTATTCCCAAATGAAATATGCAAAAAACGTATACAGGAATCGACTTACTGATTCTCACCTTGACGTATTGTGGGTAGAATGCAGCAATTATGAACCCGATTTATCTAAAATTGTTGAAAATTTATCTTAATGTCAAAAATCACACTAATTGTGAAATAAACCCTTGGATACAGGTATTATAGTTTTGACAAACAGTATGCTGATGAAGGATAACTTACTAGCTAACCATCACGCCGTCTCGCCGAAAGGGTAAGCAGAAATTATTCTGTTTTAGCTTATAATTAATAATTAATATTATTATTGTTTTAGTTTATAATTTTTCAAATCTTAAATATTTTTTCTAAAAGGGGGGGGGGGTAACTTTACAAATGTGTGTGTGTATGTGGCCCGAAGAAAAAAAGGTTGAGTACCATTGATCTAGAGTTAGAGTTTACTCATTGTCACTCAAATCCCAAACAGGACATGGCAGGGCGAATGAGCAACAAGTTCACAAATTTGATTTATTACTAAAGCATAAAATTCATCTATTCAAATAAGTGTCAGCAAATATTTAATTTAAAGTGAACTTTATTTAATTTACAACTATAGTACATTATTTGTTTGTTTCTGATAACCATTCCATGAATTTTTTTTCACAATATAAAAACCTTATAAGTAGTACTCATCTATGGGCTACTTTAATACAGGCATCAAATGGCATAATATGGATATATATAAATATAATTATACCTAATCAATAATACAAATGTGTACATAATAATTTTAGGAATTAAAAACACAAAAGATTCCATTTCTCACTCTCCCAAATTTCAGGGAATACATAGTTTGAATATGATTACGTGCAGGAATTCAGTCACTTAACTAAAATTGGTTTTCAAAATAGCGTATACTTTAAATATACCTACTACGTCAATAGGCAATACATTGTCTCGAGAGACATTAAAACATAATAAATAATCAAATAAAGTTGTGAAACAATTTAGTCCACAAGGAATAAAAATATATTTAAAAAAAAAACAGGAATTATATGCAATTGTAAATTTATGTTAAACATAAATATTTTGTACACTTTTAGAATATTTTGTGTTAAATTAACCGTATTAATAATACAAGTTCACTTAATTTTGATTTGGTACAAAAATTACACTCCAAAGTGAATATTTTAAATTATTCAACTTAAACAAATTATAATAACACACATGGTTTAAATGCCAATAAATTGAACATTTATTCGTGTAAACAGGATAATTTAAAAAATTGTGCATTTCAGCCAATGAAATAACATATTATAGAAACAAATTTGATAATTTTCCATTGGTGTGATCAATTTTTTTATGATGTTTCATTATTGCCCTGAGAAATGCTACAAGTAAAAATAAAAATGTGTATTACAGTGCACGGAACATCTACCAGATGTGCACTATTTCTTTCTCTTTTGTTTGTCCGTATAAGTGTACGAGTGAGAATCACTATTTATCATACAGAAAGTATTATAATTCTAACATTTGAGTCATTTTTTTAGGAAATGACGATCTTTATTAGCATTTCTCAATAGTTTAACATTCTAAAGGTTAAACCATATAAATAATAAAATGCAAGTTAAACAATTTGTTTTTGAATAAAGCTATTGATTACTAGTGCAACTGCACCCGGCTAGACAATGATTAGTTTACCAGAACAGCATGGACACGGATGAAAGTTCTCCAACCCTCCGCAGTTCTCATCCGGTTCAATCAAATGGCTTTCTTTTATCTGTGTCAGCAATGTCATAATTTTTTCAGCTGTCTGAGATTTTTCATTTGCTGAACCGTTATTGTCTTCACTCATAATTTTATTAGTAGGAACAAATTCTCTAATAAGGCTTTTGAGACTTTCTAACTGGGATTTAATATTTTCACGCTCTTTAGAAAGAATATTTAATTGAGCATTCCTTTCAATCTCTCTTTGCTTTAGAATGCCTCTTTGTTTCTGATAAAGAGCTATGTATTCACAAATGGTTTCGGTTTCTCCTTGTAGTTGCAAAACTATATGTTCAAGTTTTTGTTTTTCATCCGATAGTTCAGCTACTTCTTTCATTAATCTGGTAAAGCGCTCTTCCAGCTTATTCATGGCATCAGCTGTTGGTAAAGTAATAGAAAACTCGTCATTTTTATGATTTGCTTCTTTGTGATCTACAACCTTAGCTTCATGATTACAATTTGAATGAGTTTCGGCAATATCTTCATTTTGTAAAGATTTTTTAAGTTTTTCATTTTCTTCAGATAATGACTGAACGGTAGATTTAGCGACCTGTAATTCTGACTGTAGCAGTTCTGAAGAATGACCTTGGGCTTCGTAGTGATTTAGTCGATCTGTTACTTGCGCCTGTTTGAAAATTTCTTTCTGCAAATCGCTGGACGCAGCTTGTAACCTGATCATTTCTTCATCCTTAGCGTGGAGCTGCAATCGAGTTTCCTTTAGAAAATCTTCGGTCTCTACTAATTTTAAAGTTAAAGTTTTTGATAAATTTTTCTCAGCTTGCAGTAACTCTGCCAACTCTAATTTACTGTGCGTCTGCAAAAAAAATGTAACACTTGAATCCAAAATGAAAAAATAAATTATTGATAAAACATTTCCATCAACGAAGAAGTAATATTTCGTCACTTGTAATATATTATATGCATGGAGAATACAAACAATTAAAATGTAAATTCTCAAAATCAGAAGTAATATAATTTACCTACAATTTGTTAAAAAAAATATATATATGCCAGGTGATTAAGCTTAAATCCGCTGTTTTATTATAGATGGCGTTAGTGCATGTATTAAGCTACCATGCCGACCCATTTTACTCTTTTATCATGAGCTTGACAACTGTCAATATTAATCAGTGCACATTGTCAGCAATTTCATACAACATGCTTTTTTCCGTTGGTAATCATGTCTAGTTTCGTGCCAGATAAAGAGAAAATTTGGAAAGCTTTGCTTTTCCACTTTAATTTGAAAAAATCGGCTGCCGAATCTCACGAAATACTTGTGAAGGCCTATGGCAACAGTGCCTTATCGGAAACAACGTGCAGAGATTGGTTTCGTTGGTTCAAAGATGGCAATTTAGACCTGAGCGACAAGAATGAAAATCGGCCCAGGAAGGTTGAGGACCATCAAATGCAGGTTCTTTTGGACGAGGACGATACCCAATCGCAAAAAAGCTTGCCAAGCAATTGGGTGTTACTCAACCGGCCATTTCCATGTGCCTACGTGCCATGGGAAAGGTTCAAAAGATAGGAAAATGGGTGCCGCATGAATTGAACGATAGGCAAATGGTGTGATGCCAAAACACTTGTGCAATCTTGCTCGCAAGACAAAAAGAAAGTCATTCCTGCATTGGATTGTGATTGGCGATGAAAAGTGAATATATTTTGAGAATCCTAAATGCAAGAAATCGTGGTATGATCCCGGCCAACCATGGTGACGATGACGAGACGATGCTGTGCATTTGGTGGAATCAGCAGGGTATCGTCTACTATGAGCTGTTAAAACCTGATAAAACAGTCAATACCATCCGCTACCACCAACATCCGATCAAATTGTACCATGATCTGTGTGAAAATGGGCCAGATTATCAACAAAAACATGGCAACCTGATTTTCCTCCATGACAATGCACCATCGCACACGTCAACAGTGGTCCGAAACTACTTGGAGAGACTCAACTTGAAGGTCCTACACCCATCCCGCTTATTCCCCAGTCCTGGCCCCTTTCCACTACTACCTCTTTCCGTCGATGGGTCAGTGGTTTGCCTCGAAAGAGAAGGATTTTTTTGGCATGGTATCTGCAAATTGCCCGAGAGATGGGAAAAATGTGTAGCTAGAGAGGGCCAATACTTGCTTTCTATGAAAAAAACAAAGGTCTGACTAAAAACAGCAGATTTAAACTTATACCCCTGGTATACACATATAATCTTGCTTATATGCGTACCATCTGTTCAAACGCCTTTTCCAAATGTTGAAGATCTAGTTTCATTTTGGTATTTTGGGTAGTGGCTTTTTGGGCTGCAAGCCGATCACTTTCCATGGCGGCGTTAAGTTTTGCCGAATCCGGCCTCTCCACCTGCAGCTGCTGCAAAGTTTGTGAGGCCTCCTCCAGCTGATTTTGGAGCCCACTCAACTCATTTAACTTCTCTTGTAAGGTTACCTCCATTTTTTTAAAATCAGTCTAAAATAACAAACATATCATATAAACTTTGTCCTGGCTGGTTTTTACCAACATTTCAATAAACACTAAAATAATATTGTGTAATAACATAGTATTTTTTATTAACGAGAGTGAAGCCCGAAGCACATTTTTCATTCAAGTATAAATAAGTAACATACAAATATGACATAATAACTATAATAATATAAATACATAAAATACGTACTTTTAATTGAACATTTTCTAGTTGTAGATTTTCTAAGCTTTCTGTTTGTACACTCTTCTTCGCGAGTATTTCTTCTTCAATGTAATTTTGACGATGAAGTATCTGCATTTGTTTTTCTAAAGCGATAATTTGATTAACTAACTGTATCTCACGATCCTTCAGTCTCTCATTATCTTGGATAACTTGCCCGTGTTTCTCATTTATAGTTTCCAACTGTTGGTTCAGTTGTTGAACGTAATCCTGAAACTGGAAACTGGACTGATTTTTTTCTCCCTCGAGTTCAGACAGCTGACGTTGAAGTTTTTCAACCAACTGTTGTAGCATGGTACACTTCTCAGCCAGGGGCGTGTCTGGGCGCTCATTATTCTCCTGCCTTTGAAGCATCTGTTGAAACCGTAAGTTACTAGAATTGAGTTCGAAAGTGAGTTTTTCTATATTTTTAGATAAATCTTTGTTTTCTAAAATTTTATCATTCATTAGAGTTCGCAATTCTTCATGTTCCTCCTGCATAGAGTTTTTCAGGGATTGGCAAGACAGATGGGCAGTGGCGAGCTGGTGCTTCTCTTGCGCAAGCTGTGCAAGTTGGGCTTCAGCCTCCCGCCCACGCTGCTTCAGGCCACTACACTCCACCTCCAGTTGTGAGGCACGTTGCCGGGAGATGTTGAGACGGCCTGTCAGATCTTCCGATTGATTTTTCAAATTGGTGACTTCTTTCTCGTATTCATTCATTTTCTCCAACAATTCGCTCTTTTCCGAAACTAAAAATTCAACTGTTTTAATGTGGAACTGTAATTGCTGTTGCAGCTTTGAAATCTCAACTTGAGTTTTAACATCTGGACCGATTACGTCTTCGTCAGATGTATTGCACTCCGGGTCTACAGATGTGTTGGGAGGTTCTTGGACAATTTGTGTATGTGGGTAAATATTATTTGGTATACTTTCCGAGTTGGAAAACTGGTCGTGACTCTGAGTTTCAAAATTCTGCAAATTATTTGAAAACAATATTCCGGCTAAAGGAAGCCCGTTCTCTCCCATTGAAGCAGCAGGAATCGCATTTGAAGGTTTAGAAGTGTTATCAACTGGAAATTTATCAAAGAATGATGAAGCTGCAGGTTGGTGAAAAATATCTTGTGGGTTTGTATTCTCATGGGAATCATTGCTAGAAAACATCTTATTTCTGTCTTCTGAAATCTGAATATTAAGGTGTTTATCAATTTTGTTTTCGAGACCATTATTTTCCGCAGTATGAAAATTTGAATCGCTGTTTTTAGAAATATTTTTGGTTTGAGGTGACGTATCCGAAGGAACATAATCCGTTTTCTTCTTGTTTTGAAATTCTTTCAGCTGAAATTATTAAAATAAAATTTTAAACAATTTATCTTAACAAAATAATAATTACAATACACGATAGCAAGGTGACGTGTCAAAACACGGCAACCGAAAAATTGAAATGTTAGAATAACTGACAAATTAGGCATGAGTAAAGGAAATACAATAAATTACCATTTTTCTACCTGCTGCCAGTTTGGCAGCCGCAGTATCAGCCATGTTTTATAATAAATAACTTAATAAATCTCTTCTAATTTATTTAAAAACACATATTTATTTACTGCCAAATATGACAGCTCAACATTAGAACCATAGATTACGGATGAACGCAATGACAGATCCATAGATATTGACCGTTCTATGGAATGTGCCAAATCAGTGCCATCTTGACATTATATCAAGCCGCAATGTTCCTTGATATTGTCTATGGTTTGACTTGGGCTGAGGCTTTGCACTTCTTCGAGTCTCCTAGGGATTCGTACCGGCCGCTCTCGTTTATCAAGTGTATTTCGATAAATTTTTGGGTTTTCTTACATTATTTCCGGTAAAATCTTTACGAGAATTCATAAAAGGTGTGAATATATATGTATTTGATAAGTCTGTGTTATAAATTTAAGTTACAGTTGATATATTTCCTGTTTTCAGTATCACGTATCACGTGTGATTTGAAATTTCGAAGTGAGTGCTTTTTGTGTTATTAAATTTAAACAGATGTGTTTTTGTGATAAAACCATTATTTAATTAAATCAACGTGTACTTAGGAAATTGAAAATAGCTTTGTTTAATCCACTAATTATTAAAAAACACGACATGTTTCGGAGCATACCTCCATCTTCACTCTAACCTCCATAACCATCAAGTGTATTTCGATAAATTTATGGGTTTTCTTACATTATTTCTGGTAAAATCTTTATGAGAATTCATAAAAGGTGTGAATATATATGTATTTGATATGTCTGTGTTATAAATTTAAGTTTCAGTTGATATATTTCCTGTTTTCAGTATCGCGTGTGATTTGACATTTAGAAGCGAGTGCTTTTTGTGTTATTAAATTTAAACAGATATGTTTTTGTGATAAAACCATTATTTAATTAAATCAACGTGTACTTAGTGGATTAAACAAAGTTATTTTCAATTTCTTAAGTATATAACTATGGAATTCCACAGTGTTAATGCCTTAGCGTTCAATAAGTTAAATCAATGTGTGTTATCAAAAACAAAATATTGTGTATTGAGATGTAATTCAAATATTTCAATTTCAATTGAATAACCTCTAGTTTGCCGTTTGCAGTTGTTCTTTCAATATAGATTAGTGATGTTAGTGATGTTGGATATTAAAAGTATAAATAATATATTTTTATTTAAATATGTTACATGTTATTGTTTCGAACGTTATCATTTTTTTGTCATATATTCACAATGACTGTCTAATTTTTAGATGCCTAGAAAATGCTGTGTTCCCGGCTGCAAATCCAACTATGCAAATCAAGGGGAATATGTCTCCGGATTCAAATTCCCCCTCGATGCCGAAATGTCCAAAAAGTGGGTGTCCTGCATTCCCAGAAAAAATTTAGTGGTCTCACGACATATGATTGTATGTTCGAAACATTTTCATACCAGTGACATCCTTACAGAGGACAAGTTTTCTTTTGAAGGTATATATTTTCTTCTTCCTTCTTTAATTAAAAGTAGTTTAAATATACAGTGATGAAATAAAGTGAAATTATAGCTGTATATTAGTTTGAAAATATATTTTTACATACATTTGAAAAAATACCGTCATAACTATATGAATTCGAATGTGCTTCAGATTTGCTATAGTTAATTGAGTAGGCACATAATGTAATGTTTTTATTTATTCGGTTTTCAGACCAAATACACATCTTGCCAAAGAAAAGAACGCGTCTTCGAAATGGAGCAGTTCCATCGATTTTCCCAAACTTGCCTTCGTATCTTTCCAAGCCAGAGACTACTTCACGACAAGATCCTTCCCAAAGACGAGCTGTGATTTTGAGGCGGTCTGACGAAGCAAACACCAATTGGCTCGTATCGGACCAAATTTCGAGGATGGAGGATATATTGAACCAACCGCTGAAGTTCAATATCAGGAATCGGGGATCAAAAATATTTGATGATCATATTATTTTACACAAATTAAATTTCAATCGTAAAGCTTCAATTTCACATTCCATTACAATAACTGATCAATTTGATATTAAAATATTTTATAATAATAATGAGTTAGATATAAAGAAATTTCTGTGGGTTTTGGGGAAAGACTTAAAATGTGATCGGTTTTCAAAACTTGAGAATTTGTTAAGTTCACTAGACAATACAATCATAGATTCACTAACAGCCACTGAAATAGTTAATGATGTAACAACAAAATTACAACAATTATATTCTGGTACTGAAGACAAAAATTTTTTACAGTTCATTGAACAACAATTAAGTTTATGGGTTAGCTCAAAGAATAAATATTCAACAGAATTATTGATATTTAGTAGCTCAATGTTTTTTATGTATCCTGCCCCATATCGTTTTTTACGGGATTCTGGTTTGTTAGTGCTACCTCACCCAAATTACATCAAAACATTTAACGTAGGTTCTAATTGCACTGGGATAATACATAAGAAATATCTCGAAGAAACAATTAAAAGATTACCAGCTAATGAAAGGTTAGTGAATCTCTTATTAGATGAAATATATGTGAAACCAGAAGTTAATTATAAAGGTGGGAAACTCCAAGGGTTTTCTATGAATAAAAATTTAGAATTAGCCACCACGGTGCAAACCTTTATGGTTACATCAGTATTTTCTGGTAAAACTGATGTTGTTGGTATTTTTCCTGTAAAAAATTTAGATAGTCATTATTTATTGGAAATCGTCACAAAGGTTTTGGGGGTACTCAGTAATGTGGGTTATGAAATTTTAAGTGTTACTAGTGATAATAATCAGGTGAACAGAAATTTGTTTAAAAGGATGTGTGGCGGTGTGATGAAATCAAGTATTCCCTCACCGTTTGATTCAAATAAATTTTTTTTTTTTGTTTGACACTGTTCACATTTTCTGTTGCAGACACTGGAACACAGCTTTTTTTCTTTTTTAATACTCGGCCGTTCACAATGGAGTTCTGGTCCCAACCCTAATGTATGGAAGCGAAGCATGGAACTGGCAGAAGAAGGATGAGAGCAGAATAAATGCGGTAGAGATGAGGTCCCTAAGACGTATGTGTGGTAGAACGATAAACGACAGAATCTCAAATGCTGATATAAGAAAGGAATGTAGAGCGGAAGAAGGTATTATGAACAAAATTATGAAAGGATCGCTGCGTTGATTCAGACATATGGAACGTAAGGATGGAGAAAGAATGGTTAAGAAAGTATACGTAAATGATGTAAATGGGGTACGAAGTCGAGGCAGACCGAGGAAAACATGGCATGACCAAATTAATCAAATTTTAAAGGTTGGTCATGTTAGAAGTTGGAGGAATCAACGTACGTGTATGACTCGTTGTATGAATGTGGAGGAAGCTAGAGAGGTTTGCCAGGATAGAGTAGTGTGGTGGTCCATTCGCTGCCTACCCCTGCGGAGAAACGGCGTGATGGTTTGTTTGTGTTTATTTGTTCAGTCTGTCGGTTTTCTTTGCCGATTCCCTCTGACAGTACTAATAGAATCGGTAGATCATAAAAACTCAATAAAATATATATTGAATACAAAAACATGTTTTCAATCACCACCCTATTCCTTCATTACACTCACAATTTAATTATCACTCACATTACACTCACTTCCATATGATATCATAACCAGCGATATTCATGTTCTTCTTCATCTTCTTATTCTTCTAATTGTAGATCTTGTGATCTGTTTATGCAGGATATCAACTTTCTTCCTGTGATGAAGACGACCAGCCTTCTCTCCATCTCTTTGGTGGTCGTTCTGGTGGTCGACGGCCCTCTGGAGTCTCGTGTATCACGATATTAGGAATTCTTGCTGAATTCATTCTCTCAATGTGGTCCCTCCAGAATCATCTTCTCTACCTATTCCATCTGACTATGTCTTCAATTTTGCAGGATTTGCGAATTTCTTCATTGGTTATTGTATCTCTAAGAGTTCTCCCCACAATAAGTCGCAATATTCTCAATTCTGCTTCTCTTAAGAGATGTTCTGACAGTGTCTGCTCTTGCTTCGATTTCGTTAGAATTATTCATGTTTGAGAGCTAGAAATGAATTTACTCGACAAAGAACCGAGGTATCTGAGATGGCTTAGAAGGTAAGCAGACTGAAATGGCAGTGAGCCGGCCATATTTGTCGGAGGACTCACTGGTGACATGCGTTGGGAAAGGTTTACGTTCTGCAGTGGACGACGGACAACTTATTAGTCTTGTTAACTTCCATTTCACACACAACAATTGCACATGCTTTAATATGTAAAAAATATTTTCTTCTCTTTTGGATGAACTATTTTCTTATATACTATTTTTATTTTATTAAATGTACTTTTTCACATTGGATTCCTAGGTGTTTTGGTACTTTGAAATAATTCGTGTTGTCATGCAATTTCTGCATAAAAATTAAATGATATAATATTATTTTGCGAAACTTGGGTTAAAACTTCAAGGCTGTGAAGTATTCAAATTACATAAAAATATTTCTTTGAGATATTACAATGAACATTATTTTATTTTCCATATTTTTTTCTATCGAATCAGATTTATTAAAATAAGTAATGCACATGATTTGATTGCAGGCTCGATTATTTCGCTCGTAAAGCTTTATTAATAAATATTGAAATTTTAAGTTTACTAGGAATGTCATGAAGAATCATTTGCATTCTTAAAATATATCGAAAACAATTAAAAAAATAATTAAAAAAAAACATCGATTCATCGTAACAAATCTGTATGAAAGGTACGACCGAATGACAGCTGAGGCGACGGCCTCCTCCGTCGGCCACATTGAATCGAACCCTGCGGCTTGTTATTACGTCAAGATGGCACTGGCCAAATGCAAATTGTCGAATAAAAAAAAAAAGATTACGGACGTTTACTTTATTTGGACTTGGACTTGGATCTTCTGGCTTAAGGGGGTGATAGACGTACGAACTTAAAGTCTGCGGTTTTTAAGATCGCGAACTTACTTGACTCGACGTCGGCGATACACGCGCCAACTTGTGGTGATAGACGTACGAACTTAAAGTCTGCGGTTTTTAAGATCGCGAACTTACTTGACTCGACGTCGGCGATACACGCGCCAACTTACTCATACCGTATCGCGATGTCGTCCACTGAAGAAGCTTTGTGTTATTTAGGAATTATATCGTATTACATTTCAAAAACAAGCGTGCGCGTCCACGGACTGGCGAAACAAAACGGCGGCTCGCGGCTCGCAGTGCTGCCACACGTACGAGCCAAGACGAGCTACGAGTAAGATTTCAAACCGGTTGGATCGCCGACGAACTTACTCGGCGGTTTTAAAGTACGCGTACTTACGGTGACACACGAGCGAAAAAGGTCGTCGAGCCATAAGTACGCGTACTTGCTCGCCCGTCTATCACCCACTTTACAGAGGTTCAGCTCTAATGGCTATTCCTCTTACGTCTGTAGGAAACATTGTTGGAATGCGATTTGGCAGTTATTTTATGATGGGGCTAAATGTATGGCCCGGAGTGTCCCTCCGAAAGAGGGCCAGGGGGGATTTTAGGGAGGGGGATTATTGTCAAGGAATGGAAGACAAGTTAGGGTTGGGATTGTATTTATAAAAAAGTCTGTTCCCGAGGGGAAGATAAGAGGAGCAGTGCCTGGATGGAGTTGGGGTAGGAGATAGCGTCCTGCGTGAGACTATTTTGTTTGGCGGAGTACGTAGTGGGCTATCGGAGAGTATTTTTTTTTTAGTCCGCATTGATTGCGGGAGGGGTAAAGGACTGAATGATGAATTTACTACATTTACTTTACTATTAAAATATAATACATAAACCCAGTATCATACCACACTTCCAGCACGAACTTCCCGAAAAACACTCCACTCCACATGTCAGTTAGTCCAAGTAATCACATATTTTGTAACACATCATTATTTAACTAAAATAATTTCATCGGGTCCGGCAGGACGGCCTGCTGTATTATATGTACAATTAATTTGTCTTTTACCTAATTCTCTTTAATCCAGCTTGTTTCCTGTTTTTTCGCCAACCAAGGATTATTTTGCTTGGATATTATATTAATCCAAGCAAAAGTGCCGTCACATTCTTAACAAAATGAACCCCACACATCAACCCTTTTAAATTTTTTTTTTTTTTCGAAGCAGTCCCCTGGACAAACACAACCACCCACTTGGCGTCCACTGGACCCTAAGAAAACATAGGAACCACACATCTCAAATAGCAAAAAAGCAGCTCAAAAGTTTTGCCAGCATCACTGTCTTTTCTAAAATTAAATAGATTTTTTTAATGAAAATTTTGTCTGATCACAATCCATAGTCGCGGGTTGTTAGACAAGCTGTAAAAAAAGTAATTACAAAAAAATAATACTGGAAGAATTCAATGTGATAAACATCAACATTTTTTGTATAAACATGTAGTAGGGCCATAATTTTTTTTTTTTTATGAAACAAGATTTTTCTTTCGCCATTTTAATATTGCCGTTAACAAGGATATACTATATGTATGATAATAAAACAAAATGTTATAAAAACATAAAATCTTTATTGATATTTCTTTTTGTTAAATGTAACAATTACAATGTTTGTTGTTCTATAACTTGGTTTCAGTATGTCTTTTGTTGGTGGAAGTAATAATTTTCTTCAATTGTTAAATAAAATAAAAATAACTATTAGTATCCAACAGTCCAATGTAAAGTAACTTTTATAATATTTAGGTAAAACAAAAACTTGCAGCTGAAGTAGTAATAATTGAACCAACTTAAAAATCTTTACACAAAAACTTAGCTATTACAATGTTCGTGTTAACTATGGGTATAACCAACGCCCCTGGAAATGATAGAAAGTCGGCCAAACCTTCCACCACAATGGCAAAAGAAACATAAGAGTTGAGATTCTATTTAGAGTTCATCCCTACGATACTAACTTGCCATTGATATGTAGAAGATGAAGGTGGGAAAAATAACAAATCGATCCACCTGGCTATATTGGTAAAATAAGAACCAATTTATCTATAAACTAAAAAAATATATTTTATAAATTAAACAAATAAAGACAAAAGTGGAAGTAGTTAAAAAAAAACATTGTTTTATTTAATTATGTATATTTATTTAAAATCCACTAATGCTTGAGTCTTCGACTGGTTTCGGCAGCTCACTGTCATCTTCTGGTCTCTTTTCACCAGAAGATGGTAGCGAGAGGCCAAAACCGGTCGAAGACATAAACATTAGTGGAATTTAACTGAATATACATTTTAATAAAATTTTGAATTTTATTTTTATTTTTCATTATTAACAATAATGTTTAACCATTAAGTAAATGCTATTGTATTGTTAAAACATAAATATTTAATTTGAAATGAGAATTTTCAACTTATGTCATTTATTAAATATTTTACAAATAAAAATATTATACATACACTACATGTTTCAGAAGTGACCACCTCCATCCTCAGGTGTAAATATAACTAAAGACCTCGACCCCTTTTCATGGTCATCCCCAACCCCTCCACACTCCTCCCTACCTGTGTAGTCAGGTCCAAATGTCGGACACAACCCACTACATCCTCCAAGTAACCCTCCCCTCACCATCCAACAATATCCAACTTCAACTCCAAGAAAGAAATTTCCAACATGTGGGGGAGCAATAGCCTTCGAGCTGGTACTCCCGAAAAGACAATATCCAAGATCCAAGAAAATATAACTAAATGAAAACAAAAGAAAGATTTAATTACATTTCTTTTGTTTTGATTAAGTTATATTTAAACGTGAGGATGGAGGAGGTGACCTCCAAAATGTGCAGTGTATAATATTTTTATTTTATAAAAATATTTAATAAATAATTATAGAATTCCAGTGTTAACACTTGAACCTTCAATAAAGTAAAAAATATTTGTTGTGGAAACTTCTTAACGGAAATTCATTGCAACTAATAGAATGAAAATTTTCACACATTTACTTTAATTCTACTAATAATCTTGTAATTACAACCGGTTTCAGCAGCTCAATTCATCTGGTGAGTACAAGTTATTTAAGTTCCTGATGCTTATTTTAGGATAGAATACAAACACTTGTCTGAACATTAGCTTATCAAATACATATACAAACACAAGTACAATAAAAGTCTTACAAAATAAAACATACATTTTTGAATTTAGCGCACATCTAGGCACACCGCGCACTAGGCAGCCAGGTTGCCGCAACCAGGTTGCGGCAGCCAGTCTGACATATGGCGGTGTATGGGAGCCCGCACACTAGGCAACCACGATTTTCTGATTGCGGCAGCCAGTAGAACGCATCCGAGTGCACGGCAACCAGCTGGCTGCTAGCAGCCAGAACTAGCGCGAACAATAGTAGGCGATTGTATGTGGTTGCCATCAGTCCTCGCGCACTTGTTATAGCGGCCAGACGTATTTTGTGCTCCATGACGTTTTGCCCATCTATTGACTCATTGGTTGCTACACTGGCTGCTCAATATTTCTGGTTGCCGCAACCTGGTTGTGCGCACTAAGCAGCCAAGTTGCCGCAACCTGGTTGCGGCAACTTGGCTGCTTAGTGTGCGGTAGTGCCTAAATGTGAACCCGAGCATCAAATCAGAGCGTTGATTTCTCTGGTGAGTATTCACGTATCACTCAAATAAACTCCACATAGTGAGGTGTTACATTGTGACAATAAGGTTCATGCCGACTATTTAATATACTGGAATAAACACGGTGAGACTGTGGACAGTTGAGATGAACAGTCAGGCCGTTGATAAAAACAAAATTATTGCCTATTTGTCACCCGCCAATACATTGTTCATAAGAAAGTAAATAAGTCTACACATAGCAAAGCGTAAAATGAAGGCATGGAACCACACAGGAGTCCTTCGCTTAGTGCTAAACTAGGCGCTACTTTTATTTACTATAATCACGTAGCATGGTTGGATATGTCACGTAGCTCACAGTGTAGTTCTAAGCACCAAACGAGGCTCCTATCTGTGTGGCAATAGCCTTAATATTTCTGTATTTATTTTTGTCGACTCATTTATGAATTCTTATTTAAACATTATTTTTTATTTAAATATCTGTTCTTCTATTCTCACTTTTTAAATTTTTTGCATTTTTGAGTCTTTCTATACAAAAACAATAAATATAATTTGTACACTATATCTTTTGTACGTATATTAAAAACTAGCTATAATGCTGTATTTCAGAGTAAGATGTAAGCAGAGACTACCACACTCAACTATCTCTTCCACATTCATAAATATTGATTTTTCCGATCTAAACTAACTTCAAATGATCAAAACCATATACAAATTTGGTTGTGCCGTATACAATATTCATGCCATTAACATATACTTTCTTCGCCATTCTTTCATTTTGTGTCTGTTTTCCATTTTAGTAGTCCTTCATTCATTTTATATGTATATAATAAATACATCAATAAATAACTCATCTATGGGGGTAAAGCCTGATAAATAAAATATCAATTAAAAAAAAAAGTATTTATCTATTTTACTTACAAAAAATCAGTCAACCATTTTATCTGGAGCTTTGAAAATCAACCAGCCAACCATGATGAGACCTTATAACAAGAATAATTAGACAAATTTTTCATGAATTAAAACACGGTTTTTTTCACTTTTGAGTTTATTTTTCTTGACATGTTTTGAAGGTTTACACACCTTCATCATCGAGGGAACGATATAAACGATTGAGTTTATATCGTTCTCACGATGATGAAGGTGTAAGCCTTCGAAACACGTCTAGAAAAATAAACTCAAAATTGGAAAAAAGTCTTTTAATTCATAAAAAAATCGTCAATATGGAATTCCAGTGTTAACGTCTTAAGTTTATCTAAGAACAATTTGAGATGAACTATGTAAAACTAAGTTAACAATTTAACCTAAATACATTTAGATAGGTTACACAGTACTGAGTTTGACTATTTACCTTTCAAGGAATAAAGAGAAGAAAAAAATAGCATTACAAAAGTACGGTCGTCTTTAAAGTAAATTAGTACAATCAGGGTGACTCTAGAACATTTAGTTGTACAAATATATTTTTCACATCCTATTAGTATTCAACAACAAAAACATGATATTAGAATCAAAGAATGTGCAAGTTATTTATATTACCATAATACATTTAAACTCCAGAAGTAATTGATACAACAATATGTCCTATGCCCCAAATATAACTTTTTGCTTTGTGAGACGATTAGGAGCCTTGGACGAAACACTTACATAAATAACCGACTTGGGAAATTGACTTCGGAGTGATTGATTGTAATATTTTTTTTAATGCATAGACTGAACCCAAACCCTCTGAGAAGTGCAGTGTGTAAGTGCTCCACCGCTTGCACTGATGAGCTGTTGAAAACAGTGATATATAAATCACATTGAAATGTTCAAGAACTTTTTTTCCTCTGAATTGGTGGGCTAGTGCTCTTACTTAATCTGACTATCGGCGACCCTTAGGGAGTACTACAACCCTACAAAGACCTATCCTGAAGTTAATTTCCTAAGTTGTGCCCTCTTCCTGTAAGATACAATTATTTTAAAGCAATTTGTTGTTTCTCTTATGACTCAATCTTACAAATGACATACAAATATCCTAATTTATAGCTAAACATTTAATTAGACAACATTAGACAACATTTTCATCGCCAGGGCATCCATCTTTATGTGAGATTATAATTAGGAAACAAATTAATTACAGTAAGTAGATTAATGTTGCAGTATCCAATATAAAGTATTTTAAAATGGTATTTAGGTTTGAAATGAATATCCACCGGAGTTACTGTAAGATATTTCTGTAATTTTTGTTCTTATTAACAGTAATTATTTAGAAAATAAGTATTGTATATCCACACATCCAAATAGTGTAATTAATTTAAATAAATGATCAACAAAACTCATTTAAAGTGACATTTTTTTTAACTAAAGACACTACTATATTTGAAAATATGGATGATAGAAAATATAGTGATACAAAAAAAATATATATATATTTTTAATACCTTTTTCCTTAATGATAAAATAAAATATATAAAAATGATCAACTGTGTTGACAATGCAAACCCTTCTCTTACGGGTGTGTTATGGTTTACAATACTAAAAATAAAAAATAAATAAAATCATATAGACTAAAAACAAAATATACTTAATTCTCAGAACTTTCGCAATCAATTTTATGAAATTGGTCTTGTTCGATGGGTTTCTTCAGCCAATTTCCGAGATTCGCTTTTTGAAAAGCTCTGAATAGGCAAAGTTTTGAATTCTGAAATAGAAAATATAAAACTGTTATGGAAATGACAATTTTAATTGGATCAATAATGTATACGAGGTATGTCCGATTAATACGTGAACTGATTTAAAAAAAAAATATTTTCAAAATTTTAACTGATTTAAACTGATTTAAAATGATTTGAAACTGATTTTAAAAAAAAAATATTTTCAAAAATTTAGGGTAGATCAATCTTATCTCTTTCAAAATGCTCCCCATTTGTATCAATGCACTTGTCCCACCTCCGTTTCCATTGTTCAAAACATTCCTGGAAGTCTTCAGGAGTCATGCTCTTCAGCTGCTTTGTCGTTTCATGTTTAAACGTCCACACGTCGTCCCAGTGCCGCCCCCGCATGACCTTTTTACATTTCGGGAACAAAAAGAAGTCACCAGGGGCTAAATCTGGTGAATATGGAGGGTGATCAATCACAGAGATCGCATTATGGGTCAGAAACTGGCGGACAATCAGTGATGAATGTGAAGGCGCATTGTCACGATTTTCTCAACTTCAAATGTTCTGTTAAAATCGTGTACACAGACGATTTTCCTAAATTTAGTTCATCACCGAACAGTTAATCAACGATTGG
This sequence comes from Lepidostoma basale, assembly GCA_022606425.2. Lineage (NCBI taxonomy): Eukaryota > Metazoa > Arthropoda > Insecta > Trichoptera > Lepidostomatidae > Lepidostoma > Lepidostoma basale. The sequence goes on along the minus strand of JAHDVF020000776.1, from coordinate 44,366 downwards.
GAGCATAACAGACCAAACATGTTCAATGTTTTCATCAACACAGGAAGTCGACGGTCGTTCTAAGCTTGCATCGTCCTTGCAGTCATCACGGCCCTCACTAAAACTATTGATCCACTTAAAAAGGCCAGTTTTCTTCAGTGACTTAACTCCATAAGCAGCCTTTAACATTTCATTAATTTCCCGATAATTTTTCCCAAGTTTCAACAGAAATTTGACGTTGACTTGTTGTTCCATATGTGTAAGAGCACAAAACACACACACCAAAAAAAAAAAATCCCGTTCGAGCGGTACGTTTACTTCGACGGTTTGGTGATTACGGATTCACTAAGTGGGTCACCCAGCAACAAAATAGCTAGTGCTCTTGCGCGAATTTCAATTGAAGACCACCCGAGCAACACAGTTCGCGTATTTAATGGACAGACCTCGTATATTATGATTTATTTATTGCTTTTTGGACAATGATGTAAAACTTCACATTAAAAATGTTTTGCCATCCGACTGGACATTTGCAAGGTAAAACATATAATTCCCTTAAAATATAACAAAACTTCTAGAAAACAGATTACAGAATACATTGAATGTATCTCATTCTAAAAGCTGTATTTCATACTAACATGTTGTGTTGTTACTCTGATACAGAAGAGAGGTATTTCAAAAATAAATATTGTGATTTACCTGATAGAGGGTGGCTCTGGACTTGGCGATGTCATACCCAAGTGTTGTTCGGAAAGAATCTTCAAGAATGGACTGCCCGAGGCAAGAGGGAAGGGGGTCGAGACGGGGAATGATGTCAAGCCATCGTCTAAACATGTTCTGCTTGCATAGTCTGGAAGGTTTCCCCAATTCTGTTTTTCCAGTTACGGCGTTTATCACCTCTCCAGTCTAGAATTATATAAAAAATATTTAATTCATTTTAGAACACAATAACAAATCAATCAGAACATATTAATGTAATACTGAAGTTTGTAAAAAAAAAATAATGAAGTGATTCTAAAATTAAAGTTTTATAAATAAATAAAAGGGATTTTTGTAAAGTGTAGTGTTGGAACAGACACAAAGAGCCACAGCCATATCCAGATGTTTAAAGAACCGCATCTGGAAAAACAAATATATGAACATCCAAAGCAAGGTATACAAGACCTGTGTCCATCCTATAATAACCAACAGCATAGAATCCAGAGCTGACACTGTCAGAACCAAAAGCCTACCTTAAACCAGCAAAATAAAAACACTCAAATGCATTGTTTTGAAGAAGTTAAAAAACAACAGGAACATTGAGAAAATAATCTAATATTTTATAGGAGTGACATGTTTCGCCAGGCTAGGGTATTATCAACATCTGAAGAGCAAAGTGAAACATGTTGCCTCGATAAAATAAGAAAACTAATGCTTCTACATTAAATGAAAAAAGGCACTTATTTTATTTTTTCACAATACATTAAATAAGATTAAAAAAATTACACTATTTAAAAGGAAATAATATTGCCATATTAAATCTTTGCACTCCTCAACCATGAGGAGCTTGGCGAAAAATCATCAAGGAGGATAAAACTCTTCAAGAGTTGTATGGCCATAGGAAGTAAGTAGGAAATACTCCTCAACCATTATTGTTTTACGTGCCACCAGCTGCTTTAAAAAATACACAAGGAAAGAGTCTGGGAGGGTGGGTCCGGGGAGTTGGTAGAAGCTAGTTGTCCTGGCTGCGGAATATAAATGAATGGACAGGAATGAAAAGAATTCAGAACCTCTTCCAAGTGGCGCAGGACAGAGATGCCTTTGCTGCAGTGATCGCCAACTTTGGGGGGACCTGACACGGCACCGAAATAAGAAGGGGTCTCCATAAAAAGCCGTATTAGGAAGATGCAGAGTGTGTTATTGGCCTTTTTTTTTTCTTCTTCTTCTTGTATTCAATAGGTTGTGTGAACCCAATTAATTAAATTAATATTATAATAATAATTATTAGTATTTAATTTTAAAAGTTGTATAATGTCGTGTGACATTCGACATTGCAGTGGTAAGGTAAAACTAAAAGTAAACTGAAAGAAGTTGTCTATGTTCAGTCACGGGTATAATAGGATACTCACAGGCTGGCCAATGGTCCAGTTGACGCTGAAGCTAGGAGCCCGCATGGCGTTCCTCTGCTCTGCCGAACTGCTCTGCGCCAAGAGGGGCCGGTTGAGGCTGAAAGGCGCCGGCACATCTGCAAGCACCCCCACCAGGCGACCACACATTGCTCTGCAGATACACATACTCACTTTTAATTTTAATTTTAAAAAATATGACATAAGATCTTTAACATATGGACAAATGTTCAAATCATCTCAAGATTGTGAGATTATTTTAGCTAACTAACTAAATAAATAACTTACCAGAAAGAATTGACTGCCACACTTTTCTTTCCTAAAATACCTACTTCTCTCGCTTTCTCAACATTCATACATGCAGTGGCAAGAAATTAAGAGGTGTAATTAAAAAATAAGACAATTTTAAAAATCGTCAATTTGGAAAAGAGTCGAATTAAAAAAGTGTCAATATCATAAAATGTCAATTTTTTAACGTGTCACTTTTAAAAAGTTGTTATTTATAGTGTTATTTTAAAAAAGCGACAATTTTAACAGGCGTCAATTTTGAAAAGAGTCACTTTTAAAAAGTAACGTAATGTTCTTCAGTAGCCCGGCTTACGTAAGAAATTTTGAATCAAAACCCCCAAATCTAAGTAATCATGCCCCCGCATAAACCAACAACCCATCAAATCACCTTCCAACAATGTTCCCATCAGACGTAAGAGAAAAAGCCACAAAAGCTGAACCTCTGTAAGCCAGAAGAGGTTTTGATTCAAAATTTCTTACCCAACCCGGGCTTCTGGGCTTCTATGGGAGTACCGCCACTGCATACATACATTGTATCATGCACGCACGTCGATTTCTCAGACTCCTCAAGCGGCCGTCATTCAATATTTGATTTATCACTGCCGGCCGTCATTCAATAATATCATCGTGACATATTTTCCTCGGTCTTCCTCTATTTCTAGTTCCATTTACATCGTTAACATATATTTTTTTTACCATTCTTTCTTACCATACAATAAAACTATTTCGTATTTCTTAACCCACAGCTTATCTTCTAATTACCTGCTAAAATATTACAGGTCTAGTGCATAATGGTGTTCTTGTACCAATCCTTATGTATGGAAGTGAAGAATGGAACTGGCAAAAGAAGAATGAAAATATAATAAATGCGGTGGAAATTAGATCTCTTAGAACCAGGGTTTCCCAAATAATGTTCTGCGGGGATGTAGCAAATGCTCCGAGAAAAAATATTGATAACAAAGCAATTTTTTACCAACATTTAGACTATAATTTTTTTACGTATTAATAATTCATGATATTCATCATGATGGCACCACATTTTTATGTAATTCCCAGCCTTCAATTACTGAAAGGCGGCCATGTTCGAAGTCGGAACAATCGACAAACGTGGGTATCACGGTGTGTGACTGGAGAAAAAGCGCGAGAGTTATGTCAGGATAGAACAGTGTGGCGGTATATTCGATTGGGCCGAGATAACCAAACCGCAGAGCTAAAAAGAAAAATTGGACTAAACTGGGCAGCTTTCGGAAACATGAGTTACATCCTTAAAAACCGGAAAATACGATCAACCTGAAACGAAAAGTCTATGAAGCCTGCGTTCTGCCAGTTGGTACTTATGGTCTTGAAACTGTTACACTGTCCAAACAAAGTGCCGAGAAACTACGAGTGACCCAAAGAGCCATGTTAGGAATATGCCTAAGAGACAGAGTCAGAAACGATACGGTGAGAGAAAAAACAAAGGTTACTGACATCATCCACCGGGTAGCGACTCTAAAATGGCAATGGGCAGGTCGCGTAGCCAGAAGCTCAGACGAAAAGTGGACAAGAAGATTGCTGACTTGGAGACCGTGGACGGCAAAGAGAAGTGCAGGGCGACCGCAACTACGGTGGAAGGATGATCTGAACAGATACGTCGGATAACCTGGACGTAGTCTGCACAGGACAGAGTGACATGGAAGCGAATGGAGGAGGCCTTTGTCCAGGAGTGGACGGGAATAGGCTGAGGAAGAAGAAGGCGGTCTATCCTCTTTTCCTACCCCTCCAGAGAAACGACGAGGTGGTTAGTTAGTTAGTAAAAACGATTTAATGTGTAATACGGTGTAGACACCTATTGATTAATGGTTACAAATTGGAAACAGCAGGTAACGCGACTTGGCGCCTTTCGTGCGATCCAAATGCTCAAATAGCTAATTAAAACAGGAATAATGCAATATTTTACGATGAACGTAGTACTCAAATGAAAGGGCGTTCGTTTTCAAAATCTCGCGCACGAATCGGCTTGGTACGAAATGTATAGAACTACCGAAATAGAATGCTATCGTCTTGTACAATGTTGTTGCACAAACTTCTCCACTTCCTGTTGGGATAGGTTTAGAGTTGTAGCAATCTCTGGTGGTATGCATACATCCGTAGGTACCTACAGGGTTAGCTTATTGTTAGTGTAGGTACCTGCAGGTTGCTACTGACGAACACTACATTTTCTTGTTTATTAAAAAAAAACATAGATAAATGCTCAATTTAGGGATGGATATAATACATCCGAACTAAGCAGACTCCACACAGAGAGGATGAACGAATGGCAACATAAATATATAACGCATAATGAATTAAAAAAATTGTTAAAAGGGGATGATACACCACTTTTTTTAATAAAAAAAAAACGAGCTTTTCAAAGGTGTTCTTCGTTTTATTATTATTTCAACATCTATTCTTCTTTAAATCGAACACATTTTTAAATAACAGAATATAAATGTGTACAATTTATTATTTATATTTGGACATATGGAGAATGGTTAAAAATATATATACAAGTTGTGTGAATGGAAAAAGAAGTCGAGGAAGGCCAAGGAAGACATGACATGACCAAATTAATCAATTGCTGAAAGGCGGCCAAGTTCGAAGTAGGAACAATCGACGAGCGTGCATGTCACGATGTGTGAATGTAGAAGAGGCGCGAGAGTTATGCAGAAATCGTGAAATAAAAATTAACGTATAAATTTTACAAATAAAATCAAAAATATATTTAAACTACTACAAAACTAAGATACTCTGTGCAAAACTATGATACTATGTGTATGATAGAGTGTCGAATGAAAATATAAGAAGTGAATGCGGTGCGAATGATGGTGTTATGAAAATAATGGAAGGATCATTAAGATGGTTTGTACATACAGAAAGAATGAATGAAGAAATAATGGTAAAAAATTATATGTTAACGATGTAAATGGAACCAGAAATAGAAGAAGACCGAGAAAAACGTGGCACGATCAAATAAATCAAATATTGAGTGTCGGCCACGCGAGGAGTCAGAGAAATCGACCCTCGTGCATGACACGATGTATGAATGTTGAGGAAGCGAGAGAAGTCAGGAAAGAAAATTGTGGCAGTCCATTCTTTCTGCCTACCCCTTCGGAGAGACGGCGTGATGGTTAGTTAGTTAGTTAGTTAGTTAGAATTTCTTCTATGTTAGCCATACTTTGCGTTGCAGATGTTTTATACGAGTATACCAATATATTTTTTTTATACTCGTAGGTATATACTTTGTATACAACACTATCTTTTTAAATAAATTAAAATTAAATATCAAATATGTTTCGGACTACCCAGCCCTTCCTCAGTAATATTATATAGATATTTGAAATATTATAAACTTGCCTACAAATGTGGTCAGTTTTGACAGATGATGAATGTAATTTTTGTATGAATGTTGAGGAATCGAGAGAAATATGTCAGGAAAGAAAAGTGTGCTAGTCTATTCTTTCTGCCTATCCCTTCGGAGAGACGGCGTGATCGTTAGTTAGATAGTTACAAAACTTGGTAATCACCGTGTACTCGTATATCGTGGGTGCAATGCATTTTTGAAAAATTTAAATAGATTGTGCAACCGACGATAAAGAATCATAGTACCCAAACACCGCAACACGTGAAACCTGATCGTGTAAGGATCGACACGGTGAAGATGGTACATAAATTATATCCATTCAATTTCTTAACATTCGTTTACTATGCTGGTCGCCGCCTGGCACCCGCTTCTGTTTACGTCTAATCATCGATTTCCAGAACAGCCTTACGAAAAGTGCTTTTAAAAACTAACTAACTAACCGTCACGCCGTTCCCACCTGTCCTGACATACCTCTATAGATTCGTAACATGCACGCTCGTCAATTTTTCCGACTTCCAATGTGGCCTTTCAGTATTTGATTAATTTGGTTATGCTACGCTTTCCTTGATTTTCCACGGCTTCTGTTTCCACTCACACTGCTTTTATACAATATTTTAACCATTCTTCTCTCGTTCATTCGTTCCATATACGTTCATACCTTCGTGGCCGAGTGGTAAGTGCACTGACGCCACCCCGAAAGTTCCGGTTTCGATTCCCGGCGAGGGCAGTGTGATTGTCACAGTCTTTGGTCTGGTGTAGAATTCACGCGACAATAAAATGGCGATAGATTAGCTACTTATCACATGTCACGAGAATCACAATGATAGCGATAATACCCTTTACACCGATTTGGCTCATGCTGTCATGATGTTAAGAGCGTTTCAACAAAATAATAATAATAATAATAATATGTCCAAACCGTCTCAGGGATCCTTTTTTAATTTTAGTAATGACATGTCACGAGAATCACTATGGTAGCGATTACACTCTTTACACCGATTTGGCTCATGCTGTCATGATGTAAAGAACGATTCAACAAAATAATAATAATATGTCCAAACCGTCTCAGGGATCCTTTTTTAATTTTAGTTATGATGCAATCATCTGCCTTACATTTTTTCCTTATTCCGTCGTTCGGTATTTTATCATATATCGTTTTTCCGTACATTCTTCTCGGTGATCTCATTTCTATGGCATTGTAAAATCTCCAGAAACCGGTTAGCCTTATCTCGGGAGAGAATGGTAATGATTTTCGCGATCCGACGGTAGGCCGCCCGGCCGCGAGCACGTTCCGCATGTGTGTCATTGTGTCAAGTTGGTTGCACGTCGCTCTGAGCGCAGACCCACCGATACGGACCGATTCTCACCGTTACGTAGTATTACGTATTTAATGTAAACGATAATAAACTAGGAATATGGATATGGGACAATTAAAACTGTCACGACGGCTCGATTGCCGCAACAAACCGTGTAGGCGGATAAAAACGTGGAAAACGCAATGGTGGAAAATTTGTGGACGTACCCAACACTCATATTATTATAAAATACATATTGCATAACAATGCGGGACATGTTGCCAGATTGGTAGATGGACCAGAAGGGTGGTAGAGTGGAGACCCCGCGAAGACAAACGAAACAGATGGAGACCCCCCACACGATGGTCCGATGACATTACAAGAATTGCTGGCGATTGGATGCAAAAGGCACAAGATAGGGATACGTGGAGAAGTATGGGGGAGGCTTGGCGACAACGGCTGTCTAAGTAAGTATTGCATAACTAAGTACTTCTTCTTCCTTATTGTATACGTATGTGGTCTGTTCTCAAGAGTGTTGCTCCTCCTGTGAGGTAGATTCCCAGCTGTCCTTCCAGCTTTTAGGAGGTCTTCCACGAGGACGAGTCCCATGAGGCTGATTATGTAATGCAATATAGGGGAGTCTGGTGGTGTCCATCCTTTGAACATGACCGTACCAATCCCTTTTTCGCTGTCTGCTCCATCTTATAATATACTCAACCTCACATATCTCTCTTATTCTGGTGTTCCTCACGCGATATCTCAGTGTCTTGCCTGCTATCGTCCTCGGTGTCTTCATTTCGGAAGTCCTCAAAACTTGTTTGGTCCTTACTGTGTCTGCCCTTGCTTCGACGCCATATGTTATTATTGGTCTTAAGCATGCTTTATAGAATCTCATCTTACTCTTAATGGCCATGTATTTGTTTTTCCATATTGTGGATTTTAGAGCCCCAGAGATTGCAGCTGCCTTGTTTACTTGGGCTTGTATTTCTTCCCAAGTACTTGATTGTCTTTAATGTTTATCAAATAATTTTTTAACTAGGCCTTAAGAAGGAAGATGCCTACCGGCTTAACATCTGGCGCCATGCGATAAAAAACCGACCCTGAGTAACGGGAAGAGAAGAAGAAAAAGGAAAGTTGATAATCAAAATAAAAATAAAGGGTGTTATTTAAATTTTAAATTACATATTCGTGTTTTTGCATTTTTTCAAAAGCAGCAAAGTTTATTAACCTCTTTGCTGGTTCTTCGGATGCTACTTTAGGCCTTTTTAATGTAGTAGTTTCCCGTTGCTTTCCACATTTGTATACAGCGGGTTATTTGAACCCAATTACTGTACAGCTTTTTTTAGCTATTGATTCACAAGACATGTGACAGGTAGCCAATCTATCGCCATTTTATTGTCACGTGAATTCTACACATACCAAAGAGAGTGTGACAATCACACTGCCATCGTCGGGAATCGAACCCGTGACCTTCGGTGTGGTAGTCAAGGCTCCTGCCACTCTTCCGCGAAGGTCGTCATGATGGATTGCTTTTTATATTGAGGAAAATGTATAATGTTAAAGTATCATAATGTTTCGGTCAAAACAATGACTATTTAATTTCTCATTAGTTTTAACTGAATATGACGCATTTTAAATGGTCATTTTACAAACACATTTGATAATATTTAATATATATATTTTTTAAATCACAATGAAGAAGGATCCCGTTCATCCGAGGCACGCAAGTTTTGATAAAGTGTTGTATTAACCATTTGTATTCCGTTGGCGCCGCATTTGCGACAAATTAAACATTCCAATAATTCGTGTGGAGCAAGAGCGTCGACACTTTTTTGTTGTTGAAAAAATTTCTCAATCCTAATATGTGCAGGTATGGACATCACCAAACTAGTTCGGCGATGTTGATACTGCATTTCGTCGTGTACAATTCACTATTAAGTATATTTTTCAGTAAAATTGATAAAGATTTCAAATAAGTAAATAGCTTTTTTTTTAGTTTTGAACAATACACATGGGAAGCTTGATATTTATTATAGATATTAAATTGTTGCATATAGATAAAATAATAAAAACATATTGCTAATCATTTATGTCTATTTATTCGAGACCTTTCATTAATAAATATTTCATCAATTTGTGTCACTATTTTTGACTAACTGGTAAGACATAACCTGAGGTTTAATGGGTTATTACGAAGTTTACTAACTTATATTCAAATATGAATTTACAATTAAAGCGAGCACATTATATAAGGATAAAATTAAAAAAGGATCCCTCAGATGGTTTGGACATATGGAACGAATGGATGAGAGAAGAATGGTTAAAAAGTTGTACACAAACAGCGTGAGTGGAAAAAGAAGCCGAGGACGACCGAGGAAAACATGGCATGACCAAATTAATCAATTACTAAAAGGCGACCACATTCGAAGTCGGAATAATCGACGTGCGTGCATGGTACGATGTATGAATGTAGAGGATTCCCGAGAGGTATGCCAGGACAGAGCATTGTGGCGATCCATCCTCTCTGCCTACCCCTCCGGGGAAATGGCGTGATGGTTAGTTAGTTTTTTTTATATAAGATAATGACCTAGCAAGGTGAAACTTTTAAATTTATTTAGATATAGATTTAAGTGATTATTCGTGTAAATACATTCAAATTATTAATTTTCAATTTAAATGCACTATTTAAAGATTGGGAACTAATAAATGCAATAAGAAATAAAATCAATTTACCAACATTTCAAAGATATAATAAAAATATAATTATAAAGTATTCACTGTCAATAGGTTAACATTTTGCATAGTCGAACATTTTGCAAAACGGCAAATTGCGTATTCATTAAAGTATAGTTTGCGCATGTGGAGATATCAGATATGGATAACACACGTTCTTGAATTAGATAATTTAGGATACGTTGTAAAATGTTCAGCCGCCGAGGGGGGGTTGTGAGGAAACAAAAGAAAGGTGGGGCGGCGAGCTGGGAGCTGGGCGCCGGGCGCCGGAGGAAGTCGTTCACCAGCCACTCGCCCAGTGCACGCAAAATGACTACAGCGCGTTCTTACATACAGCTAACAAGTGCATATTTTTAAATTAATTGCATTCGAATCTGACAATTCAAGAACCCGTGTTCGTAAAATAACTAAGTAAATATTTCATTTAGTTAATTCGACGTTTGAATATATCATACGCGTTTGGTTTTGTTTGACATTTCAATTTAGGCGGGAAAATCAACGCAAAAATGATACTTTAAATACAACAATATTTTATAATGGAAATATAGTAATAAACTTTGATTTAAATCGTTTGAAAAAAAAACATATTTTCGCAAGTTTTTCTGCTTGATTATATTGTTAATTTAAATTATAAAATAAAAACATTGATTTCGCGAATAGGGTTAAATTAAGATTTAAAAACTATTCAGTATATAAGGGTCAATATCCAAGTGCGCTTTCTTCATTAATTTATTAACAGATACGAGTATAACACTGCGATAAATCTGCATATACCGATGGAAACAAGTGAACATTCTCCGTAAAACTAGGTCTAAACCTGTTCTAAGATGAATGAATCATCTGACATAACACTCAAGTGGGTCATTTTTAAATAGAAGTAACCAAATATAATATTTGGCAATGCGAAGAAATTCGACATTATGATCAAATTGACACCGTGAAAATAAAGTGTTGCTTTAGAAATACAAGCTTGTGATATCCAAATTAAGGAGAGAAAAATATTCTCACAGTATCCCAATATACCGGTCGGTTAGATAATCGGTCAATCAGAGAGCTAGCTGTTTACGATTTCACTAGCTCTTTTTTTTATTCAAGCGAGTTTGTTTCTGTGCTTTGTGGGTTTCTATCGAATTCTCCTTCAAGATTTGGGAACTACCATTGAATTTTAAAATGAGATAAATATGGGTTGCTATAACAAATTAACGACCAGCAGTGACTGTCCGTGGTTGTAAAATATTATTTAACAAACTGTTCAAGTTCACTTCAATTTTATGGTATTTTACTTTCAAAAATGTACGTGGGCAATATGAAATTGGTACACCCAAATAAATTTAAATTATAAAAAAAAATACCGCAGACAATAAAACATGTATTTTAGAGTGTAAAGTATATTTTGGTAGTACGATTTTTTAACAGATAACAAACTTATGTTGTGAATAAATCACATCTATATGATCAAATAAGATATTTCATTGAAAATCAACATCCGTTGCAAGCAATTGACACATGTTTAGAACGAGAAGTATTTGAGGAAGTGTTAGGCTTTTCTTCGTATTCAAGGCCGTTTTCGAAAAAAAAAATTACGCACTTGGACATTGACCGTTATTCCTCCATTAAACGGCAAGTGCCGGATGAGTTGCAATCTGAGTAGGAACACCTAGGCGGGAGGAACAGTGTCTCATTCGAAGCAATCCTCAGCGATCAGCCAGTTGTAGCCATCGTTGGTGAAAACAACAATCAACTTATCATTTTTTACGTTATATATTACAGTGCCCACGAGTGTATAAATTAAACCAAATAACAACAATCGCGACAAAACATATATTTTTAAGTGGAACATTATAATAAACTCTAGAATGTAAATAATTTGTTTGTATTTTAATGCAAATTGTGATATGATATACCAATCGTTACCAAATATTAATGTGTAAATAAATATAAAGTCGTTAAAATATATTTTGAATAATAATGTCGCTCTCCCAATACGCACTGGCGTGTCTGCTGACTCTACTTCCGGGTAAGTGTTTTTTTTTAAATAAAAATATATATAAACGTATCATATATGTTACAAATAAAGATTTCTTACCACAAGCTAAATAATTAATTTCAATCCAATAAAATATATTAAATTAAAAAAAGGAAATTAAAACATTATTTATGTTTATTTTTTTTTTAAGATTTTAGAAGTCGCTACCAGAAGATAAAAATGCAGAAAAAACATCTAAATACAAGTGATTAGAATATTTAAAGGGTATCCTTATTTGCAATCTAAACATTAATTTTGTATGTACGTAAATGTTTTATATCAATAAATACAAGTTAGTGATCAAATACTTTTTTTTATTGGTAAAAGAGTACAGAAAGAAATACCCGGATAAAAAAATAACGCTTGTATTCTGAATATAAATGATTTTAATGTTTAAACGTTATCCTAATTGGTAATCTAAAGATTAATTTATAATAAATACAAGTTAGTAATCAATGCAATGCAGTGTGGATAATTTTTTTTATATCAAAATTCAAACCTTGGTAGCGACCCCTAAAAACATTTATTTAAATTGAAAAAAAAAGTTTTTTAGGGTACAAAATCATAGGAGAGGGTCTCCGGTCAAAAATTAAAAAAAATAGATGTTGACCACCCAAATGGCGCTGTTCCATTATATTAGAAGAGACGATCCCAAATAATTGGGAAAAAGGTTACAACATAAAAAGAAATACATACGATGTATGGAATTAAAAAAAAACATAATTTTTATTTTGTTAAAAAAATGATAACTGACAATATTATAAACAAAACAATAATTTCAAAGAACAATTGCGCAGACTTTAGTGCGTAAGCGGTGCGGCTATTGTCGTTTTCATCATTTTCACGCACTTTGCTTTGTTGTTAAACAAAGTTACGAGAAATTTAAAACAATGCAAATAATTATCGATCGTCGTAAAGATGAAAATAAAAACCTTACAGTGAAAGCAAATAGTCGAGTTTTTTTTTTTTTCTTCATTGTTTGTTTACCATACATGATATTCCGTATTTACACGAGTTGATCCAATGATATTGATCCAATGCGATCGCACCGACCGGGTTGACGATATAAGAAAATAAGTTTTTAAATTTTCCAAAGTTATTTTAAAAATAATATTATAAATTGTACGATACAAAACGAGAACGTCATGAAGATGGCCACGAGCTATCGAAACTATTCGCAAATACAAGAACAAACGGATTTAAACTAAATACCTATATCAAATAATTTTTGTTTTTATACGAGTATATGGTATAGATTTTTTTTATGTTTCAATCCTAGGTTTGCAGCAACATGCAATATTTTTTTCTGGTTCTTAGTATGCCACTTGGTCCTTAAATATGGTTTCCCGTTGCGTTCCGCATGTTTTGTATACATCAGATTATTTGAACCTAATTTTACTGTATACATATTTTTAAAATATGAATTCTCATGACATATGATAGGTAGCTAATTATATTGTCATTTTTATTGTCACGTAAATTCTACCAGACGAAAGATTTTATTTATTCATTCGCAATGATCTTCTACCAAGAAAATTTTATAAACAGCATAAATATTATGTTTCGTTAATTACCATATTCTGCTCCATTTACTAGTGTATTTAAACAGCAACGAGCTGGAATTTCGTCACATTTGATAATGCCTTAGAAGGGCGAAACATGTCATACCCATAAAATATAATAAAACGTCTAGAAAACTGACGTTTTCATTCGTATTAATTAAGCATAAATATGTTATTATATTTAAGTATTATTTATATTTTATTCGTGGCATTTATATATGTAAATATGTATTTAAATTTTAAGGCAACTACGTTAATAACGTGCAGTATTTTTAATGTTTATGACTTCACGTGTCATTTTCAATTATCATTTCAAATCTAAAATCATTACGGAAATTATACAAAAAGAACACATTTTCGTTTTTACAAAAAAATTGTACTGAAGCAGGTCGCCCGATCCGTTGGGACGGATAAGCCGATGGGTTAAATGCGTATAAAAACATGGGCATATTTCTTTTATTAATTGTATTTGATTGTAATGAAAAAAATTTTTTTTGTAAAAAATCTATTTAACTAACTAACTAACCATCTGGACCGCCGCACTGAAAGAATGGACTGCCACACTTTTCTTTTCTGACATATTTTTCTTGTGTCCTCAACATTCATACATCGTGTCATGCAGGCGCGTCGATTTCTCTGACTCCTCACGTGGCCGACATTCAATATTTGATTTATTTGATCGTACCACGTTTTCCTCGGTCTTCCTCTATTTCTAGTTCCATTTACAGTTAATATATATATTTTTTCCATTCTGTTTTCATTCATTCTTTCCATGTGTCCAAACCATCTTAATGATCCTTTCATTATTTTGTTCATAACACCATCATTCGCACCGCATCCACTTCTTATATTTTCATCCGACACTCTATCAAACACAGAGTATCCACACATTCGTTTAAGAGATTTATTCTACTTTCATCCTTCTTTTGCCAGTTCCATGCTTCGCTTCCATACATAAGGGTCGGTACAAGAACACCACTGTGCACTGCCATTTTTGCTATTTAAAATGTATATTTAGTTTAAATCCACTGATGTTTGTGTCTTAGACCGATTTCGGCAGCTCACTGCCATATTCTGAAGGCCTCTTCCATCTTCTGCCACTTTTAAAAAGATTTTTTACAAAAAAAATATTTTCATTATTTAAAATGAACCATGAAATTTCAAATAAAAATATTTTTTTTTTATTGTATTTATAATATTAACTAATATTTATGAAAACATTTATTTTTTGTTAATACATCATTAAATTTCCACTACTTCAGTGTTCAAATCACGCAGTATCCAAAGGAAAACCAAAATAATTATACATACAAAACTATCATTAGAACTGCATTGGCATATAGGTGTGAAGTACTGACGGTGAAGATAGCTGAAATACTGGACACATTCGAAAGAAAAATATTACGAAGAAACTGCAGACCTGTGAGAGAAGGAAATCAATTTTAGATAAACTTAAGGCGTTAACACTGTGGAATTCCATAATTAATTCATAAAAAAATTGTCAGAAGGAAATCAATTGGGCATCAGAAACATTGGAGAACTGTAGAAACTAGCATCTCAACACACGTGAAACTATTCTGTTTGAGATGGGCTGGGCATGTAGAGAGCATGCCAGACTCACGGGTCCCTAAAATAATGATAAACAGATACCCAGGTGGAAGGAGACAAGTGGGAAGACCCAGGCTGAGATGGGATGCGACGAATTGAAAAACGTTGGCTTAAAACAGGCAGAGTTGGAGGCTATAATATAATAATTGAATTACTATGTAGTGATAAATGATAAAATGTATGTTTATTTGATTTAACATGATATGTACCTTAGAAATTCATTGCTGGTGTTGAAAATTCACATTGCATTGCATTAGTAATTAATTATGCTTCTATGTAATACAACATGGAAGTGTGTACCAATATGATATTGTTCACTCCAACTTTGTACGCTGTCGCTGTCCTGCAAGCTTGTTTACTATATTCCAAACAGTTTCCTGGGAAAAACTATTTTTTGCACGCCCTACATTAAAACCAATAAACTGTGCATTCTAGTGATCTCATTGCTGGTTCACACGGATTACAAATGTGCATTTATAATTAGTAAAACAAGAAAAACAAAACAGAAAAACAAATTTTGTGAAATAACCATATTTCTTATTATTGATTGCGCGTAATACATAGTATAGTGCGTATAATAGTATGTGTATGTAAACTATTGAGGTTTGTCAATGGGGAGTAGTGTGGCAGTTTATTCTCTCTGTCTACCCCTCTGGTGAAACGGTGCGATGGTTAGTTGTTGTTTTAAATTGAGTTTAAAAAATCCAGAATGAATAATTTCAACAAATAGATGAAACTAGTCAACATGACTGAAAACGAGTAGCACGAATGCAGATGGCCATTGATCAATGTCAACAATTTAAGAGATGTTATTTTTTAAATTGAAAAATTGGCAACCGTAGCTTATATAGGATACACACCATGGCTGAAAATGATAGTAATTTGAGAAAGATTAAATCACATTTATGTAGGCTATAGTTTCTGTTATGTTTGAAAGTTTTAAATAGCAATTCAAAAGCATATGAACCGATTCAGGTCCCCCGGGAGTGAAGTATGAAGATGCCTACATACAACTGTATCCAGTAGACCCTGCCAAGTGTCCACACCATGATCTTAGTTCGGAAATAACATTCTTACTCTATACGAGGTGGGTACAGAGTTAATTATTTTCAGATTTATTGTAAATAATATATAAAATATATACAATCACTATAATTGTGTACATTTGGGTTCAATAACTTTCTAGTTAACTTTTGAAACCAATAAGAAAGAAAGTCACAGTTTAATTCAAAATATCCCCATCTTTGCCATATTGCTTTTAAAAATATTTTGGTAATAATTTTAGAGTACGGTGAATTTATACTATGTTGATACAAAATCAATGTTCATTGTAGAGAAAAAAAGAGTTTTGTGTTTATAAAGGGCACTCTGATTCATAATTTTTTTTTTTTTTTCAAAAATATTGAAAAACTTCAAAATAATTTGAAACACAACTGAAGTGTTTCTTCTATATTCGTCATTAAATGAAATAGATAAAATGATATATAAATAGACATTTATTTAAAGAAATTACACTTTTCAGGCACAATCCCTTGGTATCACAATCGCTTCGCATCGGAGATGATAGACTGTTGGAAAATTCCCATATGAATTTTTCCAAACCAACAATAATGTTTTATCATGCATTTTTCGAAAATTCCGACTCTGTTAGCAGCAACATGGTGAGGCAAGGTTAATACTGATAAATCAATACTTCTAAAGAACTACAAATTTTAAATAATGTATCAATGTTGCAGAGTTACTCTACCTTTAATGCGTAGCCTCACATCCATGACACAACTCTAGTATATTAAAAGTATAAATTATCAACAACAAAAAATAATAAATATGAAGAACTCACTTTGTGGTTAGACATTTCAAAATAGTTATTATATCACCCCGGTTAAGCGTGGGTACAAGCGAAACTAGCTGGCATCAATTATAATAACAATGCCATGGTTTAAACAAAGTGTTTTATTCTTTAATATTTATAAGTTTATAAATTATCTGATGATGGTACATTAGGGTGGCCCTTATTTTTCAACTTTTTATTTTTTTATGCCTCACCCAGTTTTTTCCAACTGGTCTAAAACTAGAAAAAAATTGGGTCATTCCAATAATTTAATAAGTGGTGCCCCGGAGGCTGTGAGGGTCGTCATTTATACAAAATTTACTATTTTTTCCCAAATTTAACAGAAAAAAATTAATTAAATATTCATTAATTAAATTCATGATAGGGCGGGGATTCCACTCGGCGTCGCAGCTCTGTTTGTCGGGAAACCAGACCAAGGCGCATAAACATAGCCAGTAGTACTGCGATGTCTTCCAAATGAAGCGGTAGCACATAGTTTGTTAAAATGGCGCAAATAGGTAATCTTTGCAATCATATATATCTGATTGAAAGAGAAACATATAAAATATTTTGTACCAAATTTCCTTCTCATAAACAAGTAATTTAAGGGTTATTTTTGGTTAGTGTTTCACTGGGATAGGAGACTGCTTAAAGCAATAACCAGATAAAAGAAGGTTGACAGGCTTATAGTAATTATTTCCGTTAACGGCCAAGATCATCTTTTGGGAGTCCCTCAATTGGCTTCTTGCAGTGGAGACGACATGGCAGTAACTTTGTACACCTTGCTTGTTGTAACACAAGTGCGTCAAATACAAGAAGAATAAAAGGTGCTTGATCTCTTATACTGACCTGGCAGACACCATATTATATAAATTGGTTTTATAGCCTACTTTTGAAGCATGCGTTGTTTTTCGTCTGGAACCAGGATTATTTCAATGTTTTCTATAAGCTTAGGCCAATTAAGATATTTCCAAACATACTTTTGGATTGCCAATACCATGCACAAGTTGAAATGTGTACAATGGGCTATGGAGAGACAGAGCTTAACATAAGTCTGAAATCAGACACCGGACAAAGCTTGTCAATGTGATGGACCGTGTTGCCAAGTAGAAATGGGCAGGACATGTCGCTAGACAGGAAACAGATAGATGGGCACCCAGAGTATTGACGTGAAGACCATGAGAGAGAAAAATGAGCATCGGTCGACCCCACAATGGATGGGCTGACTACCTAATTCCTGATGAGAATCGATGAAGATGAATAAGAGTCGCACAGTTGAGGAAAATTGAAAATGTTTGAATAAGTCTACATTCAGAAATGGAGATATTAATGATCAATTTGTTGTTACGTATCGTAACAGTATCGGTAAGGACATATAGTGGGCATTTGCGGTATCTACTGAAAAAATCGCGGCTTTAGCATTTTTTGATGATACAATTCCTGTTGAACAAAAAATGAAGGTGACCAGAACATTTAAAGAAAAAGAATCAACTAATTGTGGCTCCAAACGTCCCCGTTTTGATTTTAAGGAAATAACCAAATGAACACATAAATAATAAATGAATAAATAAATGTCGTCTGATTTTATTGATCGTTAGCCTGCGAACTGAAATTCTCTTCATGATTGTCAACATGGCCCTACAGTAGTCAGAAACCTTACATTTATCAATGATATGGCAGAAAGAGGTATGAAGTTTTTGTGAATACAGCAATATTGTAACACAAGATGAGGAGCAAAAGCAATACCTATTGCAAGTCGTAAATACGTTCGGAGCCATTTTCCATACCGCTCAAAGCATTCATTATCAGTAAATTAACGAATCTTTAAAATTACAATTTAATGTAAGAAAAACTTATTTTCGTGGCTGAGGAGTTCTAGGCATTGTTTTAGTTATTTTACTTCTAGATGTCTTAAATTTGAAACAAAATTAATAAAATAGTTATCGTTAAAATTGATAAATTTAACTAATTTTGTTAAATGTTATTATTAAATAAAAATTACAAAAAATACCTGTTACTTACTAGCTCTAAAGGAAAAGAATTGGGGGGTGAGACTTATAAAAATATTTAATTAATTAGTTGCCTATATGCTAAGGGCCACCCTAATAGTACATAATTAAACAAAAATAATGAATAAATGAGAAAGATTGAAAAAAATATACATAAACACAATCAAAGCAAGAAAAAAAAACAGAACTTAGTTTAGTAAATGTAAAAATAATTTCATATTAAAGGCTTTCTATAAAATGGCAATCCTCAAAGATTAAAACATTTTTTGAAATTAACATTTGGCAGATTTCAACAGTTTCCAAAAGTGTGTCAAATATATATAAAATAAATTTAGCTTAAAAAAGGTAAATTCTTTGCTTGATGAAAGAAACATAAAAAAGAGTATTCCAATAGTTAATTTACTAAAAACATGTTTGAAGATACATTTATAATTGAGTAATGTCTGAATTGATTGTGTTTAAGCAATGGTGACTGATTCAATTCTAGCGTACAACATAAGAGGTGATCACAATGTGATCCTGGTGACATCCACGCGTCTCTCAGCTGGCCCTTGGTATCCTACAGCCGTTCGGAACACCTGGGTCATAGGCCTCTACTCCGCTCAGTTCATCAATTATCTCTATGACAAGTATAACACTCTGATAATATAAGTTAAGCATTTAAAACATGAACTAGGTAATGAAAAAAGTTTTTTTTTGTAATTGAAATGAAACAATCAAATCTACTACAATAGTTTCTCTCTATAATGATTCTCCCTATAATGATAATCTCTCTATAATGATGAAATGAACAACGGTTGTTTGGTTTTGGAAGCATTTATTCTATTTGTTCTTTCTCTATACCGATATTATTCTCTCGTCTATTATAATGATGGTATTTCAATCGTACAAGTACCCCTTCTGACTTGATTTTAAAGGTGGTCGGACACCAGCACTACCTGAGTACGTAGGGTATTGCTTGAATGTAAATAATATTATTGAAAGCAAATATTTACATGAACATAATAAACGCAGAAAGAATATTTAAAGTAATGTAATGTTTGTTTTATGAATTTATAGTAATGCATACTTTATTTTTTACCGTTATTTCATCAAATATTGTTATCTCTCTATAATTATGACAATGTCCATTCCCTTGGATATCGTTATAAAGAGAGACTACTGTATTTATTATATTTCTAAACAAACATTACACAGGGATACATAATATAATATTCAAAAATACGGAACTGAGAGTCTACATCCAGATGAGCAAATCCGCAATTATGTTTGAGAAATGCTTGACCACATTATTATCAAAACTTCTTGCTTAAACTATTTGTTTTCTTTCGTTGTGTTTCATATCAATGGCAAAGTATTATATCTCCTCTTTCTTTTGCCATTGTGGTGGAAGGTTTTGCTGAATTTGTATTGTTTCAAGGGGCGCTGGGTATTATATTTTTAGTAACACCACACATAAAGGCACATTCCTTGCCTTGTTAATAGATCTAATTTCGTATAGTGATATTTTCTGTTGTTTTTCTAACTAAATAATCACAATATTCCGCCAGAAGGATAACAATGGACAGGGAGGATTACCGCCACATTTTTCTATCCTGACATACCTCTCGGACTTTCTCAATATTCATTCACATTAAATGCAACCTCGTTAATTTTTCTAACTTCTAACATGGCTGCCTCTTACTTATTAATTAATTTGATCATGCTATATTTTCCTCAATCTCTCTTGATTTCTTTTTCCATTTTCACTGCTTGTATAATATATAACATTTTTTTAATTATTTCCTCATCCATTTGTATCACATGTCCAAACTATGTGACCCGTTCTTAATTTTATTTGTCTACCTTTCATTCCTTTCTTATGTTTCTTGTTTGGTAATTTATAATAGAACATTCTTCTACATATTAGTGATTCCATTTTGAAAGGATTTTTACCACTTTCAACCTTTTTTTGACAGCTCTAAGCTTCACTGCTATACAGAAGGATTAGCACTAGAACTCCATTATGTACTGTATGTGGATATATTTATCTCGACAGTCGTGATTTTGAGTGCACCATTTATTTTGTTTCCAGCATAGATAAATTGGGTAACTTGCTCCAATTTCCTGTCTGTCATACCTTATTCCTTCTCAAATGCCATAACTTTAGAATTTGACACATTCATCACAAACAATCAATAAATATTAGTATATTATAATTTTTCCTGATATATATTATGCTATACACATTTTATTTTAAACGTTTGATCAATTTGTAAGTTATATATATTTAAAATCATGTTTTATTAACATTGAACCTCAAAATAGATGACAAGGCTCTATGAATGCGGATATATTCCATTATTTGTTACTAGAGGGCTGAATCCTCGGCTATTGCACCTGGTGGGATTGAGCCTGGGGGCACAGGGAGCGGGTGTGGCGGGGGGCGCAGCACGCTGGCGGCCTGCCCGTATTACCGGCTTGGACCCCGCCCTGCCTTTGTT
The DNA here is from genome assembly GCA_022606425.2 of Lepidostoma basale. Lineage (NCBI taxonomy): Eukaryota > Metazoa > Arthropoda > Insecta > Trichoptera > Lepidostomatidae > Lepidostoma > Lepidostoma basale. The sequence continues at coordinate 23,068 of JAHDVF020000776.1, read as the reverse complement.
CCCGGGTTTACCCCTAAGCCATCGTTTGGACCGGAGCGACGCTCATTTTGTGGATATTATCCACACAGATGCAGGGATATTCGGTAACTCACTTCATTGTATATTCATATCTTTCCATAGAATACTTGATAATAGATAAATAACGTTTGCAATGAAAACTGAAGAGACTTGAATGACTGGAGGTGCCATGGTGGAACAGACCCTGCTGGATTGGTATGTATTCGTTCTTATAAAATATCTTGCAGCGCCACCTTTCATGACTAGACTTTTCGTAAGTGTCTCGAGTCCTAGAGTAGTCCTCGTGTTTCCGCAATGTGATCACTGACCTTACCCTCAGATTCATAGCAAACAGGAAGAGGGCGTAAGGCGCATCTTCAGCGCTACAAAACTGAGAACTGAGAGGGAAGGTAACCCCCACAGAAAATCCCTAGAGTAGGCAATGGAAAACCACTCCAGTAACACTTCCCAGAAAACCACTGTGACAAGAAAGCGTTCACCACAGTGATCGCCAACAATGTTTTTCGTTTGTTATGTCTCATTTGTGTATAATAGAAATAAATAAATAAACAAACCTGACACGGTTTATTTATTTAGCAAATTATTTCACTTAATAATGACTTGTTGCATTTTTATTATTAGAATATACACCTTAAAAAAAATTACAACGACTTTGCCAGACAAGAGTCAATCATGAAATTGCACCAGCGCTCTGAAAATTATTCTGCTTATTTTATTTCATGCCACGGATATCACGGGCACTTACAATTTGCAAAATTTATAGTTTTTTGAAAAACCAGCACAGCAAAATATAATAAACGAAGTTTCACAAGACAAACATTAAATAACAGATATCTCAGAAACCTATAAAAATTGTTAAGAAGTTACATGGATATCGGTTGATGGTCAGACGGTGGTTATCAGTAACCACATCAAAGGACACATGGCGGTCAAAGGTGACCAGCACATAAGCCAAACCAAATAACCAGTACAAAAATGTTATTTACAAATACATCGTTCTAATTTCCACATGGCAATGGGTCATTTTCAATGTTGCAAAAAAAATATTTAAATAAATCTTGGATTAAAAGCAGCAAAACAACATTTACATCGGATTAGAATATTTAGTACAACCCAATAAAAATGTAATAGTCATTGTGTCAGAGACCTTAACAATTAATAAATATACAAATCAATGGCAAACTTCATATGATCATTTTATGTAAAGTAAATGATCTCTTCATCTACTTTTTATGTAAATTATAAACATTTAACCTTTACATGCATTGTGTGTTGTACAAAAAAAACAAAAGACTTATAAAAGTTTTGTAATTACTGATCATTACACACTTTTAAGATATTAAACACCACTTAGCTACACTTTTATAAAATACTTTATTTATACAGCTTGATTATTTTATTACCTATTGCAAACCGGTTCTGATACTACCAAATCCTTATAGGCAATTAACATAGAGATGTTATTTCTTATTATTAAATTACTCATGTTTTGGGGTTAATTAATGAAAGAGATGAACAATAACCAAGTCCAGCTAAGTGTGAAACAAAGTAAAAAAATAATAAAAAGTATTTAAGACATATATTGACGACCTTCGTGGCCGATTGGTAAGTGCTTTGGCAGCCAACTTGATGGCAGTATGATTGCCACACTGTCTTTGGTCTGGTGCGGAATTCACGTGACAATAAAATGACGATAGATTAGCTACCTATCACATGTCACTTTTTTCATTTCATTTCATTAATTTGAATAAAATCACAAACATTACAGATATATAATTCCAGATCTTTTGCAATTACATAATAAGAATTTACAAGAGAAGCATAAAAAAGTACTAAAGAGTAAGAATTAGAAAGAATCATAACATTGATATCGCATCCCTGAGGCAACTCACACTTATCACGAAATATGTCGACCTCCGAGGCGACCCGATTAAGAAATGAGATTGCTCTACCCACTAACAATAACCATTGGCAGGTTGGTTCTGCAGCGTGGAAAATAAAACAATCTGTGCTGTCATTGACGAAGATAATTATCATGGACAAATAGACCTACATCACTCAGGACATCACGATAATCAATATGATAGCTATACCCTTTACATCGATTTGGCTTGAACTGTAATGATGTAAATAGTGATTCAACAAAATAATAATGTATATTTTAAATGATTGGGATAAAAAAATTATTTATTTAATCTTATAAGCACTTTAAAAAAAATATTACACAGGCTTTTAAAATTTGGAGAATTAAAAGAAAACAAACAATAATCATAGGCTTTTAAAATTTGTGTTTTATATTCCCAATGACATGAGGAATAACACGATACCTTATTTATTTTATTTTATTATAATTTTTTTTTATTGTATATAACAGATTGTTTGAAAATAATGAAAATAAAAAAAAATTATTAAGAATTTTTCTATGTTTATTTTTAGTGTAAAATCTACTTATTATAGATAGTAGATTTTACTCTAAAAATAAACATAGAAAAATTCTTAATAATTTTATTTTATTTTCATTAGTTACAATGAACTTCTACCAAGAAATTTCAATCAACAACATAAATAATTTGGAGATTGTTTGAACCCAATTATTATATACATTTTGGTTTTAGCTATTATATTGATTCTCGTAACATGTGATAGGTAGCTAATATATCTCCATTGTCACATGAATTCTACACTAGACCAAAGACAGTGTGACAATCGTACTGCCGTCGCCAGGAATCAAACCGGGACCTTCAGTATGGCAATCAGAACTTTTACCACTCTGTCGCGAAGGTCGTCAATTTACATAGCGGTAGGAGATAATGCTTGGCTCCTGATCCAGGGGATTTGGGTTAAAGCCTGGAAGATTAATCTATACTCTAAAGATAAATTTAAGGTACATTTACAAAATAAAGTTTCAAGTTACTTATTTATTTTTTTTTACTTTAAAAATTAGGTATTTCCGCACCAATGGGACATGCAGACTTCTACGTAAATGGGGGTAAGAGTCCCCAGCCGGGATGTGAACTGAAAGCTGTCATTCCAAGGAAGATGCTCTTAGAAAAATGTAAGTTCAATAAGTAAATTTTATGTTTACAAATTATTGTGATGAGACAAAAATATGCAATCATATACATATATGAGATGTTTCAAATTTCATCCAATGGATAGTGTAAAACTCAATTTCCAAACAGGTTACCTTTGGGTAGGTAATTTTAGATTAATTTTTTTTTCAATCTTCTCCAAAATTGTGCCAATGTCCATTAAAAGTTGTAAAAATGAGAAACTGTGTACAAAAACAGCTCTTTTCAGAATTAAAACAATATGTTGTACATTAACAGTTTTTTCCACATTTCTATTACCTCACACTCAAGTAAGTACTGTATATAAGATTGACAGTTTTAACTAGAATTAAAAATAATAAACAATTGCGTAAATATTGTTATAGAACATGTTTAACCATTTTAGTGCTATGCATATTTTGCAAGAATGTATGTAAACTGCAACCGATATTTTGTGTTATTAACTAACTAACTAACTAACCATCACGCCGTCTCCCCCGAAGGGGTAGGCAGAAAGAATGGACTGCCACACTTTTCTTTCCTGGCATATTTCTCTCGTTTCCTCAACATACATCGTGACATGCATACGCATCAGTTTCTCTGACGTGGCTGATATTCAATATTTGATTAATTGATTGTACCACGTTTTTCTCGGTCTTCCTCTATTTATAGTTCCATTTACATCATTGACATATACTTTTTTTTACCATTCTTTCTTTATTCATTCTTTCCATGTGTCCAAACCATCTTAATGATCCTTTCATTATTTTGTTCATAACACCATCATTCGCACCGCATTCACTTCTTATATGGTATTTTGTGTTATTAGATAATAAAATTATATATGGTATTTAATAAAATGGACTAATATTGACAAACGCACACTAAAGAACACAGTGCCCAAGTGCCGCATCACAATTTTCGTGAAACTATGGTGCGGCGAAAAACTCTCACAGCGCGATAGTGCTGAATAGTACTCTTACAGTTAAATCAAATTCTATATTATACGAGTACTGAATGGAAAAAAGTTGTTAATAAAAACAAATGAAAAACGGTTTATTCTGATGTATCATACTAACATAACTTGCAGTCTTTTGCAGCCACTGGCGTTCATACCAGCTGTATACACAATCAGTTCTAAACCCTTGGGCTTACCCGGGTATGCTGTGCGACCCCAACAACAACAAGTCTTGCGAGTTACAAAAGGGGTCCAAAAAGATTTACGCATACATGGGATATGGAGCAGATCCAAGGTATGATTTGCGTAAGCAATACATTAACCCTAGAGTAATATACGATTTTTCATTAAAAAAACATTGAAATACAACATCAAATACAATTTATTCATTTTTTTTTTAAATACATCATTTGTAATTATTTTTATTTTCCTCATTTGAAAGATTTCTTGATACTTAATTATCATTCTTTAATTTCCAACATACCTTAATTAAATATATTATTTACCATTGCAGTAATTATTCAATTTATATGTTTCATTAATTGTGTGTGTATTTGTATATACCATTGCAGTGATTATTTAATTTTAATATTTTAATATGGAGTGGCAACAGCTATGACTGCCACACGGAAGGTCCCAGGTTCTATCCCCAGCGACGAGTGTGAATTTTTTTTAAGCTGTTTTTGGTCTGGTAGAATTCACATGACAACAAAAATGACGAATGACTAGCTACCTATCACATGTCATGAGAATCAATAACTAAATAATTGTATACAGTAATTGAGTTCAAATAATATATTGTATACAAAAATGTGAAAAGCAATAGGAAACTACCACATTAAAAAGGCCCAAGAACCAGCAAAGACGTTAATAGACTTTGCTGCAAACCAATCCCTAAAATTGAAACTTGAAAAAATATATTTAATTATTTTTGTGCGTGTGACTCTCGAGGGAGCTTTAACCCCAGAGAGCGCATCCCCAGGATGGCAGATCAGTGAATTCCGTGTAGATGGGAAATAAAATACGAAGGTATTTTAATTTATTAAAAATACGGGGCTTAAAAAAAGCCTTAGAAAAAACTCCATTATCAAACCAAACCTGGAACTTCTTTGACATATTCAGAACAGAGCTTCGTAGTTGTGATGGAGTTTAGATCGGAATGCACGATAGAAATGGCGACAGATGAACCTACAATAATCAACAGAAGCTCTCAAGTCTTCCTAGGAAATCACAACCTTGGTGTCAGGTGACAACCAAACGTAAAATTCAAAAGCCAAATCAAACATATTTAACATGAGGCACATTACCAGCTAAACACTTGGCACCAAGTGAAGAGATGAGAAAGATTATTTGTGCGTGTGCGTGTCTAGATACATTCAAACGTTTTTATCTGGGAGTATAAGTTGTTTGAAAAAAAAACATCACAAGGCCCTGCCTAACTATTTCTTTATTATAATAATCAATTTTAAAATATGTTCATAAAACATGTTATATAATAGTTAAAGAGACAACTACTCGCACAGTAAAAAGTGTCAGATTTAAATACACACAATGATCCATGGAGAGGCAAATATGCTCGGAGTGAGTCATTAAAATAAAATAAGAAATGAAGAAGTTAGACACCGAACTGAAGTTGCTGACATCATAGATTGTACAGTAATTGAAGTGGCAATGGGCTGGACATACAGCCAGACATAGCAGTACCAGATGGACACCTGAGTGTCGGGAGACCACCTTAAAAAATAGATTGATGACATTGCCCCAATAGCTGTGAAAAACTTAATGCGGAAAGAACAAAAGGCCTATATATTCAGCTGTGGAGGGAAGAAAGTTGAAGAAGAATAGTTAATTGATACTTAAATACAAATAATAATAAAATTACTGTTATTTGAATACTTTTATAAGTGGTGGATTAATGATAATGAATTTTCTATTTTCCAGAGCACGTGGTAAATTTTACGTAAAGACATCAGCTGATTCTCCTTACATGAGTCACTAAGTTTTATAAACTTATAAAAGAAAACCAAAAAATATACATAATTAAAATAAATAAAAAATGTTAAACTCGAATTGTCTATTATTTTGTAATATTACAATAAAATAAGTTAATATACTCGTATGCAATACTTAGAAATGTTACACAGATGTATAAATTAAAAGTTAAGTAACAAAGAAAAACAATGGTATAACAAATACAATAAGCCTATTTTATACTAGATTGCCTAATATTAAGGTATCGTGCCCTGAAGAAGGAAAGGCTTGCATAAAAACTCATTAGAACTGGTAAACTTAATAGGAAGAAAATTCAAGACATACCAAAGTATTACGAACATAATTGAAATAACGAAATAATTAAACATCCTAACCCCACAGTCAAAGACCTCTCAGATTACGACCCAAACACCTCAAGCCGCCACAAGCGCCCAAAATCGATCCTCCTTCAGAAGAACACTGCGGGCCACACAAATAATGCCCCCACATTAACCAACAACCCACCAAATCACCTTCCAACAATGTTCCCATCAGACGTAAGAGGAATAGCCACAAGAGCTGAACCTCTGCAAGCCAGAAGATTGAAGTACCAAGTCCAAGTAATCGTGTAATAGATATAAACGGAACCTGGTATAAAAGAAGACCGAGGAACACATGGCACGATCAAATCAAACAAAATTTAAGTAAGCAATGTTACAAGCCAGATAAATGTGTGTTCTCTGTCTACTTATCAAGACAGTCAGCATGATGATAAGTTAATTATGAAGTAATAAAAGCTGACATTGGTATTAAAAAATAAATCTAATATTCTGTATACTACCTACATAACTAACTAACTATCACGCCGTCTCCTCAAAGGGGTAAGCAGAAATAATGGACTGCCACACTTTTCATTCCTGATATTTTCTCTCGCTTCCTCAACATTCATACATCATGTCATACACGCGTGTCAATTTCTCTGACTCCTCACGTGGCCGACATTCAATATTTTATTTATTTGATCGTGCCACGTTTTCCTCGGTCTTCCTCTATTTCTAGTTCCATTTACATCGTTAACATATAATTTTTGTTAACATATAATGATGCTTTCATTATTTTGTTCATAACATCATCATTCGCACCGCATTCATTTCTTATATTTTCATTAGACACTATCATACACAGAATATCTACACATTCGTCTAAGAGATCTCAATTCTATTGCATTTATTCTACTTTCATCCTTCTTTTGCCAGTTCCATGCTTCGCTTTCATACATAAGGGTTGGTAACACCATTGTGCACTGCCATTTTAGCTTTTTTGGATAGGTTTTTGTTTGCGATGTCAACTTTAAGTGCACCATTCACTTTGTTGCCTGCCCCAACCCTTCTTTCAATATCCCTCTCCACTCGCCCATCTTTTGTAAACATACTACCCAAATACATAAACTCATCTACTTGCTCCAAATTTTCATCATTCACACTAATTTTACAGACTGTCATGATTTCTTCCTTTTAAAAAATCATTACCTTGGACTTATTCACATTCAGCATCAGATCATTTCGCATGCATACCTCATACATACTATTCACCAGGACTTGTAGTTCATGCTCGTTGTCTGCGAGTAGGACATGCTTCATAAAAAGTGTTTGGTGATGAAGAAAGCTAGACCTACCTGTGGAGATGGTGGGGGTGCAGCAGGGAGCCCAGCACTATGCTGTGAAAGTACACGGGCGGCAACAGCACAGAGAGCAATGCGCCCTGCACACCCAGTACGTTCCAACGGCACACCTTATCCGAGCATGACATGGTCAATAAGCGCTCCCCCTAGAAACATTACCCAAACATTAGGAGAAAACCTCAGATATTCTAAATTAACAAAAATAAAATTACATAAAAAAATATATAGGTATATGTTATTTTATTTTATATTATTTGTTTTAGATTTATTTTGTGGGTGTTGGACGATCGAAGTGGGCGCGGGAGATGCCTATTGGTGGCGATGAGGTTCGCAACCCATCACACCGCGTCTCCCGCGGGGCGAAAAGAGAAGGATGGAGTGCCGCATCGGTAAAAGTGTGACAGTCCATTCTTTCTGCCTACCCTTTCGGAGAGACGGCGTGATGGTTAGTTAGTTAGTTTTTAAAATTGCATAGCTAAATAATTGAGTCTTAAATAAAAAAATTCACACCCAAACAATTGAGTGTTACATATAGGGTGTTTCTTTTAGAGGTTTGGTTTTTAAACTGGCAACATTGTTTCTACAGACTGTCAATTTGACAGTTGACAGTTGATTTGTAGTCAGTATATTTTGCCATTTCACCATGAATAGACTGACGTCATAACAGTGCTTGCCAATTGTGCAAATTTATTTTGAAAATCATGATTCGGTTCGCCAAACTTATCGTGCAGTACGTCTATTTTACGGTCGACATAATCGTCCATCCGAGCAAGTTATTCGGAAGACCATGGATCGTTTTCGCACCACGTACACTCTAGTGGATAATACGCATCTACAAAGACGACAATTGTCGAAAATTGGATTTCACGATTGTGCTTCATTCGAGCTAGTGGCGCTCATATGCCCAAAATCATATTTAAACAATAATGGCATAAAATTATCTATTAAATAAAGCCAATATCATAGACATTAACATTATTATAATGTGTTTTTTTTTTTTTTTGAATATGTATTTTATACCTCTAAAAAAAACACCCTTTATAAATTATACACCCAAACAATTAAGAGTTAAATAAAAATTACACACCCAAACAATTGAGTGTTAAATAAAAAATTCACACCCAAACAATTGAGTGTCAAATATAAATTACATTCCAAAATGAATAACATTGTGATAAACAATATTAGATATGCCGATGATACTGTTTTACTGGTTGAAAGTGTCAGTGATCTTCAGGACCTCCTAAACTTGTTGACGAGTCCGGTGAAAGATTGGGGCTAACAATAAATGTCAGTAATACCAAATGGATGACATTCGGACGGCTTGACTACAGTGGGTCAGTATTGCATTTGAATGGCCATAATGTAGAAAGGGTGGAAAGATTTCTCGGCAGCATACTAACACAATCACTTGACCCAGATAAAGAGATTAAATGCAGAATTGAGGCAACAAGAGCTACATTTTTTAAAATGAAATCACTCTTCTGCAATGATAATATAAATTTGAAACTCCGCCAGAAAATGATCGAATGCTATGTGTGGTCTGTTTTATTGTATGAATGTGAAACGTGGACTTTAAAAGTCAACTCAATGAACAGACTGGAAGCATTTGTAATGTGTCTCTATCGCTGAATGCTCAGAATTCCCTGGACAGACATGGTTACCAATACCGAAGTCCTGAGGGGAGCTAGAGTTGACAGGGAGCTGTTATCAACTATCAAGGTTCGGAAGATTTCACATCTGGGTTATGTACTGCGTTTGAAAAAGTACCACTTTCTCCAACTGATATTGGAGGGGAAAATTAAGGGACGCCGAGGGCCCGGTAGGAGACAGATGTCCTGGCTGCGAAATGTGAGGGAGTGGACCGGCTTCCAAAATGTGGAGGAGCTGTTCCGAGCGACACAGGACAGGGACAGGTTCGCCCAGGTGATCGCCAATGTTGGGGGGACCCAACAAGGCACTTGAAGAAGAAGAAAAATCAAATATTTTTTTAGAAGTCATATATTCATATTCAGCCAAATATTCATTGGCAGTGTTAAAAGTATTCTGATGCATATACGTGGAAATCTACCACTAACGTTATTATAACGTGTATAAATAAATGTCTCCTTTAATATTCAATAATTCACCAGTGTCCAATACCATTCTTTAGACCATGACAGGGGAAAAGCCAATGAGAGAACAAGGTTCTAAACACAAATGGCTATGAATCAGTCACATCCTAAGATGGAACTCGGCCTGCATCGATCAGGGCGTATTAGACTGCCTCCTAAAAAAACATATTGCTACCAACCGTGACAATCTATGCAATTAAATAGATAGCAATTGTTTGAATATTAACATGTTAATACAAACCAGCAAAACTCCATCCCAGGTCTGTATTCCACCGCTACTCTTTACAGGAATGGTCCCCTCTCCCGACTCTATCTTGGTCCGGAGTTGTCCCCTCGCTTGCCTTAAATAAGAATTTAAAACTAAAAATGTGTTCCTAACAGTTTAAGATTATAAATAGTTTAGGTTTGAAGTTGACAGCCAGAAATATGATGTTGGCGTCGCATACTGATTGCAAAAAGGACGAACAACTCAGTCCTTAAAGAGCTAAAAATAACAGGTAGACTATCTGAAATATGCAATCGTCGAGTATTGAGTTTCTTTGGTCACATTGTATTATTGTGTAACCTGGAAAAAAGTATTGTCACAGGAAGCGTTCATGGCAAAAGAAGTAGAGGCAGATCTCCTGCGCGGTGGTGTGACCAGATTAAAGAAATGACTGGGGGAGACCTCTACTGGGTGGTGCAGGCTGTGGAGAACAGAGAGGATTGGAGACATTTTGTTTTGGCCAAGGGCAGCTCCATAGATCACGACCCTCAGTAATGAAGAAACGACGATAGAAGAAAAAATATTTACAATGATATTCTAAATAATTACAATCATGTATATTTTTTTAATGAGTGTGACAAGATATTAGAAAGTAATTTTTTTGTTACATATCACTTTTCAATTACCAAACAAATAATCATGCCGTTTCTCCAGAAAGGACCGCCACACTACTTTATCCTGACACACCTCTCTAGATTCCTCGACATTCATACAAGAATTGAAAATGCAAATCGATTCTTCCGACATCTAACATGGCTGACTTTCAAAATTTGATTCGTGTCATATTTTTCTCAGTATTCCTCGGCTCCGTAATCCATTCACATCATTAACATATGCTTAGCACTATTCAAGCTTATCGCACCTTATCACAGAAAATAGTACCTGTTGGGATGACGATCTGGCGGCAAACAAGCTTCTTCGTGAGGAGAGAAGATGCGGGCATCGCCACATGGTGCCGAACTAATATAGAGATGAAAGAGGTATGAGTCCCGCACTTGGAATCCTTCCCCAGGCACTAATATTAATGGATTATTATCTCCAACTTGACCATCTAAAACAAACATCTTTGAATAAATAAGGAGAATTCACAATCCTACAACATTCATTTCTATTTGTTCAAGTACATACAATATTCAATAAAATTTAAAACGTCTGCTTTCCAGAAGATTTATTTTATTTTATGGGAATGACATATTGAGCCTTGCTAAGGCATTATCAAATATCAACATAGCAAGGCGAAACATGTCATTCCCATAAAATATAATAAAACTTCTAGAAAAGAGACATGTTTATTATTTAATAAGGAGTTTTACATCATTTTTCTAGAAACAATAAATAATTTATTTAATCTGACGAGATATGATTTCTGTGTCACAGATCGTCAGATCTATTAAAAGAAGAAGAAGAAGAATAAATAATTACAATATATGTACATAAATAAGATGAATTAATATATTTTTGGGATCCTCTTCTTTGGGGTCAACATTTTGGAAATTGTTGCAGTCTCTATATTCAAATCCTAAATCCATTTGGAATCCAAGACCCCAAAAAACATATTGCTAACAACCATGAAAATCTCCGCCCAAAATATAATGAGTTTTGTTGAAAATATCAAGTTTTTAAAACAATACCTGGAGAATGAATAATTTCTTCCAAACATTTGTACAAAAAGTCTTGAAAACATCTTCGAGAAATCACTTCTGCGTGGCAATCATTCACCGCCAGGCCACTAGTTGAAAGTCGATCTCCTGACACGCACTTAGTTCCGCTGCTCACAGTAATAACCTTAAAGTAAAAGTACATCATATATGCCAAAAAAAATTAGATTCATCTCTCCCACCTTCCTCCGCAGATTAATCAATACAAATACCTAGACTATTAAGGATATATAATATCGCACCGTGAGTGTAAAACCGAGATAAGTGCAAATATAAATTTTGGAGATATGGGAGCTTAAAGATTTCATATTGCTTGGAAAAACTGTTTTTTTTAAATAAACCAATGATTTTCGGTTTATAGTAATATACCTATAAACCGAAAATCATTGGTTTATTTAAAAAAAAAAACAGTTTTTCCAAGCAATATGAAGTCTTTAAACTCCCATATCTCCAATATTTATATTTGCAGTTATCTCGGTTTTACACTCACGGTGCGATATATAACACTAATAGAAATGGCCCGAAATACCTTTTTCAAAATAAAACCGGTGCTATGCAACAATGACCTACCCATCCAATTGCGAAAGAGAATAGTTCGATGTTACACACTACACGTTTTGTTCTAATCCATGGACCGAAATCCTATCACTTTCCTATCGAATTTTTATGAATAAAAACAGTTTTTTCCACTTTTGAGTTTATGTTTCTCGACATGTTTGGAAGGTCTTACACCTTCATCATCGGGAGAACAGTATAAACTCGTTTATATCGTTCTCCCAATGATAAAGGTGTAAAGCCTTCCAAGCATGTCAAGAAGAACAAACTCAAAAGTGGAAAAGTGTTTATAATTCATAAAAATTCGTCATTATGGAATTCCACGGCGTTAATGCCTTAAGTTTATCTACAATTTAAAAAAAAAACTGTTCCTATCACCGAAAAGCTGGATGCCTTTGAAATGTGGATATATCCTAGAATATTCAAAATATCACGGACAGAAAAGACTCACGAACGAAGAAGTACTGTAGTCATTGAAGAAAGAAAAATAAATTATCAAGACTAGAAAGCTCATTAAATTTATAGATTGGAATAGTATTCTTACTTCCACATTTTCATAATTGTTTCCATATGTCATCACAATGCCCGCCAAAACTTTTCTTCTAATGTGAATGGGATCAGACTTCAACAAGTCATTAAACTTGTCAATCACCAACCTATAAAAAATTAAACAAACATTTGGTAATGTAAGGTAAAAAGTAATCATTTATACAAAATTATTTTTAAATGCCCCTGTTTCCTGCCTCTGTTATTTAGTATAAGAACATTCCAATGTTTGTTACATATTTTTTTGTCATAAGATAGAATGACAAAACACGGTATACTCATGAATATTGCCTAATAAGAAGTTTGCGGACTTACTTTGAAATCTGGTCAGCTAGTGTTTGTGGTAAAGTGGAACAAGATGCAGGTATCATATCAAACAATTTTGGAGAGCAAAGTTCAGAGCTTCCAGTTTGTCCATTCGGGACAGCTAAAAGTGCGGCCAAAGCCGATTTAGATGCACCCAATTTAGCGCTCTTCTTACTGGAACCTACAATAAAGCACACAGTTTTACCATTGAAAAACTGAATTGATTAAGTTGTTAACTGATTTATAATAAACAAAAAACTATCAACATAAAAATCTTAATAGATACAACATAAAATTGAAACTGTAATATTGAAAACAATAGTAAGTGTAAAGAATTAACACATAATTTACAGAAATACCAAAATTCTGTAAAATCATTTAATATCAGATACAAATGCAATATGGCGTATGATTCAATATTTTTTATGGAATAAATCTATTTGAATGTGGTCAATAATTAAAAAATCTAATGTTTTACTGGAAAAAAAAAATATGGAATCTAATATTGGTGGGCAACAAAACAGATTTGTCCTTGCTGCCAGTGTTGAAGTCCCAGAATATCCACAGAAAACAAAGATTATCCTGTACAAGAGGACTTATAAGAACTGTATTGACATATGGAAATGAGACTAATCAGAGTAAAATCTGCTGAAGCACTGGACATATTTGAAAGGAAAGTTCTACGCCGATTTTGTAGTCCCGCGAAGGATGGAAGAGTGTTTTAAATAATGCTTTAGCAGAAGTTAAGTATTTGTTGGACGAAGAGTTTCTCACTTTTGATTTGGCAGCTCGTTCCAGAGCTTGCACTGACGAATGTCTATAGAGACATTGGGAGTACTAAAGTAATGAGAGGAATTGAGAATCAACATTGAAAAAATAGTATAATATTAAATCAAATGAAATCAGTTTATTTCATCAATAGACATTACAAAATTAAGGTTTAAGGCATCTATTAAGAACAGGTAAAATAATATATTGTATATAGTATACTACCAGAAACGTATGAGGGATGGTGCCACGTTAGGAAGACAAAATACTACTCCAAGTACTTCTGAACGTACTTTCACTAATATGAAAGACGTCGATCTCCGAAGAGACCGCGTTCAGCAGATTAATTGCTCTTTCCATCGGTGTCACCAGAGGCAGGTTGGTTCTGGCGGCCGATAGATAAAACAATCTATGCTGTCGCTGTCGGAAATATCTATCAGGGACAAAAAGCCGAACACCCTCCAGCACGGCCGAGTTCTCGAAATATCCTCTGAATAATCTAAAGAAATGGGTTACGAGATGCCCATCTCTTCGAAGCTGCAAAGAGTTGCTCCCAAGCATTCCCAAAAGAAAAGTCGTGGGATAGAGCCACAATATTACAGAAGCTCAATGTGATAATTAATAAAATTGTCAAACCATGTCCTTCAAATTGCTGCCCTTTTATTTCACATGTAACTTTGTAACGTCTGTTGCAAGAATCAGTTCCAAAGTCAATAGACTTGCAGACAAATACAGCATCCGGAAAGATTTCGTATACAACGTTGATGGGACTTTTAGTAACAGCTAAACCTTTGCTTAGCGGAGTAACCGAATTATTTGCATCATCATTGTTCACATCAGTACCGTTTGTCTCTGCTTCTGAAAAACCAAATAATATTAAACATTTTGTAATCTCAAAAAGAAACAATAATATCAAATGTTATAAAGAACAATTAGTTTAGTATAAAGAACAAGATCTTCTTCATGGTCTTTGCGACACTAAATGGGGTTGGCCCTCCTGTGGTCATCTTCTCAACGCATGATGTGGTCAAACCATCTCAATCTGGCTTATTCAATTTTATCAATTATTGGGGAGACCCCAGATATGCTCATTGCAGACTTTATCCAATCTGGCTACTCCTACAACCCATCTAAGAATCCTCATTTTCATTACGTGGAGCATCTGCTCGTGAGTCATTGTAGCTCGGACAGCCATCTTGTAGACCTTGCCTTTCACTCTTATGGGCATACTTGTGTCACAAAGAACTCTGCTTAGTGTGTGCCATTTGAACCAGGTCGCCTTCGTTCTACGTGTAATGTCAGACAAACATGGAACCTAGATATTTAAATTCTGTGGTCTGCGGTATACAAGTTCCTTCAATATACAGAGAATTAATTTCGTCCTGCTGATTCGCAAACCACTAGAAAGCCGATCTCCACCTCTCCGGGATTCCTACAGCTGCCCGGTTGATTCGGCTGCCAAGACGATATCGTCCGAACACAGGATGCACCACCAGGGTGTGTGTTGTATGACATTTATCAAGTGATCCATATTAAGGTTAAAGAGAAGGGGACTTAGAGTTGAACCTTGGTAAACTCCTACATTCACATTGAAAGCCTTACCTATTCCGGTCTTTTTCAAGCACTGTAAAATCTTAATATAATATTCTTTCAAGAGTCTCTGCGCCCTAGCAACTTGCCAAACCAACTTCCATGGAAATCTGTTGAAAGCTTTCTTCAGGTTAATAAAGAGAAGATACAAGTTATTGCGGTTTGTAAGGTATTTTTCCATCGTGATTCTCACTGCACAGATATCATCTGTGGTTGATTTTCCTGGAGTGAAGCCGAACCAGCCATCTATAATCTTCACAATGTTCTGGAGTCTCCCACATATCACTGTTTTTCACAAATTGAGAGTGTGCAATGTTAATTTGATACATTGATAATTTCCCATATCACCCTTGTTTTTATAGAAAGGTGTTTAAGTACCTATGTCTCCATTCATTTGAAATTTGGAATTGAGAATCACTTTGGAAAGATTTCTTAGCCAACCGATGCTGACATCACCCAGTCTCTTCCATACTTCTATTTATTCATCGGAATCTCTGGTTTTCCACTTTTCATCTTAAGGATTGCAAACTTGATCCCGCTTTGTGATATCTTTGGGATCAGACCGGCTGTTAATTTATACTGGGTAGGTTTCTGCTTGGAAACTCTACATTTAAGGGTTTGCTAAAGTATACCTTCCATTGAGCATTAATTTCCGTATTTGAATTTTATAAACTTGTTGGCTTTTATATCCAATGCAGCTTAATGATGCTGTTTCACTATCTCATAGATTTAATTTTTTATTTCTGCTTGTTCCAGTTTATCATACAGGTATATATTTATGTTTGCCATAGCTTTGGGTTGAACTACCTTTTGGATTTGGCCAATTTGTATGCTTCGTGATCATCGGGTCGTCTGGTCTTTTGCCATTTTTCAAAACTAGATTTCTTCAGAGTTATAGTTTCCCTTACATTCTCGTTCCACCAAGTGGTGTCCTTGCTGACTCCTTCCTTGGATATACCCAGCTTGTATGAAAATCGCATTTATTTGAAAGGTAAAATAAAAAAAACACATCAATCAAAATATGTGTCACCGTTAGCCACTATTTTTCCCATCTTTCTAGCAACAGATGAATCCATTGTCGAAAAAATGCCTAGCTTTTGAGGTAGTCCAGGTATCTACCTAATTCTTAACATCTGCATATGCATGGAAGTGCTGCTTTTCTAAGTCATGCGTCATGGATCTGAACGATGGTGTCACATCTGGTGAATAAGCCGGGTGCGATATAATCTCCCAACCCACATTTTGTGTGTAGTTTTTGACAGCGATTGCGATGTGAGGTCGAGCATTGCCGTTTTGAAAAACCAGCTTGCTGTGCCTGTTGCCCCATTGCGGTCGTTTTTCAGCCAGTGCCTGCTTTAATCACATTAGTTGTTGTCGGTAGACTCCCCTGAGACCATTTCATCCGGAGTTCATTTTTTGGTCAAACTTTTTCAGTCTTCCATGGCAATCTTTGCCGTCAACGCTAAAACCACCGGTTTTGAAGCGTCTATACCATTCTCTGCATGATTTATCCGATGGGGCATGATCGCCATAAACAACCATTTTATGCACTCCAGCTGCACTAATCATCCAATTAAAACAGAACACCAGAACTTCCCGCAAATGCTTCTTATTTACCATAAAAGTCGACATTTTAAGGAGCGATAAAACAAATGTGAGAATGACAAAAAATTGCGAACTGAACTTAATTGACAAATGCTCAGGCTTACTAAATAAAAATGGCCTACAAATTTGAAGGCTTGAAGCAGCCAGAGCCCTCTGTTGTAAAACAGACCAAACTTTCCAAAACACCTAATATATAGGAATCTTAAAATGCAAATTTGATTTAAATAAGAACTTTGGATTATGCTGGCATTGATCAACATAAAAAAAAACTATACTATATGCATGTGACATTTTTATAATAGCTTAACAATCATACTGATTTTATTAGAAGGTGAAATATTATCATCGTGAGTAAAGTCCAGCGGAGGCACACTGGATGGTGCAGGTGCGGTATAAACCACAGCAGCTAGGGCTTTAGTGGCAGCCGCTGCCTTGGCTACCTTCTTGCTGCTGCCAGATCCAAGGTATTGCTTTCCCTTCACCTGTTCACGCAATGAAACAAATTCATGTTTTAAAAGGTTTCAATTCATGTATATATGACCAATAAACTATGCATTGTATAATAACTCAAATCAACAAAAGATATTTTAATGTCTTCTATATTTATGGATTCACATTTGAATAACTTTTTGAAAATATTGTATTTTCAGATCTCAGAGTTTAAAACTTACGTTATTTTTAGCAAACTTAAATTTTAAAAAATACTTGGATTAATTTGTTTTATCAAATGCAGTGTTTGCTACACAACTCACTTAATGTCATTAAATAACAATGAATTTGTATTAGCTAATTTGTCCATTTTATAACTATACTAAATCCCGATTATTTGAATATTATAATATTTAGAATAGGGGAGTTCACTTACCTCCACAGAAATAGTGAAATTAGTGCAGTGTGAAGGCCCAGACTGGGAGACAATTTGGTAATTAAGATTTTGACAGTATTTGTTTAAAATAGCAACTGGGCTGTTGTTGGCTTTATTCACTGGAACTGGAATTTTGTCTACTTCCTCAATTAAAACGCGCTTCTTTTTAAACGGCTTTTCAACTGTAACAAAGATTGTTTTTAAATACATGTCTTTAATAAAGTTTTAAGGAATCACACCTTTTTGAATCCTCCATTCATCTGTGCAACATTTTTTTAAATACTTCTTCCATTTTCACCTTCATAAAAAAATTACATAAATAAAGACACAATAATTATATATGTTTTAAAACCATTATTAAAAATAGTTTCTGCGAAATGTACATTAGGAGGGGTTTTAAAGAACACATGTTAAATCATGTTTTCTAACAAGAGAGCGCCATTGAAATTTAGACTTCTTAGTAAAGAATTCTGGTAAATTAATACTATACATAAAAGCTTAGTGATATTATGTGAACTTACTTATTAACCTTTCCCTTAATGTCCCAACTTTCACCATGATTCTAAAATCACCCATTGTTACGAACATCAGAATATGATATGTTATAATGTGAATAATCTAATCTACATATAATTTATTTGTTATAATATGAATCAGCTTTCATGATAAGTTATTTTAGATAAAAGCAGACTCACAACAAGTGTTCAAGTACTATTTTAGTTTATTCTCTTGTTTATGACTAATATTAACATATCCACCTATGAAAGGGATCACCAAGCGATCTCTGAGGGTACTAATTCTGATAACAATCTATATATTTAAAAATGCAATCTTCAGAATAAATTTTGGCGATCATAGGATCGATCGGAGATGAAAAAATAATAATCTCAATTATGTGACCTTTCAAGTTCACAAAATATATAATGGGCCGGTCACGTGCAGAGGATGCCATCATCGCAAACCCCAAAAAGATTGCTGGAGTGGCACCCAGGTGGTAGAAGACCAATTGGACGACCAAGGCTGCGATGGGAGGATGAAGTTGGGAGAGATGGGGCGAAATTGTTACGAGTGTCAGATTGGGGGGCCGAAGTGGAGGACAGGAGGAGTTGGAGACAAAGAATACTGAAGGCTAAGGTTCGATATGGGCTGTAGGGCCATCGAAGAAGAAGGTCTGTCCATTAAATACGCGAACTGCGTTGCTTAGAAGGTCTCGAGTTGAAATTCACTCAAGAGCACTGGCTACTTTGTTGCTGGGTGAGCCACTAAGTGAATCCGTAATCACCAAACCGTCGAGGTAAACGTACCACTCGAAGGGGGATTTTTTTTGTGGCGTGTGTTTAATGCTTTTGTCGATAATGGAGATTGACAAACAGATATGGAACCACAAGTCAACATCAAATTTCTGGTGAAACTTGGGAAAAATTATCGGGAAATTCAGGAAATGTTAAAGGCTGTTTATGGAGTCAAGACACTGAAGAAAACTGCCCGTTTTAAGTGGATCAAGAGTTTTAGTGATGACTGCAAGGACGATGCAAGTTCTGGATGACCGTCGACTTCCTGTGTTGATGAAAACATTGAAGGTGTTCAGTCTGTTATGCTTTCCAATCATCAATTAACTGTTCGAATGATTGCTGATGAACTAAATTTAGAAAAATCGTCTGTCCACAGGATTTTCACATAACATTTGAAGTTGAAAAAATCATGACAATACGCCTTCACATTCATCACTGATTGTCCGCCAGTTTTTGACCCGTAATGCGATCTCTGTGATTGATCACCCTCCCTATTCACCAGATTTAGCCCCTGGCGACTTCTTTTTGTTCCTGAAATGTAAAAATGCCATGCAGGGCGGGTCTGGGAAGACATGTAGACGATTAAACGTGAAACAACAAAGCAGCTGAAGAGCCTGACTCCTGATGACTTCCAGGAATGTTTTGAACAATGGAAACGAAGGTGGGACAAGTGCATTGATACAAATGGGAAGCATTTTGAAGGAGATAAGATTGATCTACCCTAAATATTGGAAAATATATTTTTTTTTAAATCAGTTCGCGTATTTATTGGATGGACCTCATATGTAAATATAAATACAATTTTTCAAATAATTTAAATCAATATATTTTTTTAAATATACCTTCATTGCGTTGAATTTGATGTTTCCTGAGGTTGACCATGTTGACGGGGGTGACATTTGAAGTGTTTGAATCATTTGGAATGCTGTCAGGCGAGACAGCAGATACATTCTGAAAAAATAAATAAACATATTTTGTGATATGTGTATTTATATGCCAACAAAAACATTATTAGATAAAAGTGACCACAAGCCTCCCAGGCTCACGGGTTACACATATAAGTCAACCAGTTGATAATTGCTGTATGTAGAGTCACCAAATAACAGGTAGGAGATGCATAGGAAGTGAAGTCATGAAAAATTATATTTTAGATTAATATTTACAAGGATGAATTTTTCAATTTGATATAAAGTGGGGTATCTTCTCGTTTCTATTAACACACAAATATAACCATGGTCTAAGGTTATATTTGTGTGTTATTTACCACATATAGCATGGAGCTAAAATATAATTATAACATAAATCATACAAATGAAAATGTCTGTTTACTAGAAATTTTATTATATTTTAAGGAAATGACATGTTTCGCCTTGCGATTTATTAAATGCCTGGCCAGCGAAAACTGTGCTAGGCTGAGTGATAAAGAGTGTTGAAAGTTTGTAAGCACTTTATCTAAAAATCAGCCACTGTGATTAACCGTTTGAATGCGTATCGTCGATATTTCGACGAACGAATATCTATCATAAATTGCGTGTCGTCGATATATCAACAATATGACATGCAGTATATCTCTGGTATTCGGATGGTGCGCTGCGACCGCTAGTTATGATTTTTTATTTAGCATCCCAATTTTTCATTTTTTCTCCCTGTTTTTAACAAGCAATTTTAGTACATATGATGAAAAAAGGCCCAGCACAGCCCAGCACACAAACGGTTAAAGCTAAAGATGGACCGATAAAATATCAATAATACGAATAAAGGACAATAAGTTAGACATAGGTATATTTTAATTTCTCTCCAATTTGCTTAAAAAATCTGTATGGTACGATTTTTATAGGGAGCGTAATAATTTTAGCTACGGCTGTATTTTATGTGGACTTGGATCTTCTTGATTACAGAGGTTCAGCTCTTGTGGCTCTTCCTCTAATGTCTGATGGGAACATTGTTGGAAAGTCAGAGCCAATAAAGCAGGTTTCTACGATCGTGCTTTCAGAATTGTGGGTCCGTTAGAATTCAATCTGAGAATGTGATTTCGTGGGTTGTTGATTTATGCGGAGTCGTGATTTGTGTAACCCTGAAGTGTTCCTCTGAAGGAGGATTGATTTTGGGTGCTTGTGGTGGCTGGGAGTGTTTGAGTCGTAATTTGAGAGCTCTTTTACTGTAGGGTTAGGATGTGAAGGGAATCCTTTACAAAATGTTAGGCAAGTTTCTGAATGCATTAATCTATCAACAGGATTCCCGATTCTAGGTGCAGTTGTGTGATTCTGGGCCATGAAGGCACTAAGCGATTATTTTGCCTGATTTGGAATTTTCGTATGTGACTCAAAGCTATATAGTCCCAGATGGGGGTTGCTGCGTAAGTGAAGATCGGCCTTATGACCGTTTTGTCGATCAGGAGTTTATTGTCGCTGCTGATTTTATTGTTTCTGGCTAACATTAGGTAGAAGGCTGAGATTTGCGTTGGCCCAGCTTTGACTTTATTTGTTATGTCAGGTTAGAATCCAAGAGTATTGATATTTATAACCGTTGTTTAAAAAAATTGATCAAATTATTAAATGAAAAGTAACATAAATATATACCTGAGCTGGGAAAGTCGTTCCATCTGAAATATAAAAATTATATATACTAATTATTCATAATGATTAAAAAAAAAAAACAGTATATTTTATTCCAAGAAGGCAATCATTGTAAAGCCATTTCAACTTACAAAAATGTTGCAATATTCAAAATACTAAATATTTTTTATGAACACTTTAAAATCATCAACAAATACTTTAATTTAATAAAACACCCTACATGAATCTTCTAGGGTGGTTTGAAATTGTATGAAAACATCAATTGTTTTTGTTACACATATTAGCCATGCAAAATAAAACTTTTTCTTAAAAATCATTTTACTAAGCAACAGAACTAAATATCGTCACATAATCTTATTTGTTATACAAATGAAGCTCCAAATAATCAATATTTCATATGCACAATTGAGAAATTTATTACGAAATGTGAATGTATGTGAATGACGGAACATAATTCAAATTGTGAAAAATAAAGAAAACTTTTAACACGCGTACATTTTGAAGAAAGCATATTATTGTTGACATCCCCGCGATGCAGATAAAAGCGAAGCTACGCAATTTGCGTGGGAATGATATTTGAATGATGTTTAGATAGCATCAAAATAATTTAGTATACCTTAAACTCATACCATTGATATAATGCACAAAAATCACCACGTATAAGTTAAATTAACTACGCGTGTTACAATTAACGAGTGAACAAAATAATGTAAGTAATATTTACCTTCCGCACAAATGTCATCAGCAAAAGAAGAATTCATTTTTAAATAGTCTCGCAGAATTAAATAACAATGAAAAATCTAAAGGTTACATAATTTTATTGTTACTTGTTTTCAAACGATAAACGTTCAAACAATGTAGGTAACAAAAAATGTAACGCCGGTTAAAATAAAATGTATCTTGACAGCAAATGACAGAACACTACGAGTTGACAGATACCATAGATAAAGAGCTAACAAGTACCAACATAATAGACATAGCATTTCGTCGCGTAAATTTTGGTTTACTCCCTTTGATATAGCAATGTTTCATGGCATACTAGGTGAGATTGCGCTAAACAAATTTTACATGGCCGAAAATACGTTTTCTCTCTGGAGGCTTATTTGATCTTAGTTAAGTTTAATTTTAATTAGTGATAAGACAATTTAAAAACAATAGTTGTAAGTAACAAGCTTTCCGACACGGGGTGAAACATGACGATTAGCCGTATCTCACTCCATATCTCGAAGCACTTCCTCACACGTATTGCC